>JAUJYZ010001501.1:75000-295382 GCA_033675265.1 Actinostola sp. cb2023
GACGTTACGATGTCTGATTTTGGAGACAGTGAAGGTAAATTACTTTTTTTCTCAGACGGGAGCATCATTCGAACAATGACTTTAGCTCTCAGAAGGAGATTTGTTGCTGGGCTCGGCGCGTCCCATGGTAGCTTGACCTTGCCATGGCTTATGCTATAGCGAATACTCCAAGTTGATATTACCGTGGGAAGGAGGCTCTGGCCTGTGTGTCTTGTAGAGCTGTAGCATATCTTGGGAAGATTGTTACAGAGACTGTAAGGGTTTGCAATTTCTTTCTGCGAACAACTGTTGTAGCCTTCCTTGTATTCGTTCACATATGTGCTGTGACCTCTTGGTAAAACATACACAGTGGCACTTTTGGGATATGATGTTGACACCGAACTACTTGCTATGGATGTAATGGTGACTGTGGTGGTGCTTCCCTGTGCTCCAGTTTGATATGTCTTGAGAGGCAAGAAAAGATTGAAGTTTTGTACAAAGGGAATGCCCTTGTCAGAAGGTAAAGCCCATCCATAGGTCTGCAACCACCCCTCGTTCGCTGGAATCCTAAATCGCACTTCCTCGCCTCTTGCCAATGCCGGCAGATCAACATAGCCAGTATCTCCATCAAATTGCGGCCTTGTTGGGATATACACGTCTCTTTCTGGATTGCGAAACGGTGCAATCTCTTTATAGCCAATTAAGGCATCCACATTTTCTTTTGTGAAGATACCATTGACATTGGAACAGCCACGACTGTATGGTTTACCTAGCTGCCTGTATTCTATTACATTACAATACAAAGATGCAACTTTTTGAAGCTTGCTCTGCATCATGAACAAACCGACCGTCAACTCAGTGGCATGCAAGAAATCACCCTTTCCTTTGATATTTGCTGCAAGTCTTCCTGCTATGTTTGCGCGAACGACGGCTGCAACTGCATCAATCATTTGAAATTGGAAATCGAAAATGTCGTTTCTAAGGGTAAAGAACTGTGCTAGTGTTCCCTCCAATCTTTCGCAAATTAGCATTCCTCCAGCGATTCCTTTTGGAATAGCACCTGCGATGCCAGTACCACTATTCAACAAGTCACATGTAGCATCCTTGAATACCGACCACAAGGCGTTGTTCTTTTCCAGGCTGGAACGATCCGTTTCAGGCGAGTATTCACCATATTCTTTGATGAACTTGTCAGCATCCTTTCCAATGTTTCTTGCATCGCCTTTACGTATTTTGTCGACCACTGTTTGAATTGATGAGATCTGTTTTTTATTGCCAATAAATGCAGTTGCGAGTTCTGTAGAATCTTTCGCTACGTCATCTAGCGAATCGAAAAGAGCAGCTCCTTTGGCAACTTTTTCTGCTGCATCAGTGACCTGTCCAGCCTGAGCAAGAGTTTTTGTTACATCAGGACCACTAAATATTAGCTTTAGTGGATTGGAATTTTCCAAAACTTTAGCAGCTAGAAGTGCAGTTTCATGGACAAGATTTACTGTTAATAAAACCTTCATATAGTTCATTGCTTTTTTGATATCTGTCTTCAACTTCCCCTCAATACTCTTCAACGAATCCTCGAATTTCTTTAGCGATTCTTGCAGGAAAGCAATATCAGCGTTAGCGATTCCTTCATCAAATCTCGCCAGACCTCGAAAATAATTGGATATTCCAGTCACAGACGCTTTTAAATTTTCATCGAGGAGTTTCACAGATGAAAGGAGTTCCAAATGTTTAATGTTATCTTTCTGGATTTTGATGATTTTGGAGTGATCCACTTGTGAGTGAAGACGGAGGTCTTTTACATTCCCTGCGGTTGATATGGGATGTTGGATTTTCTTGAAAAGAATCAGTTGTTTATGAATATCATTGTATGGGCAACCGATGGGTAATTGAATTCCATTGCATGCCACTTCTGCATCAATGAAATCAACTTCTTTTTGTTCTACCATCTTTACAACATCGTCGAAGTCTGACAAGGCTTTCCTTAAAATGTTATTGAAAAAGTCTGTCCAAGTGACGGTCCAGTAGTTGGGAATAATTTGATTGCCATAAGCGATGAGGAGGGACGATTCTTCTAATACTTTTTCATAGGCTGCTTTGTAGTTGTCACCATTTTTGGGACAAAGTTTTTGGATGATCATGTCTCCAACCTTGTACCAGAAAATCGAGGTCATGATGGGTACAGCTTTGACTGGATTGCATTTTTTGTTGCTATCACAAGCCTGCCTTACATCTTCTTCATACCGAAGTATTTCGTCATATCTACTTCCAAACTCAATACGGTGAACTCTGGATTTTATATAGGCCCAACCGTTATCCCTGTACATCCACCTCTTCCTGAAACTGATACGTCCAATGGTCCATGGTCTCACTGGGCGGCCTCTAAAATTATCAAATCGATTTTTACGAAAACGACCATTGCTTCTGTAGCGACTAAAGCGCCTACCTCTAAAACCACCTTTAAGACCACCTCTAAAACCACCTATAAGAGCATGTCTTAAAGCACCTCTAAAACCACCTTTACCACCAAATATTAAGCCAAAACGACTATACTCAACAACCGATGTTCGATTTTCTGTCATATAAGTGGGTCGATTCAGTCTTGAACAGGAATTAATATTTGTACAAACATCTTTCATGGTTGCTTCCTTTTTACTTCCACTTGTTGTCTTAAGTAATCCCGATGGTATTCCACTGCAAAGATTTGAGAATGGGAAGACATAAGTTGGGCCTGTGTTACTGTCTATTTTTTCGGTCAGCTTTGACCAAAGCCCACTATTGAATCTTGTATTGTAGTCCTCTACGAGTGAGTCGCTCTTGTACAGTGAATGTGGGTCTGCATGTTTTCTCTCTTGGTTGATAGCATTCTTGAGCATGGCCATGTTCTCTCTCTTTTCAGGATTTACTATCGGGGCTTCAACGAAATCCTTGGCCTTTCGTTGAAATTCTCTCATGGTTTCTATAAAACGTGATATGTCATTGGTATTTTTGAGAAAGTTCTCTCGTGAAATTAAAAGTAAAGCAAGGGGTTTGGTGAAACCATCTTCCTCGCTTTTTATCAGATAAGCCATGGATAACAACGTAGCCAGAGATGCTATGTAGTGTAGCTTTAAGAAGGTCATCATCATGATACCTGCAAAAGAAATCACAGTGAGGACGTTAAACCGTACTGAGGTCCTGTCTCCCGACCCTAATGTAACCTGCAGTTCACGGGGGACATTAAAAGAACCTGTTGAACTCTTCGTAAGATTAGGGGATTGTTACCCGGTTCAACAGCCTACTTCAAAATTGGAGGCATAACACACTAACATAATAACTCCTCATGATTGTAAGCTGCTCGGCTGCCGTAGGTGCCTTTTATATGCAGCCCGAAAAAGTCCTCCATCGGTTGTAAAGCGCATAATTGAGACAATACGGAAATTCGCTATACACGGCTGTTTCAAACGGCATTTTTAGTCCGCTGACCAAATGTATCGTTGCGATTATTATGTCGCAATATCAAAGGATAGAATTACTAATTTTGGCGGACACGGCGAGTTATGCGAGGAACAACAACAGCAAGGAAAGTAGGGTTTAAAAAAAGAATATGTTGCTTAAACTAATTCTTTGAGCGAAAAATCGATTGTGTGAAGAATTCGGTGAAGAAGAACTCAGATACGTCCAAAATCAACTCGGCCTCCCAGAGGAACTCGACCAGACAGACAACGAAGTGACGCAACACTGGACTGCGAGAGTGATTCGTGAGGGTAAGAAATTAAGGAATGGTCAATGCTTAGCGTGCGTATATCCAGTTATGGATGCACGCGGGAGGTTGCTAAGCACGAAAGAAGCGTAAGAGTCGCACGAGGCGTAGCCGAGTGCGACTGTAGCTGCTTGAGTGCTTAGCAACCTCCCAAGTGCATCCATAACTGGATATACGCACAGCTAAAGCATTGACCATTGCTTTTATAACAGAGCCATGGCTTTTGTGCGTCAAAAACTTGTTTATTTTATTTGTTCAATTTACAAATTCTCCTAACCCTGCGCGCGCACGCCAAAAATAGAACACGTTGGAGCCGTTGGTCACTTTGCAAACAAACGAGTGAGAAGCGAACAGCTAAAAATGCTGCAAATACAATTACAATCTGTTTTTCGCCTAAAATTTCGAAGTAGAAATGTTCTACAATGTATTTCGAGTTTAACTGGCATGCAAAGAGACTGATTGAAGTTCGTAAACAAGGATTATAAAGGGATTTGTCAGTCATTGATCTGCAAGACCCGGGCGAAGATTGCCGAATCAAAATATGGTTTCGACAACTAGATTATTCTGCTGGACTGCTGTTGTTAACTGCAAGGATTGTGGCTGCACTGGGACAGCTCTGCACTGGATGCTCTCTGGAGGCTTTGAGACGACAATTCGCTCAGTGCACTGATGGAGCTGAGCGGTCGATGGCCGATTGATTGTAAAATGCCAAGCTTTGCTCATTTCTGTGACTTGAAATCGCCAAAAAAGGCATAATATGATGATTTGGTACACCAGCATTTGACCATAGCCATAGGGTGATAGTTGTTGCTCGTACTGAATGGTTCAGTGGTGTAAACACGAGACAATTGAGCTGATTTCTTTCATCGTGTTATGGTTTGTTGTCGTACTCGTTGGTCGATCGGTGTCCAGTTTTTGCTTGAATATTGGACAAAAAAGCTGTTGCTGCGGGTTGACCTTCATCAAGTAGAACTTCAGAGGTTTGTAGCCTTCATTCTTGTGTTCTGTCTCATACATTCGGCCATATTTTTATTTATTGTTTGCATTGTTTTGATATTCAATTTGTTGACAGACTTGACATTGTTCATGTTGAAACTCGCACCAGCGTATGGTACTATTTTTACGTCTAAAATACTGTAAGCTTACTTATATTTTTTTGGTGAAATAAATATTCACTGTTAACACACACCATGCAGTTCGTTGTCTTTCTTTTCTTTTCTTTTCTGGATGTTTGTATGTACAAGTCAATAGTTGTTGAAGTTCGTTGTTCTTCGCTGAGTAGTTGTTTTGGTATTGTACCTCGTTTATACTTTAATTTATTTCATTTCCCGTTGACACTATTGACATTTGATCATCATAAACATCCAAATCAACGTCAATGTCAAATATTCGATAACAATTAAGATCCATACTGTTAAATATTGTACAAAAGCTGGAGAAAAAAAGTTGTGAACATTTTTTCCCCGATGTTGACGTGAGCGTGCTCCATATGCGTGCTCCATTCATTTTTTTGTTCATAGCTAGCAAGCCAATCAGAGCGCGCGTTATATCGTAGCTATGTTATGAAACATCCTTTACCCTGTAGCCTCTCACACCCCAGATATGGTCCTTCAATTCTAGATGGCACGCAGGAAGAATTTAGATAATAATAATAATGATCAGATCACTATGGTCGTTGTTATATAAATTATACGGCTGTTTCAAATGAGCGAATCGGGTATGTATCGATTTGCCATGCGCGAGAGTCTTCCACCGAGAATACGACTGTTAATATTTTACTATCTCTAAATAAGGAGTAGTTCACTAAAAATCCAATACATTATAACATAGCTATGTGGGTATGAATCATTTAAAAAATTCATCAATTTTGAATAACTCAAAATAATGACATGCTTTGTTTACGCATATTAATAAGATATATGAATAGTAATTACTTCACGACCTGATACGGGCCGTAAAGGAGCTTTCACGGCCCGTATCAGGTCGTGTGTATTGGACATGTATGGAAATTTTAGGCGAAAAACAGATTGTAATTGTATTTGCAGCATTTTTAGCTGTTCGCTTCTCTCGTTTGTTTGCAAAGTGACCAACTGGCGTGCGCGCGCAGGGTTAGGAGAATTTGTAAATTGAACAAATAAAATAAACAAGTTTTGACGCACAAAAGCCATGGCTCTGTTATAAAAGCAATGGTCAATGCTTTAGCTGTGCGTATATCCAGTTATGGATGCACTTGGGAGGTTGCTAAGCACTCAAGCAGCTAGAGTCGCACTCGGCTACGCCTCGTGCGACTCTTACGCTTCTTTCGTGCTTAGCAGCCTCCCGCGTGCATCCATAACGCACTTAACCATTCCTTAAATAGTTAAGAAATATAAAACAGTTTTCCGTTTTATATACTTTGATCTAAACACGCGGGATGTTGGAAGAACACGAGAGAAGCGTAGTAAACCACGACGCGAAGCTCGAAGCGGAGTGATTTCCAGCTTCTCAAATTGGATAAGAATCGCTCTATTTCGTGAGTATAAATACGGCTATCGTTGCTGGATATTTTCAGTCGTTAACTCACAGAACGGGTAGTATGTTTTAAGCTGAGAAGTTAGATTTAGTTTTCTTCGTTATTGTGGACAAAAGTGGACGATTCGTTGTTTTTTGGTGTGTTTGACTTTGAAGCTCAATACTTGCAAAAAAAAAAAACAACAGCAAAATCACATTTGTTAAAAATGTATTTGTCAAATAAAACATGCTTAACAGCAGAAAAATAAATTTGGTGTCGATCAAATCCACAGCATTTCTTCAAGGTCGTTCAAGGTCATGAAAACCTCAATGACGTAGCGTGTTTATATACTCTCCTAGTCTAAAACAGTGTTTTGACCAATCAGAGCGCGCGATATATCTAGATTATTTTATAATTTTAAGAAATATAAAACAGTTAAGTTTTCCGCATTATATACTCTGATCTAAACACTTGGGATGTTGGGAGAACACGAGAGAAGCGTAGGAAACCACGACACGCAAAAACTGTTTCATTTATATTTCTTTTATAAAATAACTACAATGATTTCTTTTTGAAAAAATCCTTCATTAACTGATCAAATTTGCAATTCTCCGGAAGAGCGTCAGAAATCGCCCATCGTCCATGCAATCAAATCTCGCGAAAGAAATCACAATGGCAAGCGACTGGACAACTAGTTATCTGTGCCGTTTAGTGTCATTGTCAGAAAATTGCAGAAGAATGCTTCTTACTACGCTTGCCTTCCTTTATCAGTTTGTGTATCCTGTGAATACGAAAAATGAAGAAAAGCTGAGCTAATGAAGACGAATCGCCAACTTTTTGAAATATTTATTTGCCACAACTAGATGAATGAGCACGCAGTCAGGTAGCCAAATATCCACAGTTTTTGTCGTATTTTTGAATCTTTTCAGCGTTTTTCTCGACAAGAATGTATAAACGATGGACATGTTTGAGACATTTGACAATATGTTTTCTCTTTGCATTGACATATTTTACTAGATATATAAATTTGCAGGCGAACACTTGTCAATTTGTAGCTACAAGAATCGCTCTGTCAGTTTGTGAGTAAGCTTATATTTAAATACGGCAATCGTTGCTTGGTATTTTCAGTCGTTAACTTGAGAAAATATTTGTACTGTATATAGAACTCATAGAACGGTTAGTATGTGATTGAGAAAACTGAGCAGTTAGATTATTTTTGAGAGGGGTGTCAATAATTTTGCAAACAATTGTCTGCAACACATTATGTCTGTTATCATACGAATGAAATGTGATACTAAACTGAAACTGCGTGAGTAACATACTTTCCCAGTTAGCATTAAATCTGTATAACAACCATGAATGTAATACATCATCACATGGAATAGTAAGGGTAAATGCTTTTAATAAACGTCCCCTCCCCCTAAAAGAAATGCAGAAACAACTCTCTAGCGCAACTGAAAACGGTTCAGCTAGCTATGGATCAGTCTCGTGAGTAAGACCCCTTCGAGGGAAACACTCTCGACTGTCAGACGTGAAAGATACGATGCGACTCCAGAGGTCTCTGCGCATGCACTCGATGACAGCGATATGAAGAAGACATTGACAGTGATATAGACTAGAACACCATAGAACCGTAGAACCATAAGAACCGCGAAAAGAGTGTTGCGTTTACCAAGTACCGCACGGTACATGTTTACTATTTCTATTCACTGTATATAGCTAATTGCATAATCGTTGTCGGGTTGAAAATCATGAAAGCTATGACCAAAAGGAATTCTGGGAAATTAAAACTCTCAAATAACACCGTCAAATGGTCGACCTTTTTATCCAGACTTGTAGGATCTTAGTTAAATAGCTCATATACCTTCAAAACTACGAGAACACTGAATATATCTGTATGTAATGCAGGTCATGAACTGATTTCCCATCCATCCTTGCGGTCTCAGCTTCTATGATTTATGATTTTCAACCCGACAACGATTATGCAATTAGCTATATATATGTATGTTATAGTACAGTATACTAGGATCAGTATCCAGCCGCAGGGGTTTCGTGCGCCCGCGATACTCTCCCCCTCACGGCTGGGCGCACGAGCTGGAAAGCGTGTCCGTATTTAATAATTAGCATAAATAAATATAAAAACGGGAGCGGAAGTGAAATTCTATTCGGTTGAAAATCCAATTTACTCAAACTTTATTCGCGCTCGGTGAAATGTCGATTGTCGTTTAGTGTGAATGTCTTTGTTTGTGCTAAATAACCAGAGTGCATGGTTGAATCATTTGCCAAAAACAGGAAGAAAATAAAAGGATACGGAGGTCTTTGGGAGGAAATGTGTCTTCAATCTTGCACAACACGCCACATTTCATAGACTCATCTTCTTGCTCTTCGCCAAAGAAAGCCGCTTTACAGTGGATTTCACACAACTTTGGCCGCTCCCAAGTTTGCTAACGAACTTCGGAACTTCAAAGTGAAATTGACCAGAGTAGATGTTTGAATCGGGTGTCTTTAAAACCTGGCCTAGGCCATGGCCCAGTGTATGGACCCCCTATGGCCTGGGGTATGGCCTACCCATTTTTCTCTAAAAATGATGATTTTCAGAATTTTACAGTAAAGTTGAAGGTAAAGATTCTGCATCTGTGTTCTGCGTTTGAACGATTTTCCGTAGTGAGAGAAAAACTTTCCATTTGGGATTAAAAACATTCAGAGCATTTAGAATGAAGTTCAAATTAATAAAGCGAGTTGGCAGCTAGATTATTAATTTTGAGTTGTAAATTTCATTGCATAATTAAGCTTATTTATCGTTACTAAACGGGAATTATCATCAAGACTCGTTATGATCATCGCACGATCCCACGCTTCCACATGGAATTCCAATTGAAGATCAGCCTGCTTTGCCATGTCACTACTGTTTTTTTCAGGCTATAATCGGCCAGTAGTCGAAACCAGTCGAATCCTCCAAAATTACCTAATTAACGCTCCACGAAATTAAAGTATTGGAAATTAGCGCGACTTATAATTATTTTAACGCGAATATTGAGGGCAAAAATGTTTCCAAATAAAGAAAATTAACGGCGCGAAAAACAAGTCAAAATGTGTATGGCATGATCGATATCTCGGTCCCTGGAAACAATTGAAGGAATGGTCAACGCTCAGCGTGTGTCCATCGAGTTATGGATGCACGCGGCAGGCAGCTAAGCACTACGCCTCGTGTGACTCTAGCTTCTTGAGTGCTTAGCAGCCGACCAAGTGCATCCATAACTCGATGGACGCACAGCTGAAGCGTTGACCATTCCTTTTATAACATAGTTACTGCAAATTCAAATAAAACAATTTTATTTTCCAATTGATTTCAGAGCGCGCGCTATGGCGATGACGTGAGCGTGCGTCCATTTAACAAATTGAAGATGGTTTTGAGTTGTCTGTACTCTTATTGACACACACTTGACGTCATAAAATGTTCAAAACTCAAGTGGAATCACGAGCATCCAAAAACAAGGAAAAAGCTTGAAAGAAAAACTGTTTCAAGCGCGCGCTGGCTCCGTGCGCGAGCGATTCGTCATACAGTGTGTCTGTACTCTTATTGACAACGGCTGAGAGCCAATCAGATTGCGAGATTTCGCTCTGTTATTGTAAAATGAGTTATGGATGCACGCTCGCTGCTAATTAGCCAATCAGAGCGCGCGTTATATCAATGATATGTTATAATGTGCATTCCAACACACCATGCATTACATGCAGCGCCTGACTATCTTCCGAGTCCCGTCCGAGGCATGCTCGAGGATCCAGCGGTTTTTTCGGAGCGCGGACAAAAACCGCTGGATCCTCGAGCATGCGTCCGAAGATGACAACTAATTTTGACGGAGTTCATGTGTGGTCGTGTGGGATCTGGGCACTTATGTGGATGCAACGAGAATCTTGACCACATTTCACGGAGTTTGTGGGTTTGTGTGTGGAGATGATTTTGAGCCCACGGTACTTTTGATCAGCGCACACTCACAACACGTTCAATCGATTTATACTGGTTGGAGTATCGTTTATTTTTCGCTGATTCAAGCCAGGAAAGTGTTCGTTTTCTACAAATAGATTATGTCAAATGCAACTTTATTCATTGTTGGAAGCATTAATCAGGATCATGAACAATTTAGTGACATTTCAAGGGGAAGACAATGTTCTTTTATGAGTTTTCAGCGCTGTTGTGTGCTCAGTCGCCTCCAGTTCCACAATGGAGTACTTCTACAGCCTTCTTTCAGATGCTTTTGAAAGACACAGTATCCCAGATACAGAGACGCTGTCGCTGACCTATCTACCTGATCGAGCTCGTTGGTCTTCGTCAAACCAATCCGGCCCATGCCATTGGCATGGAGGCAACTACTGAATCAAATGATACGATCCATCCTGGTGTACTTTTATCTTCTACAAGTGTGCTATGCCGAGGCTTCGACATCTTTCCTGATATCTGGCCAGTAACATTGTATATAATATACACCAAACACAATTCTCTATTTCATTGAATCCATATTTGTATGAATTACTGCATATCAGTAGACGGTACCAACTATTAAAAGCGTGCAACATAAATAGTGCAAAGTATTGCATGCTTTTAGTGCTTGTTCATGTCTATATATAGCTGTCTGTCTTTGACCATATTATTATAGTGTTAGCATTTGTATTAAGCAACACCATACACCATTTTAATGGTGTATATAGAAACTCGGGTGGGAATGAGAATTAATAGAGACATGGAATGGAACAATGTGACCGGCACGGGAATGAGAATCAATGGAGATGTGGGATGGGAACAATTGGACAAGGGTGGGAATGAGAATCAGTAGAGATATGGGAGGGAAATAGGTTTTTAGTGGGTATAGATAATAATAATAATAATACTTTATTCATTAATATCAATACAATGAAAGGAGATATCAGAGGTTAACCCTATCGAGGATATCTCCCAACAAAAAAGATAAACAAATAAATATAATAAAATACATAAAATTGTATATATATATATAAATAAAAATACTATTAAAATATATATATGGACTCTAGATAGGTGTCTCGAATTAGTTTCTTGTAAGCTAGAACACATGACACAGTAATAAAGTGTTTTTTTACCACTAATGCGCCTTGCTGACAAGGGACAGCCACATGTATGCATTGAAAGCTACATGTACATGTATGGCAGTGCACAACTCGCAGCACTACACTTTCTACCGGAAACGACTAGTATAATATTATAATACAATTGTATGACAATGCCCATATCCGAGATACCGGTATTATCATACTCGGACGGGACTCGGAAGGCAATCAGGCGGCGCTGCATGTAATGCATGGTGTGTTGGAATGCACAACTTTAGCAAGTATTCTGTACAATAGAGATGCATGACAAAGAAATCATAACACAAATAAGATGCGGTTGTCATACTCTAGAAATGGGCATGCAAAAGTCTTCGGATTTGAGAATAATATTTGACCGTGTTAAAGTGTTTTAATGAACTTGAAACTTCAGGGTTAATGAATGTGCTATCTAAACTAATTGACTTGGTAGTTAGAGAAAAATTCATCACGGATTTTTCAGTTTTACCCCTTTCAGTAAAGACAAGTGAAATCTTTGACAAAAGACAAAATGCATATCTTTACTGGAACTCGTTTTTTTCGAAATCGAATAAAGCGATTTTTTTCCGTTTCCTAAAAGGAATCCCGAAAATGTTGCAGAACAATATGAGCTCAAAAGAAGTTAATTACAGTTCATAAAGCGCGACACAATTATTTAGGATTGTTTACAAATTTGCTACCCAAAAGTTCCGATTCGATCTATATTTGCAAACGCGCGCTTCCATAGAAATCATCGAAACTTCGTAAACTTGAAGACGAGGATGTGAACTTTATGTCTTGATGACAATTTTTTAAACAAACCTCTACTCTCTCTGAAAATCGAATTTATTCAAAAAGCGTAATAACGTCATTTTAGCGCTAGAATTAACTCCGATCGTGATGAAACATATATCATGGCAAACTTTAATCTATCTCTAGACTTGGTATAAAAATTGATTTTAAATTAGTTTGTCAGCAGTAACGAATTTTCCGTTCAAACATAGAAGGTAACGCCACCTAAAAACCCAGTCCAGCCACCTTAACCAATCAGAGAGCGCGTTATATCTAATTTTTTTATTATAATCATTTCATCGCGCATTGTGACCTATTTTGCGGTCTAAAATGGTGAAATCAGCGGTCTAAGACCGCTGCTCTAAGCCAATCAAAAATAAGAAAATAACTATAGCCAGCCAATCAGAACGGCAAACCATTCAACTCAGTCGCGCCGTTATTTCTTGGTTGGCAGCACTTTGACTCGAGAGTCAGCTATTGTTGTTGTGCTTTATAACGACAAAATAGCTAAAAAACCTAACGAAGAAGCAAATTCACATTATAATAGTAATAGAGTTGATGTTCTTGGGCGTAAATATGTTTTGGCCCTTCTCAGCGTTCATTTTAACCCTCGCCCGGAGGCTCGGGCCAAAATGAGCCTGACTCGGGCCAAAAATATATTTACCCCGCGACATCAACTCTATTGTTATAATAATATACTATCCATAAAATGAATAGTTTGCTACAAAAAATTAATAATAATATACTACAAAAATTAAGTAGGGTTGTTTATATTCATGTAAACGAGATTCATTCCACAAACTTGTACATTCATACAAGGCAGAATGATGATGTTGTTGTTGACGTTATTTATACTCGATATGTATAATGAGCCGGAGACTCAAGGTGAATACATCCAAGAAGGGAGAACTATGTCAATAATGGATAAATATATAAACTAATTGAAACTATAAATATGAATATTGAATAAATATTTTCAGAAATGATATCCGTTTTCTTTTTACCCTCCACTTTATTCCTTCGAAGTAAAATAGAAAATAATCTACTGATAGAAAACATACCTTCAATGATAAACTGCAGGAGCAATGAGTAAGTTCAGTCGCTGCTTCGACAAACTAATGTTGACAGCAATACAACTCCGTTGAACTGAATTGCTGTCGATGTGAGCGCTGTGATATCTCGTTCAATTCTTACAAATATGATGTCATCATTGCCACATCTCAAAAAGACGTGTAACTTTAACGCTTCCAGGAACAAGAACCACCTGTATTCGAGGAGCTAGAACCCCTGCAGATGTGATCAAAATGTCTTTGAGATAATGATAACATTTCCATAGTTTCGGAGCACATATTGATTGTAAAATTCCAGAACTCGGATATAAGTGAAGTGACTAGTGTAGAGGAACAGTGGTTTGGCGCCATATATAAAAGTGGATAAACGTGTTATGCTTCCCTGTCTGTACCTGTTCAACAGTTTCCTATCGATGTGGCGTAATGTTGACATCACATTTGTAAAATTCGGTCACCATGTCACAAATAGGCGTACAGCTTTCAGAAACAACAACCACCTGAGTTTGGTGCTGGTGGATACCTGTTCAGCCCCAGGACTGAAGCGCTTTGTTTTGACCAGAAACGTCAATGTATCATTCCACCAGATCGTGTGCTTTCATCAAATCAGTGAACTGTCGCTGCAGGTTACGTTAAACGGCGACACAGCCCTGTGCTTATCTTCACAATGAGCAGTAGTATAGGCTCTGTTTCAGCTTTCACAACGAATTATTACTGATAATATAATGATCACCTCGGTTTTCATTGTTCCACGAGGGACATTTAACATCGAACATCCCTACATACATACATAAACTTTATTAACGTGTCAGTCTTCTAGCATACCACAAGTGGTACACAAATCGGGGACACTTGAAAGCTCGCGAAAGCTCTAAGTCAAGTATCGCTCATGAATAGTAATGAGGGAAATTTAGAGTAAATTTCACTCATGAATACAATTATGAGGGTATTTAGACTAAATATCCCTCATGACTATTCATGACAGTCCCTCATATAACAATCACCGGGACCTTGGACAGAGCAGAGGTAACACCACTCTGTCCGACTTATGTACATGTTTAACTTGAAAGCAGGCTCTACTCCATGTTATTCAAGCATCCAACACATGTGGGATGCTATGTCCTCGACTCTGCACATGAGCAGAGCATATTCAAAGACCGGAATTCTTTCTTTTCTGGAATAAAATCTTGGAACTCTTTATGTCTTCCCTTTAGCCCATTGCTTATAAACGTTAGCACACCATGAAGTGCGTTTTATCGTATTCCTCGACTCTGCGCATGAGCAGAACCTATTCAAAGAGCGGACTGCCTGCCATGATTTGTGACCAAAATGACGAATAAATATTCCTAAACTGACTAAAAAATACTCGATCATTGTAAAAATGAAAAAGCATTCCAATGTATAAATTCCCCAGAGTGTCGTGTAAGCAACGCCCTTTGAGAAAAATATTGTAGTTCGTACCACTCTAAGTTAATCAAAGTGAACTATATTTTACTTTATTTCCTCGGTGATCGTGGTATTACAAACTAATACCATAGCTTCTTCGGGATATTAGTGATTAAATATCCCTCAGCCTCGGGAAGTTTAGTAAAAGTTCCACTAAACTTCCGGCCTCGGCTTCGGGGACATTTAATCACTAATATCCCTCAGTATAACAGGAGGGAAATTTGCATGAGCATGCGCTTAACCGCTGGACCATTAAAACGGAATTAATTTCGGAAGCACAAAAACCGATTATAGTATTTACTAACGCTATATTTTATTCTGTTGCTATTTTGATCATCAGAGTTAGACAAAAATGCTTAATATAGTCAAATGTTAATATAATTCTGGCTTTTCACTGCACACTGACTATTCACAAAATTCGTATTAGTTTGATATTGAACGGCACAGGAAGCCCAAGCTGGGATTTTGTGGATTATATCTTTTTTTCCCCGCTATAAATACTGTAGTAACAGTCTTGAAACTGTCCTGGTGTCTTGTAGTATTTATTTACTATACCTGTACAAAGTTTGTAATTTTATCTCTTCTGGCGAATTTTTCCAACAATCTCAATAATTAGATCAAGTAATTATTTGCTGGTTGGTGTAGACATTAAAGGATTGGTGAACGCCTAGCGTGCATCTGTCGAGTTTTAGATGCACGCGGGAGGTTGCTAAGCACGAAAGAAGCGAAAGATTCGCACGAGGCGAAGCCGTATACTAAGCAAAACTTGTAGTGGACCTATTCTCGAACTAGGATAATACAATCAATTGAACCTCAGGGGTCCGGACCACCCCGACCCTCCCCCTGAATCCGGCCACTGCAGAGGGTATAATTCCCGCGGTCCCTTTGTCCTCAATACAGGACATTCCATCTCTCAACGCCTAACCTCTAAAATTAGAATACCATCTACTTCGAGACCATCGACTTCAGTTGAGGTTCCTTCTACTCCAATAAGAGCCCATTCAGAAATGGGGCAACCGACCTCCTTGTTCAACACACCAAACACTCCATCTGGTCCGCCCATACTTCCACCCACTCCCCCACCAAGTTCAGAAAAACCCATCAAGTGGATACCTTATCGGGATGTCCATAAATACGACGATGTAGTGATACCTCCTCGACGTTCAGAACGATTAAGAGCCGTGATTAAATCAATACCTAACTGGCAGAAGTATTAAGAATAATGTAAAACCATGTAAAACAAATAAAATTGTTTTAAAACCCAGTGTTTACGTTGTCTTGCATCAGCGCTATTCAAATTTTAATCAACAAGACGCTCAATGAGCGTACACTCGGGCTTATGACAAGGACAATGTCAGTTGCGTGAGGAGAGACCTGACAATGACTGACAGTTGCGTGACGAGGGAGACTATGTATATATGTGTCGCAACCTCAAGTGACCTCAAGTACGTTCAAAGACGTACCATAGATGTATACCTCGAAGAGTCGGAGATCTTTATCGATGCTCATCGACATAAATAGTCTCTCTCGTCACGCAACTGTCATTGTCATATTAAATACCCGACTATACGCTCATTGAGCGTCTTCTTCTGTAACAGATCCCTAAAATCTAATGACGTTTTGATTTCGATTGTATTTTTGCCGTTCACTGACCTGTTTTGAGCGTGGAAATTCTGCTTTAAATAGCGCTGCGCGGCGGTTCTAAATTTAGGTCGCATTATAGATGTATGACTCAGATAAGGACTATAACACATTGCGCATGCGCGCGAGACAATTCAATAGTACAAGACCCCATGCTTTCGCTAGACGCCGCTAAACACACACCAGCTTTGACAATATCATCTGATTTGATTTGATTTTGACGTTATTTTTAGTGACGATTGTCTATGGAATTAGTGGTCATGCGTAGTGTTTTGGATTTGACAAAGTCCCACATCGATTGCAAGAAAGATAAATGTTTGTATATAAATGGTTCCAATAGACTTATATCTAATGGAGATACTAGGCCTCGGTGAGCCTCGATATATTTGGTCTCGATAGCATGTGACGGATATTGCACAACTGACGCCCCCCCCCCCCCCCCCCCCCCCAAAAAAAATACGCGTTGGGTTTTATAACTCGTGCGGCCTACGGCCTGGGCACGAGTAATAACATCCAGACGATTCAGACTATGATCTGGCGAAGCCGGCTCGCATGGCAAAACTCAAGAAGTTCACATACTTCACATTGTGATGTACCAGGAGCCCATAAGTAGGAGCGTCCATACGGTATTGGATAGTGTCACAGCGTTTTCACAAGTGTGGTTATTTTTAGAACAGTTTTCCCGCGAATTTTGACCAATCAGAGAACGTTTCTGGTATGACGTATTTTTTGAATTTTGATGAGATGACAGGTAAAATAAAGATGGCCTCCGATAGCGACAAAGAGTGTTCTTCAAGTGAAATAAACTACGAATCGTCTAGTGATAGTGAGAGCAGTATTGAGTCATTCGGTACAACAGAATCACTTGAAAGTGATAGTGGTGACGATTGTGCTTCTAAAGGCATCCAAAGCAAGTGCCGGTTCGAAGAACTCGAACACGAAGGGACCGACTGAGAAGCTGTTGTAGCGTGTGGATGCAAATAATTAGCCGAAGACTTTCAAATACATATTTTCGTCTAAACTATTTCGTCAGAAAGTGAATTCAATTTATTCTTGGATGTGGTTTAGTGGTATCTTGTAATTATCGTTGTGGAGTTTGAAGATTGACGACAAGGCTATTAGCTGCTATTCAAAAACAAATTCGCTGAAACTGCATGATGAGCGACAAGACGAGTGAATCAAATTACAAATAAGACTGGTGAAAGTAAGCGTATTTGTTGTGTCTTTTCTGTTACCTAAAATGACTTAAAAATGGATTGTGAATATTTTTTGTGAGTCTGCCGATTTGAAATATATTAATAAAAAGACCTTCATTCAAGTTTTGATGTTTAATTTAATGGATTCACTGAGCTTATTATTTACACACGCTTCACTGTCAATATAAAGACTAAAGTTGAGCGAAACTGACTCAAAGTTGCTTTGTTTTTAAATTCAGTGACCTTCATTACTCAGTATTATGCGAACTCAGACATTCAATCGGTTGGAACTTGTCACTGAATTAATCAAATTCAAAACTCAAACGAATTGAAAACTAAACTGATACATTCTTCGACCAAATGATCCATAATGTACTAGCTCAAAATCATATTTGGTTTCCATTTGGTGGGTCTTCTGACTTTTATTTTTAAGTTTTCTGATTTTTCATGTTGATTGACGGCAGCGAAAAACCAAATTACAAGCCAACTGCCTAAATAGACTATCGCTTTCAATGCACCTTACTTGACTTGACTTTGACTTTCTAACGTTTCAGAGGCACAACGCATCATAATACGTTTGTATTTCTCCGTGAGGTAAACATGCACGCGTTCACATTATCTATCCTCGAAACTCTGCCACGTCACGAAACCGCCTGGCCATCACTTCAATTCAAATCCTGTAAGTTCACTTCGTTCGGGAAAAGCAGTCTAGAATTTTAGGTCAAGGTTCAAAGCAGCGGCCTATGGAATCCCGGGAAGTTGTTGGTATGATAAAATTGTGAGTCAGACACAAAGAAAACTGGATAATCCTGACTTTTATTTGTACATTCATCTCTTCGAGTCTTTCGAAATTCCGCCATTTTATTTTTGACGTGAAACCGGAAATGAAACCGCCATACCGGAAACGTTCTCTGATTGGTCAAATGACCTTCTTTCGCGGGAAAACTGTTCTAAAAATAACCACACTTGTGAAAACGCTGTGACACAGACCAAATATAGAGCATGGACGCTCCTACTTATGGGCTCCTGGATGTACCGATATGATCAAATACTTCGCATTCCGTGGCCTAACAAAAAAAATATTATAATAATAAAAAGAATGTCCATTTTATAACTCGGGCTTCCTTCGGAAGGGCCCGAGTAATAGAATGAGAGGTGCTTGACTGATAGTCATACAAACTGATGAATTGAGTTCTTGGGACATGTATATAATGAGTGGTTATTATCCATCAAAGTTTGGTGGAGACCTTGTGGTGTAATGGTGAACACATCTGACTCCAGATCAGAAGTTATGGGTTCAATTCCTATCAGGGTCAGTTTAACTTTTTTAAGTATGATCAATTCGCAAAACAATAAAACCACACAGAAATCTAAAGAAAACCATACATAGTTATATGATGAAAACACTACCGGGGTAAAACTTTCACTTACCCAAACAAATAGGGTGGTTGGTGGGCCACTTCTTTCGGAAGTTTTCTAAAATGTACCAAATTAGTATTCATATTCAAAGCGGTTAACACACATAAAGGATCAACAGAGCGTAATAAGACCCTCAATGACGTCACTTGTTTGTGTCACGAACTCCAGCCGGCCGGAACAAAGGGAAACAGATTATTATAGTCATATTTGATATTTTATCCCTTTTTTAAAGTTAAAACTTTTTTAGTAATTAGAATAATAACATTGGAACGCAGAAAAAAAAAACACAATCGGGAAAAACAAAAACGTCAGCGAAAGACCAAACGGTCGTTCTAAAATAGACACGTGTGTAAACAAAAGATCTGTTAGAAAACAATAGGCTGTCCGTACCGGAAATTACGACACAAAAGATGGAGTCAGCCAAAAACAATAGGTGGCCTGCTCTTTTCTTCAGAACAAGAAAAATAATTATTATTATAAATAAATAAAATAATAATTATCCTCGAGTTGGTGACTAAAAATAGATTGTATACAAAAGGTATATTTTAGAACAATAGGCTCCAATGGCACCGGGCTCCGCACCGGCATGACGTCACCTCCTAGGGGATTTGCACCGGTTGCACCGGTATGAGGGGATTTACTCCGGTGATACCGGTATGAGGGGATTTTCTCCGGTTGCTCCGGAGCGTACCTGGGCCAGAACTCTCCTTTCATATCTACTGACTTGGTCGTCAAAATCTGACGACCGAGCAACAGGGTTTCCCAGAGCCCACAACAAACCAAATGACGAGTGGGCTCTGGGTACGAGAATGTTCTGAACCAATCAAAAAGCGTACAGATGCATACGAAAACGACTCCAGTTTATTCTGCCGTTTCAAAAACGTCGGTAAAAACTCTCCAGGGTAGTGTAACGCAGACATCCTCATTGTAACAACGATACCTTGAACTAATTATCCAACCAATTAACCTCTCTTTATTTTCGGCCCCAGTCCCCGCCGAGCGCACGGTCATTAACAAAGAAAGAGCCGCTGGCTACTACAGACTGTCGGCTTACTATTTTGGTAAACTAGTGAGCGAGCTACCCCTGGTCGTCCTCCAACCAGTGGCGTTTATTTGTATCACGTATTGGATGAGTGGTTTAAACGCAAGTGCTGCATAGTCTTCAGTTTATATTTACGGTGTTGGTTACATGTCTTGCTGCACAGGTAAGTGAGATATATAGAGAGAGAAAAAACAAAAACAAAGGTGAGATATAGAGGTACAGACACACTGTGCAACGTTGTGTGCAATACTAAGTAAGTACGATATAAAGGTACAGTAAATTTGTGTGTGAACAATAAACAAAGTCTAAAAAGACACACGGTGCAACGTTGTGTGCAATACTAAGTAAGTACGATATAAAGGTACAGTAAATTTGTGTGTGAACAATACTGAAAAAGTGTACAAAAAGACACACGGTGCAACGTTGTGTGCAATACTAAGTAAGTACGATATAAAGGTACAGTAAATTTGTGTGTGAACAATAAACAAAGTCTAAAAAGACACACGGTGCAACGTTGTGTGCAATACTAAGTAAGTACGATATAAAGGTACAGTAAATTTGTGTGTGAACAATACTGAAAAAGTGTACAAAAAGACACACGGTGAAACGTTGTTTGCAATACTGCCTGCTACCACGATTTCAGCATGTGTCAAATCCTGCAATTTGTTGCGCGAAATTTTGCAGAAACAGGATTACAGTGTACTTCAATAACCTTGCCCACAACGATTTGAGGGGTAGACACACGCTGCAACATTGTGTGCAATTCCGCCTGCAATATTCAAAATTTCAGCGTGTGTCTACCCTCTGTAACTTGTTGCGCGCAATGTTGCAGAAGTAGGATCACATGCAGTGTACTTTAAAAACACTAACTTGGTGGTATCTACTTTCGTTTACAGTGCGTCGGGTTGTTCATCAGCGCTACAGTGATGAACTTCAGGCAATGCATCACCATAGCCTCGGTGTTTGGTCTGGGGTGCATGTTACTGGGTGGCTTCTATCAGCAACATATACCTCCGTGCATGGCTCTCGTGGTTTGAATACGTCTCATATCTAAAGTACACCTACGACGCTCTTATGATTGTTGAGTTTAGTACGTCGAAGCCCTTCAGGTAAATACATCTATGCTAATTCTGGGGAGTGATTCTTCCGAGTACCTTCTGAGTATACAAGCATCAAGAGTTCCAGACTTCCGGTATGCACGCAATGCATTATGAGATTATTTATTACAAAGGCAAAGTGAGCACCAATTCTAGACACAGGGAGCCCAAGCTATGTTTTTGCTCACTTGGTGCTCACTTTTCCTTTGTAATAATCTCACAATTCATTGCGCGCGTACCGGATGTCTGGAACTCTTGATGCTTGTATATTGGGACCCCGTTATAGGAGTTTAATACTCTGTGGGTAGTCCCTACCTCTTGTCAGGTGAATTGAGTACAAAAATATATATACAGCTACTTCAAAAAAGGTTGGTGCCAGTTTTGTTGCATCTTGCATCTTGCATGTTGCATACCAAGCCCGAAATGTATTGTGGATCATATGTAAACAATGTCTGCATGCACATACAGAAGAAAATATGCCGGCTTCATATTGCGAAGACAAAGTTTGGGAAAATTCCCAGATTTCATATTGTTGCGACCTTTCGCTGACTCCATTCACATCGCCCATAGTGCATTTCGGGCTTGGTATGCAACATGCAACATGCAAGATGCAACAAAACCTTCACCAACCTTTTTTGAAATAGCTGTATATATAGTACCTAAACGCGAGCGCTAGCATATTTATTTATTTCTATAACTCTTTTAATGTTGTTATTATTTTATGCGGTTTGTTTATGTATTTGAGTCGTTTTCGTATGAAAATTATTATTATTATTTAATAATAATTTCTTAAAAACGCATTAACCGAAGTCTCAATGCTTTTTACAATGTGAATAAAATGTATAAAAATAAACAAATAATAATAAGATTATTGATTATAATTTCTGCTTCACAGGTGTTTAGATTTGTCTGTGTATGACTCCTGTAAGAGCAATAGCAGCTACATTGAAGGGCACGAGGTTCTAAAGCACATAGGTGTGACATCAACATATATGGAGAACATCGCTTATCTTTTTGCGTTTGCTGTGGTTGCAAGAGTAATGACATATTTGTCTTTGAGGTTTCTTCACAAACCAAAGTAGCGTGTCTGTGTATTATCTTCATAAAGATCACAACAAAGAGGCGCAAAAATATATAGAAACAGTTTATATAATACTCCAGTTTCGAGTTGTTTACACACCGCTGTACTCCTTGATAAAATACGCGTTTGCTCAGGCTTAGCCTCAATCCAGAGAATAACCAGTGGAATTAAGCCGCATCTACACGAACAATTTTTCCTTCACAAGTTTTCCTTGACAAGGAAAACTTGCTCGTGTAGACGACAAAAACATCGCCATTATATATTTTTTCCTTGTCAAGGAAAACTTGTTCGTGTAGATGCTGCTTAACCAGTGGAATTAAAAATGGTTTCTATTGTTGAATGTCAACACTTTTTCGCGTTCTCGTCGGTATTTGTGCATATTTTACACTGAATTGAGGCTAAGCCTGAGAAAATGCGTCTTTTGTCAAGGAGTACAGCGGTATCTAAACAACTCGAAACTGGAGTATTCAGGCACTGTTACTCCGGTCTATGACAAATACATTGAAGACTGGGGTATGAGTGTTTTAACCATTGAGATAGTAGTTCCTAAATATTGACAATATTATCTCCAATTTTAAAAAAACTGAATAGCCTATCCAATGTGCTGGAGAAAGAACGCTGAATCCATTCAAGTGATATTTCCACTAGTCTTTTAGTCGAAGGCAAATACCTTACCTCGAAAAGCTTGTAGCTAATGGACTACGGAATTAGCGCTATAAAAATAAAGCTTATTATTATTATTATTATTAATTCAGCCAAACAAATTTATAATCTAGAATGGTTATGTTTCTGGGTAATTTCATATTAGAGTAAGTTATGTTTCTCCAGAAATTAATACTTTAAACTCTGAAGAAAATCAAGCTTTCGGACTACGCGTCCATCATCAGGATAATATATGGCAAAACACGAATCAGTCCACTGAATATGTAATACATTATTATAGTTTACATCAGTGAAAACTGTCCAACTCAGCTCCGACGTATAGCATATCAATAGCCGCAAATTTTAATTAAAATTCCTGTTCGAGCAGCTCCAACAGTCAGTTCCAGTTATCAAAGATCTTGTAATAAAAGTCAACTAATTTCACTGAGATTTCACTGATTTCTGCCTTAAGGCCCGTCCAAACGAGTAAAACATTTCAGTAAAACATCATAAAACATTGTTTTGTAAAACTTGTTTTATTCGTCTGGCCACCATGTTTTAGCATGTTTTAATATGTCGTCAGTTCAACATGTTTTACGAAGTTTGAACCGTGTCAAACATTCTGTAAAATATCGTAAAACATTTCTTTTGTTCTCGCTTGCGTAAAACACTGTTTGACTCGTTTGGACAGCGCCCGTAAAACATTGTTGTGCTGACGCATGCGCACGAGTCTTGACATCCAATGTTTTATAAATGTCTTACGATATTTTATTCGTTTGGACGGACCTTTACACCGCTGCAAAAGTAACGCACTGCTCGATACCGTACAAAAATCGCACCTGTCCGCCTTCTAAGCGAAAATATTTTACAATTTTTACAAAGGAAATAGGCCTAGGTCTAAGATATATATTTTTGTTCACGTAAAATATATCCATAATTTGTCAAACTTCATTGCGATTTCGTTTTGGATGTATTCTTGGATTGCGTAGTTCCCATTCCCTCGCAGTGTCTCAGCATTTATGATTCGTGAAATTTCCGATGGGTAAAAAAAAACATCGGGACAATAGCAAGAGACCATGAGGGACAGAGAGGGAGTCTTCCAGTATAGGGTTTGGGATATCTTAATTTCACTAAATCTATTTTTAGAATGCGGACGTCCGAGAAAACTAACTTCCGGTTCAAAGCAGTGCAGATGTATTGTTTTTTTATTACCAATGGCCGAGTATTTTCACTGAAATCATCAAAAAAGCATCGCAAGAATTTATTTTATATGGAAAGGAGTTGATTAATGGAACAGAGTCCAAAAAGTCGCTTTATGTTGTGGTCTGTAGGATTGAATGAACAACATGGACGCCGAAAACTACTGCCAACTCAACAAGAAGGTCGCTGCATGAAGAAGGTCGCTGTTTGAACTTTCTTCTTGCTGTTCTGCCTTGAACAATTAAGAAAAACATTCCCAAGAATAGATGGGAAATTTGAAAGTGCATTAAACACGAAGACGCACTATAAAAGGAGAGGTACCTAGTGTAAGTTCGTTGGATCTGTCAATCAAATCTACCGAGACGTCACAGAGAGAGGCTCTCAAGAACTGCAAGCTCTATAAATCACTCAAATGGACAAGAAACTGTGGAAATAAGTACTAAAAACGCACATGGATAAATTTTTGTTGTACAATTCACTATCACTTTTCACTTTGGTAAAAATTATGGTACTTTGAACTGGAATCGTTAGCCGTTTTGAAGTCGCAAGGCTCAGCTCTAGCCAGTATTATTATGCTTATCGTTTCTTTCGTAGGTTATCCTAATATCCCCGCCAAGACATGGAAATGCCATGTGCAAATTAAATATACTCGCAGCATAGGTTTCGAAACCTTGCCGGCCTTTACCATAAAAGTACAGAGATGTACAAATGCTCGACACATTTACCTCATAGCAAGACACCTTCGCGAACGACGACTCCATAACAATACACAACAAGACAAACGACAACGAGGACGAACGTAACTTCTGTAATGAAAACAATTCTCTTGTCGCTTTATGTAGAAATGACCGAACATAGTTTTATGCTTGGAAATGCTTATTACAGGCTAAGAGGATTTCGGCTCATGAATTTGTAGATGTTGAATGTACGTGTGATACATGGCGCGCGAAACTGATTCAAAATATCCTTCGTACGTAGACGCGTGGTGCCACTGAAAATCGTATATATAACTACCGAATACGAAAAATATTGACACATTCGTCTATTAAAACTGTTTTAGACGGAAAATTATAATTTCTTCATTAACTTTGCTGTTGAAATGTGATTTTATTAAGAAAATCATTTTACCCCGTTGTTCAGCCATGTTCAGCCATTGTCCACCACATTGAAACTCATTACTATTCAAAAATTGTGGGCGGACCTACATGCCCTTTTATAGTGCGTCTTCGTGTTTAAAGTACTAAATCCGATGGAAAATCACTCTGGTAAAATTTATGGTACTTTGAACTGGAATCGTTAGCCGTTTTGAAGTCGCAAGGCTCAGCTCTAGCCAGTATTATTATGCTTATCGTTTCTTTCGTAGGTTATCCTAATATCCCCGCCAAGACATGGAAATGCCATGTGCAAATTAAATATACTCACAGCATAGGTTTCGAAACCTTGCCGGCCTTTACCATAAAAGTACAGAGATGTACAAATGCTCGACACATTTACCTCATAGCAAGACACCTTCGCGAACGACGACTCCATAACAATACACAACAAGACAAACGACAACGAGGACGAACGTAACTTCTGTAATGAAAACAATTCTCTTGTCGCTTTATGTAGAAATGACCGAACATAGTTTTATGCTTGGAAATGCTTATTACAGGGAATTTGTAGATGTTTAATGTACGTGTGATACATGGCGCGCGAAACTGATTCAAAATATCCTTCGTACGTAGACGCGTGGTGCGACTGAAAATCGTATATATAACTACCGAATACGAAAAATATTGACACATTCGTCTATTAAAACTGTTTTAGACGGAAAATTATAATTTCTTCATTTACTTTGCTGTTGAAATGTGATTTTATTAAGAAAATCATTTTACCCCGTTGTTCAGCCATGTTCAGCCATTGTCCACCACATTGAAACTCATTACTATTCAAAAATTGTGGGCGGACCTACATGCCCTTTTATAGTGCGTCTTCGTGTTTAAAGTACTAAATCCGATGGAAAATCACTCTGGTAAAAATTTTGTTACTTTGAACTGGAATCGCTAGCCGTTTTGAAGTCGCAAGGCTCAGCTCTAGCCAGTATTATTATGCTTATCGTTTCTTTCGTAGGTTATCCTAATATCCCCGCCAAGACATGGAAATGCCATGTGCAAATTAAATATACTCACAGCATAGGTTTCGAAACCTTGCCGGCCTTTACCATAAAAGTACAGAGATGTACAAATGCTCGACACATTTACCTCATAGCAAGACACCTTCGCGAACGACGACTCCATAACAATACACAACAAGACAAACGACAACGAGGACGAACGTAACTTCTGTAATGAAAACAATTCTCTTGTCGCTTTATGTAGAAATGACCGAACATAGTTTTATGCTTGGAAATGCTTATTATAGGCAAAGAGGATTTCGGCTCATGAATTTGTAGATGTTGAATGTACGTGTGATACATGGCGCGCGAAACTGATTCAAAATATCCTTCGTACGTAGACGCGTGGTGCCACTGAAAATCGTATATATAACTACCGAATACGAAAAATATTGACACATTCGTCTATTAAAACTGTTTTAGACGGAAAATTATAATTTCTTCATTAACTTTGCTGTTGAAATGTGATTTTATTAAGAAAATCATTTTACCCCGTTGTTCAGCCATTGTCCACCACATTGAAACTCATTACTATTCAAAAATTGTGGGCGGACCTACATGCCCTTTTATAGTGCGTCTTCGTGTTTAAAGTACTAAATCCGATGGAAAATCACTTTGGTAACATTTATGGTACTTTGAACTGGAATCGTTAGCCGTTTTGAAGTCGCAAGGCTCAGCTCTAGCCAGTATTATTATGCTTATCGTTTCTTTCGTAGGTTATCCTAATATCCCCGCCAAGTCATGGAAATGCCATGTGCAAAATTAAATATACTCACAGCATAGGTTTCGAAACCTTGCCGGCCTTTACCATAAAAGTACAGAGATGTACAAATGCTCGACACATTTACCTCATAGCAAGACACCTTCGCGAACGACGACACCATAACAATACACAACAAGACAAACGACAACGAGAACGAACGTAACTTCTGTAATGAAAACAATTCTCTTGTCGCTTTATGTAGAAATGACCGAACATAGTTTTATGCTTGGAAATGCTTATTATAGGCAAAGAGGATTTCGGCTCATGAATTTGTAGATGTTTAATGTACGTGTGATACATGGCGCGCGAAACTATTCAAAATATCCTTCGTACGTAGACGCGTGGTGCGACTGCAAATCGTATATATAACTACCGAATACGAAAAATATTGACACATTCGTCTATTAAAACTGTTTTAGACGGAAAATTATAATTTCTTCATTAACTTTGCTGTTGAAATGTGATTTTATTCAGAAAATCATTTTACCCCGTTGTTCAGCCATGTTCAGCCATTGTCCACCACATTGAAACTCATTACTATTCAAAAATTGTGGGCGGACCTACATGCCCTTTTATAGTGCGTCTTCGTGTTTAAAGTACTAAATCCGATGGAAAATATAATTGGATAAAGTCGTGAAAATTGCTGGTTTTTCATTTCATAAAGGCTGTTGATTGTTGTAGCGGTGGATGCAAAGCTGCCGGCTTAGCCGAATACTTTCAAAGACGTATTTTCGTCTCTTTCATCAAACTATTTCTCAGAAAGTGACTTCAATTTATTCTTGGATATGGTTTAGTGGTATCTTGTAATTATCGTTGTGGCGTTTGAAGAGTTTTCACAAGGCTATTCAAAAACAAATTTGCCGTGAAACATGATGATGAGCGACAAGACGAGTCACGAGTGAATCAAACAAGCAGTGAACCCGGTAAGCGTGTTTGTTGTGTATTTTCTTTACCAAAATGACTTAAAAATTGATTGTGAATATTTTTTGTTTGTATATAAGGGCACCTGAATGACTTGAAATATCTGTGAAAACTACGGTTTACTTCATTCAAGTTTTGATTCAACGTTTACTGGATTCACTGAGTCAAGTAATATAGGCTTATGCACGCTTCAGTGAAAATAAAAAAGTTGAGCGCAAAACCGTTCAAAATTACTTTGTTATCCATCGAGTATCATTTAAAATAGAGGCCGCATCACCGGTATTTTGCATTCCCTTGTTTATGACTTTGCTCAGTCAGAATCAAGTAATATTATTTCTAAATCAGTTGATGCTGAAACGAATATGTTAGTATACCGAATTTCTGCCTGGTGCAGCACTTTGCCAAATGATTAAACTTGGGAAAGACACTCTCTCAGCAAAGAAAGGGAAACGAAAAATAACACTGATCAGAAAGCAGGTCTCAAATGGAAGAAGAATTAGACATTTTGGTGCAGATGAAAGAAGCAGTTGTTGACAAAAACTGAAAAAGCTCTAGTTTCTTTCCGCGGAACATTTACATTTTCTTTTTTATCATCCGACTCATTACTGCCGTCTCGAAAGTCTAATAATCTATAAACTATCCGAGCCATTTATACAAAGTAATCAAATTCAAAAAACAAGACAAAAACATGGTTTCATTTCGCTGGGATATTAAAAGTAAGATAGATCTTAGCCGCCGGTCGCCATATTTGATACAGCCGATGCTTACATCTACTTTGAACCGGAAGTTAGTTTTCTCGCACGTCCGCATTCTAAAAATAGATTTAGCGAAATTAATAAAATATTAATGTTAATTATGTCAGGACTGAGGAGATTAAAGCCGCATATACACGAACAAGTTTTCCTTCACAAGAAAATATTGACAATTTTTTTGTCATCTACACGAACAAGTTTTCCTTCACAAGGAAATATTGACAATTTTTTGTCATCTACACGAACAAGTTTTCCTTGTTGGCGATGTTTTTGTCGTCTACACGAGCAACTCTTCCTTGTCAAGGAAAACTTGTCAAGGAAAATTTGCTCGTGTAGATTCGGCTTAACTGGAAGTACGCATTTCAGGAAACGCAGGACTCAACTTCTGTGCTATTTACGTACATACAAACATGTTATTTTGAAGCAAACAACGCGTTGAATGACAGAAAAGAAAAAGCGCGCTAGCTACTACTGGTTTGTGACATCAGCGCTGCAGATGAAGAGGCTAGTGCAGATTAAGAATCGTCATCATTAGATGCAGAGCTACAAGTTGTCCAGATGGATGACACACGCAGGAATCGCTTCAAAGGTTGCATCAACAAGCCAAGAGATGACTCAGTCAGTAGGTTTCTCATGCCACTCATACGAAAACGTAACGACTCTGAATAGCGAAATCACAGGTTTCAGTTTTACATATTGTAGAGTACCGAAAGTAGCCGGGGATGGTACTTTCCATTTTTGTAGACTCGACCATACGTTACTTTCGATTAGGGGGTCGTTGCGCTTGGTGGATAATTACTCGTGCCCAGGCCTAAGGCCGGGCACGAGTCTAAGAATACAGTTGGTATTTTTTGTTGTTGTTGTTGCTGGACGTCGAGAATGTAGAGATGGAGACAACAAGTCTGACCACGAGAGAGATTACAAATGACAAACCAATCAGGCAGAACCGGAGGTTAAGGGGCAAGTTCAGCCGTCAAAATCAATCACGTAAAGATATCTAGCAAAATCTAAGTATGTTTTCTCGATTTTGCTAGCACTGTTACCCTCTTAACCAGTCATTTATACAAATTCTGAGCTGGCCGGTATTGTGTTGTCGAATCCCGGGCGATTCCAAATTCTGTATGTTCTACCGAGTCACCCAACAAGTAACCAAACACTGATTTGATCACTATAATCGTTATCAGGCAGATCTAAACATTGAGAAATGTTTAACTAGTGAATACAGCTATGATGACTAAGCACAATCTGCAATCGAGTGGGACTGGGAACGAGACCACTAAAAGTTGATCTATGAGGTTTTATCGACAGTCGAACTCTTTCTTCACAAATCTTGTTGGAGAAAGGTTATGTCGTCTTGTGATCGTGAGAAAAAAACCATTTGAACGAAGTATGTCTAATACGCTTATCTCACATACAACCACACACGCCGTTAGCGGTAGACCTACTCTAAAAGTCGGACCAGGTCGTTCCGCGGACTCAAAATCATATCTGAAAAATCTGAAAAAATCTTATAACAGTTTAACTTCCATTTTGTATAACTGATAAAAGGCTTCTAAGCTTCCATTGTCTGGGGTGAGACTGGGAACGTGCGTCTCAGTCAGTTCAGTTCGTTTCTGATCTCTTCGTTCTTCACAGCTCAGTCCGCCCATAAGCATGCGTCTTTCATGCTACAATGCATCCCAGTGCTCAATCGCACCAGGGCACGAGTGAACGCTTGTTATTATTATAATGCTTGGTGCTTAGCGTTAGCACTTTCTTACTTGTTATTAAATTGCTATTGTTGTTGTTGCTGTTGTTACTGCGCTCGCCGCATCAAAAATCTCCCAAATACTTGTGACGCAAGAGGATTAGGAAGTATGCGAAGTGACAATTATCTAGGAATGAAACACCATTGTGACAACATTTAAATATTTTCGTCTTATTATACAGACATACATGTAGTATTCTCTATTATTATAAGCATTCGATTCATTGAAATTGGATCACATATGTTCTGAATTATTACGAATTTAGGTGTTAGTTGATTACATCGATACTGATAACTATTTTCTGCCGTCTCCGGCAAATTCTATGGTATTTTTTTGGTTCTGCTCCTTCTCCTGCTCCTCCTGCTCCTCCTGCTCCTCCTACTGCTCCTCCTGCTGCTTCTCCTCCTGCTCCTCCTGCTGCTCCGCCTGCTTCTCCTGCTGCTCCTCCTCCTAACTATTTCGTTGCCTCGTTGATCTCGCAGTACAGGCCTCCATGCTTGGAGACCGACCTTGCAGGACAGACGTCACACACTTTGTTTCTGACGGAACTTCTGTACCTGTTGTTCTCACAGCACCCATTTTGTGACGTTACGATGTCTGATTTTGGAGACAGTGAAGGTAAATTACTTTTTTTATCAGACGGGAGCATCATTCGAACAATGACTTTAGCTCTCAGTAGGAGATTTGTTGCTGGGCTCGGCGGGCCCCATGGTAGCTTGACCTTGCCATGGCTTATGCTATAGCGAATACTCCAAGTTGATAATACCGTGGGAAGGAGGCTCTGGCCTGTGTGTCTTGTAGAGCTGTAGCATATCTTGGGAAGATTGTTACAGAGACTGTAAGGGTTTGCAATTTCTTTCTGCGAACAACTGTCGTAGCCTTCCTTGTATTCGTTCACATATGTGCTGTGACCTCTTGGTAAAACATACACAGTGGCACTTTTGGGATATGATGTTGACACCGAACTACCTGCTATGGATGTAATGGTGACTGTGGTGGTATTTTCCTGACGCTGTGCTCCAGTTTGATATGTCTTGAGAGGCAAGAAAAGGTTGAAGTTTTGTACAAAGGGAATGCCCTTGTCAGAAGGTAAAGCCCATCCATAGGTCTGCAACCACCCGTCGTTCGCTGGAATCTTAAATAGCACTTCCTCGCCTCTTGCCAATGCCGGAAGATCAACATAGCCAGTATCTCCATCAAATTGCGGCCTTGTTGGGATATACACGTCTCTTTCTGGCTCGTAAAACGGTGCATTCTCTTTATAGCCAATTAAGGCATCCACATTTTCTTTTGTAAATATACCATTGACATTCGAACAGGCACTGGATGGTTTTCCTAGCTGCTTGTATTCTATGACATTACAATACAAAGATGCAACTTTTTGAAGTTTGCTCTGCATCATGAACAAACCGACCGTCAACTCAGTGGCATGCAAGAAATCACCCTTTCCTTTGATATTTGCTGCCAGTCTTCCTGCTATGTTTGCGCGAACGACGGCTGCAACTGCATCAATCATTTGAAATTGGAAATCGAAAATGTTTTCTCTTAGGGCAAATAATTGTGCAAGTGTCCCCTCCAATTTCTCGCAAATTAGCAGTCCTCCAGCGATTCCTTTTGGAATAGCACCTGCGATGCCAGTATCACTATTCAACAATTCACATGTAGCACTCTTGAATGATGACCACAAGGCGCTGTTCTTTGCCAGGCTGGAACGATCCGTTTCAGGCGAGTATGCACCATATTCTTTGATGAACTTATCAGCATCCTTTCCAATGTTACTTGAATCGCCTTTTCGTATTTTGTCGACCACTGTTTGAATTGATGAGATCTGGTTTTTATTGCCAATAAATGCTGTTGCGAGTTCTGTAGAATCTTTTGCTACGTCATCTAGCGAATCGACAAGAGCAGCTCCTTTGGCAACTTTTGCTGCTGCATCAGCGACCTTTCCAGTCTGATCAAGAGTTTCTGCTACATCAGGACCACTAAATATGAGCTTTAGTGGATTGCAATTTTCCAAAACTTTAGCAGCCAGAAGTACAGTTTCATGGACAAGATTTGCTGTTAATAAAACCACCATATAGTTCATTGCTTTTTTGATATCTGTCTTCAACTTCCCCTCAACACTCTTCAACGAAACCTCGAATTTCTTTAGCGATCCTTGCAGGAATTCAATATCAGCGTTAGCGATTCCTTCATCAAATCTCGCCAGACCTCGAAAATAATTGGATATTCCAGTCACAGACGCTTTTAAATTTTCATCGAGGAGTTTCACAGATGAAAGGAGTTCCAAATGTTTAATGTTATCTTTCTGGACTTTGATGATTTGGGAGTGATCCACTTGTGAGTGAAGACGGAGGTCTTTTACATTCCCTGCGGTTGATATGGGATGTTGGATTTTCTTGAAAAGAATCAGTTGTTTATGAACATCAGTGTATGAGCAGCCGATGGGTAATTGAATTCCATTGCATGCCACTTCTGCATCTATGAAATCAACTTCTTTTTGTTCTACCATCTTTACAACATCGTCGAAGTCTGACAAGGCTTGCCTTAAAATGTTATTGAAAAAGTCTGTCCAAGTGACGGTCCAGTAGTTGGGAATAATTTGATTGCTATAAGCGATGAGGAGGAACGATTCTTCTAATACTTTTTCATAGGCTGCTTTGTAGTTGTCACCATTTTTGGGACAAAGTTTTTGGATGATCATGTCTCCAACGTTGTACCAGAAAATCGAGGTCATGATGGGTACAGCTTTGACTGGATCACATTTTGTGTTGCTATCACAAGCCTGCCTTACATCTTCTTCATACCGAAGTGTTTCGTCATCTGAACTTGCAATCCCAATACCGTTAACTCTGGTTTTTATATAGGCCCAACCGTTGCCCCTGTACATCCACATCTTCCTTGTCCGGAAACTGCTACTTCCAATCACGGGTCTCACTGGGCGGCCAATGTCGACAATACCAATTCCATTTCCACCAAAACCACCATTGCCTCCGTAGCCACCTAAGCCACCACCTCCAAAGCCACCATAGCCTCCGTTGCCACCACCTCCAAAACCACCATTGCCTCGTCCATAATCAATAACCGCTTTTCGATACAACCCCCAGCGGTGTAATAATGACGCCAAGCGTCTTCTGTCATATAAGTGGGATCATTCAGTCTTGAGCAGGAATTAATATTTGTACAAACATCTTTCATGGTTATTTCCTTTTTACTTCCACTTGATGTCCTAAGTAATCTCGACGGTATTCCACTGCAAAGATTTGAGAATGGGAAGACATAAGTTGGGCCAGTGTTACTGTCTATTTTTTCGGTCAGCTTTGACCAAAGCCCACTATTGAATCTTGTATTGTGGTCTTCTACGAGTGAGTCGCTCTTGTACAGTGAATGTGGGTCTGCATGTTTTCTCTCTTGGTTGATAGCATTCTTGAGCATGGCCATGTTCTCTCTCTTTTCAGGATATGTTATCGGCGCTTCAAAGAAATCCTTGGCCTTTCGTTGAAATTCTCTCATGGTTTCTATGAAACGTGGTATGTCATTGGTCTTCTTTAGAAAGTTGTCTCGTGAAATTAGAAGTAAAGCAAGGGGTTTGGTGAAACCATCTTCCTCGCTTTTTATCAGATAAGCCATGGATAACAACGTAGCCAGAGATGCTATGTAGTGTAGCTTTAAGTAGGTCATGATGCCTGCAAAAGAAATCACAGTGAGGACGTTAAACCGTAGGTCCTGTCTCCCGACCCTAATCTAACCTGTTCACGGAAGACATTAAAAGAACCTGTTGAACTCTTCGTAAGAGTAGGGGATTGTTGCCCGGTTCAACAGCCTACTTCAAATTGGAGGCATAACACACTAACGTAATAACTCCTCATGATTGTAAGCTGCTCGGCTGCCGTAGGCGCCTTCATATGCAGCCCGAAAAAGTCCTCCATCGCCGGTTGTAAGGCGCATTGAGACAATGTGAAATGCGCTATGTCAAAAGAACGACCATTATTATAATCTGATTATTATTATTATTATCTAAATTCTTCCTGCCTGCCATCCAAAATTGAAGGACCATATCTGGGGTGTGAGAGGCTACAGGGGCAAGGATGTTACAGTTAAGAAATATAAAACCGTTTTCCGTTTTATATACTCTGATCTAAACACGCGGGATGTTGGGAGAACACGAGAGAAGCGTAGTAAACCACGACGCGAAGCTCGAAGCGGAGTGATTTCCAGCCGTTCTCAAATTGTAGAATCGCTCTATTTCGTGAGTATAAATACGGCTATCGTTGCTGGATATTTTCAGTCGTTAATTTGAGAACATATTTGTAGCCATAAAACTCACAGAACGGGTAGTATGTTTTAAGCTGAGAAGTTAGATTTAGTTTTCTTCGTTATTGTGGACAAAAGTGGACGATTCGTCGTTTTTTGGTGTGTTTGACTTTGAAGCTCAATTCTTGCACCCCCAAAAAAACCAGCAAAATCACATCTAAATAGAAACTTGAACTCGAGAAAACAAGAAAAACTGTAATTCTATGGCTTTTGTTGAAAATGTATTTGTTAAATAAAACATGTTTAACAGCAGAAAAAATAAATTTGGTGTCGATCAAATCCACTGCATTTCTTCAAGGTCTTTCAAGGTCATGAAAACCCCAATGACGTATAGCGTGTTTAGATACTCTCATCTAAAACGGTGTTTTGACCAATCAGAGCGCGCGTTATATCTAAATTATTTTATAATATACTATCCATAAAATGAATAGTTTGCTACATAAATTTAATAATAATATGCTTCAAAAATTAAGTAGGGTTGTTTATTTTCATGTAAACAAGATTCATTCCACAAACTTGTACATTCATACAAGGCAGAATGATGTTGTTGTTGTTATTTTTGACGTTATTTATACTCGATATGTATAATGAGCCGGAGACTCAAGGTGAATACATCCAAGAAGGGAGAACTATGTCAATAATGGATAAATATTGAAACTAATTGAAACTATAAATATGAATATTGAATAAATATTTTCTGAAATGATATCCGTTTTCTTTTTTCCCTCCACTTTATTTCTTCGAAGTAAAATAGAAAATAATCTACTGATAGAAAACATACCTTCAATGATAAACTGCAGGAGCAATGAGTAAGTTCAATCGCTGCTTCGACAAACTAATGTTGACAGCAATATAACTCCGTTGAACTGAATTGCTGTCGATGTGAGCGCTGTGATATCTCGTTCAATTCTTACAAATATGATGTCATCATTGCCACATCTCAAAAAGACGTAACTTTAACGCTTCCAGTAACAAGAACCACCGGTATTCGAGGAGAACCCCTGCAGATGTGATCAAAATGTCCCTGTCGGTACCTGTTCAACAATTTCCTATCGATGTGCGGTAATGTTGACATCACATTTGTAAAATTCGTATCTTCACAATGAGCAGTAGCATAGGCTCTGTTTCAGCTGTCACAACGAATTATTACTGATTATAACATTGCTATTGTCATTACCGGATTATTTCCCCTTCTAACCCTCCCTTCCAATAAGTTGTTGTTGTTCCAGATTGTTTTTACATTCAATAGCTAAGAGTTTCGGGACCCTGCTACTGCACATCCATTCCGCGCATCTCACTTTTGACTTTTGTTGAAGCTACGGTCGTTTTGAAGTTTTATTCAAACATGATGTGAAGACAAAACCACTTCAACAGCTTTACCAGATATTTGTAACGCTTTTTGGCGATAAATCTTGACATTTTGCCGATAACGTTAAATAATTTATTACGAAATCTATAAAACCATAAAAATGAGTACTTTTACGGTGTTATAGATTTCCTCTAACCGTTGAATTTATCCTTATACACCGACGCAGCCCATGTACTCGCTATTTTCCAATGATTTCTTACGAAATTTTCTCGTTGTTTGGTCAACTATCATTATATATAGTTCTTACAAAAACTGAATAAAGAGAAAATGAATCCCATCAGACCCAGTTGTTTCTAATTTTGAAATTTTGAATGATATACGCTCGTGATTCCAGTACTTTTTCCGTGTTCACCTAAGTGTTTCTATCAGAGCACAGAACGTGTTTAACGCGATTTCTAATGCTTAGAGAAATAACTAAAACTATTTTTCGACTAATGTCTTTATGAGGATGTTTTATTCTGCTGAAAAGTGTGAGAAAACGCACGATGGCGAATGCAACCTCAACGAAATAAATCATGTCAAGTTCTAATCAACTTATATCACGATTAAGCGACTCAAAAACCTTTCTATTTTGAGAGAAAAATTTTTAGATTGTAATTAGTTTTGATAAATTAAAGTTACAGAGAGCCTGAATCCGGGTTAGCCTGCAAAATAAAGTGACTTTACTTTAAAAGCATTTTGAAGGGCTTTATTCTACAGAAAATAATAATAATAATAAAATAATAATTTTAACATGTTAATAAAGTTTTATTATTATTATTATTAAGGTTACTTTACTTTAAAAACATATTTTGAAGGGCTTTATAGTTCTACAGAAAAATACTCAGCAGTGTAGTTTGAACCTCTTATATGAACTATATGAACTTGTAAACAGTGAGAAAAGCTGGTTTATTGTCAACGAATCGCCAAACGTTCTGAAATAATGGTGAACTTGATTAGTGGAGCATGAAGGCTGGTAGCCAAATTATATCCAAATATATTGTTCATATTTCTTTTTTCGCATTTATCGACTAGAATTTGTCAAAGATAGACTAATTATTATTTGAAAAAAACTTAATTTATTCGCAACAAAAATACAACAATTATAACATCAAAATAGAGACAAATAATAGAAACAAAAGTATCTGGTGTGGCGGGGGAAAAAACTTGCGCCCCACTTGACATTTTCCCCCTTGAGGAATTAGTGGCTTAAATAGTGATTTTTGTCTGGCACAGCTTAGAGTAAGAGAAAATAAAATAAACTTTCCTGCACTTTTGTAATGACTTTTTCGCTACGACCAAAGATGGATACACCTATTTCAAAAAACGTTGATAACAGTCGATCTGAATTGAATGATCTGAATCCTTTAAATTCACGTTAACCTCCGCCATATCTCGTTCGAACAGCAAGCGTGATTCCAAGCTTAAGGTCGAATGATCGAGTGAATTTCGCATGTTGCTAACGAAAGACCCTCTGTTTCCCATAATTCGTCTTGATCTCAGATCATCCATTTCAGATCGCTCGTTGTCAACGTTTTAGAAATAGGTGTATCATTTGTTTTATAAGAGCCGCTACATTTATTTAAAATCAAAACATCTATTCGTATTAATTAGATCATCATTAAACATATGCCCGTATTAATCAGCAGTTTTCATCAGCAACCAAAACCTCGGGAACTATACTTAAACCAGCTGCATACCGTATGCAGCTGGTTTAAGTATAGTTCCCGAGGTTTTGGTTAAATAATAAGGCTTATTACTCGGCGGGCTGCCTGTGGCACGCCGAGTTGAAAAATGGGCTTTCTTTTTCTTACGGCCAGAAATCGCCAACTGGGTACCAAAACGCATGCGCTCTGTGCCGCTGAGGAAACCGAAGGTTCATTGCTCATTACTCAAACCCGACGAGTAAACGCTTATAGAGCCTGTTGTTCAAATTCCAATCAGTTGGTTTGGTACTTTCAATATAAAGTTCATCCAGATCGATGCATGCAGCTTAGTTACAAAGTTTCGGTTTCATTTATTTGGCAAACCAACCTACGTCACAATCACGCCGCAACTGGATGTACTTGTTATGAGAAATACTTTGAGATAATGATAACATTTCTATAGTTTCTGAGCACATGATTGTAAAATTCCAGAACTCGAATATAAGTGAAGTGGCTAGTGTACAGGAACAGTGGTTTGGCGCCATATATAAAAGTATATAAACGTGTTATGCTTCCCTGTCGGTACCTGTTCAACAGTTTCCTATCAATGTGGCGTAATGTTGACATCACATTTGTAAAATTCGGTCACCATGTCACAAATAGGCGTACAGCTTTCAGAAACAAGAACCACCTGGTTTGGTGCTGGTGGATACCTGTTCAACCCCAGGAAGCCCTCTGTTTTGACCAGAAACGTTAATGTATCATCCCACCAGACCGTATGGTTTCATCAAATCAGTGAACTGCAGGTTACGGCAAACGGTGACCCAGCCCTGTGCTTATCTTCACAATGAGCAGTAGTATAGGCTCTGTTTCAGCTGTCACAACGAATTATTACTGATTATAACATTGCTATTGTCATTACAGGATTATTTCCCCTCCTAACCCTCCCTTCCAATAAGTTGTTGTTGTTGTTCCAGATTGTTTTTACATTCAATAGCTAAGAGCTTCGGGACCCTGCTACTGCACATCCATTCGCGCATCTCACTTTTGACTTTTGTTGAAGCTACGGTCGTTTTGAAGTTTTATTCAAACATGATGTGAAGGCAAAACCACTTCAACAGCTTTACCAGATATTTGTAACGCTTTTTGGCGATATATAAATCTTGACGTTTTGCCGATAACGTTAAATAATTTATTACGAAATCTATAAAACCGTAAAAATGAGTACTTTTACGGTATTTTAGATTTCCTTTAACCTTTGAATTTATCAGTTATACACCAACGCAGCCCATGTAGTAGCTATTTTCCATTGATTTATTACGAGATTTTCTCGTTGTTTGGTCAACTATCATTATATATAAAACAATGGTAACAAAATTATTTAAAAGTGTCAATTGTATTTTAACAAACGTTTCGGGCATAGCCCTTCATCAGTGTGATCAACCGTTGTGTTTACACGTGATTATAATTAAAGGCGCGCGCGCTGACTAACAAGGATCGAATTTACAGTGAAATTGAAATTAAGAGTGTACAAGCTATAAATTTATATATAATGAAAATTAAAGAACTTCTAGTTCATTTTTTATGTCATTATAATGATAATCACTTTTTGTCCTATGAGTTTTGAAATTACATGATAAACCCTCATTGCCAAGTTTCTGCTATCACAGACAAATGGTGATCAATATTGTTTTCAGTTTTACGATTTATGATTTCAAATATGACAACGTTTCTGAAAACAGGTGTATATTAAGCCATTCTAATTCCAAGTCGCTATAACGTTGGCGATTTGTGGCCATAAGAAAAAGAAAGCCCATTTTTCAACTCGGCAGCCCGCCGAGTTATAAATGTCTTTATAACTGAATAAAGAGAAAATGAATCCCATCAGACCCTGTTGATTCTAATTTTGAAGGATATACGGTCGTGATTCCCGAACCTTTTCCGTGTTCACCTAAGTGTTTCTATCAGAGTACAAAACGTGTCTAACGCGATTTCTAATGCTTATAGAAATAACTACAACCATTTTTCGAAAAATGAGGATTTCAGTTTTATTCTTCTGAAAAGTGTCAGGAAAACGCACGATGGCGAATGCAACCTCACGAACGAAATCATGTCAAGTTCAACTGATATCACGATTAAGCGACTCAAAATACCTTTCTAGTTTGAGAGTAAAATTTTTAGATTGTAATTAGTTTTGATAAAGTTACAGAGGGCCTGAGGTGGCTTTACTTTAAAATCATTTTTTGAAGAGGTGAGCTTTATTCTACAGAATTCGAAAAGTACTTAGGAGTGTAGTTTGAACCTCTTATATATGAACTTGTCAACAGTGAGAAAAGCTGGTTTAATGACAACCAATTGCCAAACGTTCTGAAATAATGGCGAACTTGATTAGTGGAGCATCAAGGCTGGTAGCCATATTATAACCAAATATATATTGTTCATATTTCTTTTTTCGCATTTGTCGACTAGAATTAATCAACGATAGACTAGAGGAATTAGTGGCTTAGTGAATTTTGTCTGGCACAGTTTAGAGTAGGAGAAAATAAAATAAACTTTCCTGCACTTTTGTAATGACTTTTTCGCTACGACCAAAGATGGCTAACGTTTGTTTATAAGAGCCGCTACATTTCTAAGAAATCAAAATCAAAACATCTATTCGTATTAATTAGATCATCATTAAACATATGTCCGTATTAATCAGCAGTTTTCATCAGCTAGATTGATTCCAATAAACCTGGGCATTACTAACTACACCAATACACACTATTAGACACTCACTCTTTTGTTTTTTTTTTGTTTCTTTGCATCTAATACACACTGACAGCTAATTAGTAGAGTAGAGTTCCAATAAACCTGGGCATTACTAACTACACCATTACACACTATTAGACACTCACTCTTTTGCATTTTTTTTTGTTTCTTTGCATCTAATACACACTGACAGCTAATTAGTAGATTGATTCCAATAAACCTGGGCATTACTAACTACACCAATACACACTATTAGACACTCACTCTTTTGCTTTCTTTTGTTTCTTTGCATCTAATACAAACTGACAGCTAATTAGTAGAGTGATTCCAATAAACCTGGGCATTACTAACTACACCATTACACACTATTAGACACTCACTCTTTTGTTTTCTTTTGTTTCTTTGCATCTAATACAAACTGACAGCTAATTAGTAGATTGATTCCAATAAACCTGGGCATTACTAACTACACCAATACACACTATAGTCCAGTCATCCTATGAAATTTTGGGATAACATTTCAAGTTTGGAACAAATTGCAACAGAAAGTTTCTCATCGCTATTCAACCAAGATGGGTTACCTAAACAACATACTAAAAGTCCTCAAAAATCCCTTCCGTGGAACATGCCGAAAATTAGGATTAAAGATTTCGTGGTTTTACCACAGGGATCCCGCGTCGAGAAAAATAAATTATATTTGAAAAAATACCTTTATCCAACTTTTTTCTTTGAGTTTTCATTTCCAAGAAAAGAACCATATAATTTCTGTTGTGGTTGAAGTTACTTTATTAACACGAAAGTACTTGAGATTGCAGGGAAAATGTCCCTAATGCCATGACCCTTACCACAGGGATCCCAATACGTAAAAAATTGAATTTTCAATCAAAAAATCGATTTCCTGCTTTTGTGTTTGTTTATTTCTTGGTTATTCGTTGCGTTGTATAGCCATGACTAATAATAATCAACGATTGAAATACAATAATGATAATAATTATGATATAATGACCCTAAAATAAAATATTATACTAGTCTAATCAGATCTAAGATAATAGAATCAAAACACATTGTTAGTCAAACTCGTGCAAACCACATGCATACATAAACTACATACATAAACTACGTATTCATACTACACTACATACATAAACCAAGGTCTGGCGTGCTGGAGTTAGAACATCTTTGGCAATACAGCCGATCAGTCCAGGTAGTACTTCTTGCACGTACACCTGCAAGTGCTACAATCTGACTTGCAGCCATCTGATCATCTCAATTAGTATAGTGCGCTATGGGCTGGTGGTAAATTAGTTCGGAAAGGAAGTAGCTTCCCATCCGTTAAGTGCCATCCCCAGTCAACAGGCTATAGCTGTTCGCAACATTTCCATTCCTGGATCTGGTAGTACACACATAGACTGTGGTACAAAATTCATCAGCAGCTGATGTGGGTGGAAGGCTTTCAGGTTGAAGAAATGACGATCAAGTAGTCAGTTTGGCAAAAACCGGTGTATCATAGAGAGTCTAGGCTCTCCTCTTAACCATCACAGTAGAAACTAAAGTCAGAGAGAAGTGCTTCCTCTCCTGCCACAAAGATGTCTTCCTTAAAGTAGCTATACCCACTGGTCGATCAAAGATTTCTGCGGCTTATTGAAGGAATCTGCATGGAATTTGGTTCAATATTTTTTAACGCTGATGCTTTGCCAATCCCATGGAGCCGTAATCGGTTGTGTCGCACCTTAGAATTGCATGCAGAAACAATAAGTTTCCAGTGCACACACTGGCACCTAGGGCAGACGTTATCCTCTTTATGTTCCATACTCTCTACGATACACCCGTTTATGCCAAAAGGTAGCCACTGGATCGTCATTTCTTCAACCTGAAAGCCTTCCACCCACATCAGCTGCTGATGCAATACCACAGTCTACGTGTGTACTACCAGATCCAGGAATGGAAATGTTGCGAACAGCTATAGCCTGTTGACTGGGGATGGCACTTAACGGATGGGAAGCTACTTCCTATCCGAACTGAATTACCACCAGCCCATAGCGCACTACTTGAGATGATCAGATGGCTGCAAGTCAGATCAGGTAGCACTTGCAGGTGTACGTGACAGAAGTACGACCTGGATTGCTCGGCTGCATGTGGTACATGCAAAGGCCAAAGTTATTCTAACTCCAGCACGCCAGACCTTGGTTTGGATAGAAGCTCTTTCTACTTAATTCATGCAACAAAGTTTTGCAACCTGCAACACCGAAAATTTTAATTTATTGCACAACAAGTTGCGCGAACGATGGTAATACGAGAAACAGCCTTTGCAACTGCTACGCAACAATGGGTATGAACAATGTTGCGCGACAAGTGTGTCCAATTTTGTTGCTCGTATTACTGCACCTTTAGAGAGATTTAGCAAACACGATGCGACGTGAGAACGCGACGTTAGATGACGAATATATCACATTTGGTCATTGCGTGACTACCGTGGCAACGTCGCGACGTCAAGTTCACGACGCCATTTCACTTATTCTTTTTCACGTCCTGGCCCCGGTTGCACGAAAGGTGAATAGCGCTATCCAACGGATAAGTCTTATCCAACGGATAAGTCTTATCCAACGGATAAAATTGATGCAAATGATTTTTACAATAAATTTTAACCGTTGGATAAGATTTATCCGGTGGATAGGGCTATTCGCCTTTCGTGCAACCGGAGCCTGTACGACAACGGTCGTTTTCACAGTTATTCGTCAGCGCGCGCGCCGACCCTCTTTCACATCGCATCGTGTTTGCTAAATCTCTCTATTTTTTGATTATGTCACTTTATCATTACATTAGCTAGATTGATATAAATATAACATTACTAATACACCAATTAGACACTATTCGTTAGCCTGCCTTCACTCTCTCTTGTTTTTTTTTAAATGATAGCCTGAAAACACTGACAGCTCGTATGAGTGGGAAGTAGTTACAATAAACCGCGGTTCGTCTAACTACACCAATACACACTATCACACTCACTCTCGTTTTGGTGTGTTTCTTTGCATAATACTGGTGACAGCTTCTTAGTAGAGTGACCATATAAACTCTGTACCGTATTACCGTTTCCCAATACACACTAAAACGACTCACTATTATCATTCTCAGTGTATTTCAATAGTTGATTCTTATTAGTCATTAGTGTTTATTCTTAGCATAGACTAAATTTGGCTATACAACACAACGAATAACCAAGAAACAAATAAACACAAAGCAGGAAATCGTTTTTTTGATTGAAAATTCACTTTTTTTACGTATTGGGATCCCTGTGGTAAGGGTCATGGCGTAGGGACATTTTCAATACTGCAATCTCAAGTACTTTCGTGTTAATAAAGTAACTTCAACACTGACAGCTAAAATAGTAGATATTGATAAATCGTGGGCAAATATAAAAATCAAAATAAAAACGGATAAAGGTACACTCACTATAATTTATTTTTCGACGTTTCTTTGCCTCTAATAAAAACACTGAAAGCTAATTAATCCCAATTTTCGGCCTGGGCATTACTAACTACCACCATTACACACTGAGGACTCACTCTTTTTTTTAGTTGTTTCTTTGTTTAGGTAAACACTGACAGCTAATTAGTAGAGTTGATTCCAATAAACCTGGGCATTACTAACTACACCAATACACACTATTAGACACTCACTCTTTTGTTTTCTTTTGTTTCTTTGCATCTAATAAACACTGACAGCTAATTAGTAGAGTGATTCCAATAAACCTGGGCATTACTAACTACACCATACACACTATTAGACACTCACTCTTGTTTTTCTTTTGTTTCTTTGCATCTAATAAACACTGACTGCTAATTAGTAGAGTGATTCCAATAAACCTGGGCATTACTAACTACACCATTACACACTATTAGACACTCACTCTTTTGTTTTCTTTTGTTTCTTTGCATCTAATAAACACTGACAGCTAATTAGTAGAGTGATTCCAATAAACCTGGGCATTACTAACTACACCAATACACACTATTAGACACTCACTCTTGTTTTCTCTTGTTTCTTTGCATCTAATAAACACTGACTGCTAATTAGTAGAGTGATTCCAATAAACCTGGGCATTACTAACTACACCAATACACACTATTAGACACTCACTCTTTTGTTTTCTTTTGTTTCTTTGCATCTAATAAACACTGACAGCTAATTAGTAGAGTGATTCCAATAAACCTGGGCATTATATACTAACTACACCAATACACACTATTAGACACTCACTCTTTGGTTTTCTTTTGTTTCTTTGCATCTAATAAACACTGACAGCTAATTAGTAGAGTGGTTCCAATAAACCTGGGCATTACTAACTACACCATTACACACTATTAGACACTCACTCTTTTGTTTTCTTTTGTTTCTTTGCATCTAATAAACACTGACAGCTAATTAGTAGAGTGATTCCAATAAACCTGGGCATTATATACTAACTACACCAATACACACTATTAGACACTCACTCTTTTGTTTTCTTTTGTTTCTTTGCATCTAATAAACACTGACAGCTAATTAGTAGAGTGATTCCAATAAACCTGGGCATTACTAACTACACCAATACACACTATTAGACACTCACTCTTTTCTTTTGTTTCTTTGTATCTAATAAACACTGACAGCTAATTAGTAGAGTGATTCCAATAAACCTGGGCATTACTAACTACACCAATACACACTATTAGACACTCACTCTTTTGTTTTCTTTTGTTTCTTTGCATCTAATAAACACTGACAGCTAATTAGTAGTACCCAGGTTTATTGGAATTACTCTATCAAAACCTTGGAAGCTACTTAAATCAGCTGTATACCTTATTACTCGAGTTGAAAAATGGGCTTTCTTTTTCTTATGGCCACAAATCGCCAACGTTATAGCGACTTGGAATTAGAATGGCTTAATATACACCTGTTTTCAGAAACGTTGTCATATTTGAAATCATAAATCATAAAACTGAAAACAATATTGATCACCATTTGTCTGTGATAGCAGAAACTTGGCAATGAAGGTTTATCATGTAATTTCAAAACTCATAGGACAAGAAAATGATTATCATAGCTGGAAAGAGCTCGTTGAAATTAGTAAAAATGTGAAATTTGGAAATGATCGCTTCACAAATTGCGAAGACATGAATTTTCAAAAATCGAAATTTTATATCAAAATCTTTGGAAATTTACGCTGGTAGGCAACTCTTGCCTCCAACAAAGGTTTTCATACAAAATTTCGAGTTTTGAAAATTCATATCTCCGCAATTTGTGAAGCGATCTTTTCCAAACTTCACATTTTTACTCATTTCAACCAACCATTGCTTTTGAGGCTATTTAAAAAATATATATATATAAATCTGTATAAAACATTTATATTCGCCCGTCTTTTTTTGATGGGTTTCCTGTGGTAGAGCGAGCGCGCGCAATACGTATATATTATATTGGGCTTCCTGTGTTGAGTACGGTATAATGTTGGGCTCCCTGTGCGCGTCCCGCGCGTCCCGCGCGTCCCGCAGTACATGTGTATATTGAAACCTTTGTTTCAATATACACATTGCTGCGGGCGCGTCCCGCAGGACGTACACAGGGATCCCCACATTATACATTTCTATGCACAGGGAACCCAACGTATCGCGCGCGCGCTCTACCACAGGAAACTCATAAAAAAAGACGCGCGAATATAAATGTATTTATATTTATTATTAAATAGCCTCAAAAGCAATGGTTGGGCTGCCTGTGTTTCAACGAGCTCTTTCCAGCTATGATAATCATTCTTTTGTCCTATGTCTCCTATAAGTTTTGAAATTACGTGATGAACCCTCATTATAATTGTATTTCGTAGAATTGTATTGAATTGTATTTCGTAGGTCCTACGAACATGCCTTTCTCATGGCTGCTACAAGTTACTGTATTTATTTCTGTTTGAGTAATCTGCTTTGTGTTTTATGTTAATACAACGATAATTATCCTTTGTTTCATTTTACTATTTGCTCATTACATAGGACGTTTCTGAAAACAGGTGTAACTTATCGATGTTTTCATTGAAATTGATGCTGTATTAACAAACTACGTATCGACTTGCAACAATTGTTATATTTACTCGTAGTTTTTTCTCGAGAATTACTAAGCCATTAACACTGCGCTCTTCGCATGTGGAAATTCTGTATAAAGTAAATTAACATGATTTTAGATATCTACACAGAATTTGCACAGAATTTACACGGAATTTATACAGATAATAATAATAATAATAATAATAATAACAATAATATTAATAATAATAATAACAATAATAATAATAATAATAACAATAATATTAATAATAATAATAACAATAATAATAACAATAATAATAACAATAATAATAATAACAATAATAATAATAATAACAATAATATTAATAATAACAATAATAATAATAATAATAACAATAATAATAATAACAATAATAATAATTATTGTTAATAATAATAATAACAATAATAATATTAATAACAATAATAATAATAATTATAACAATAATAATAATAACAATAATAATATTAATAACAATAATAATAATAACAATAATAATAATAATAATAATAATAAATATTTATTTGTACCGCGCAAATTCAACGTGCGTTTTCAAATGCGCCTTACCGGAATCTATAAATAATCTATAAATGAAATAATAAATTATTCTTAAATAACCAAAAAACTACTTCCTAACTATTATAATTTAATGCTATATATAAAATCTCTAATAATCTATGAATTTACACGGAAATTACACGGAATTTACACAGAATTTACACGGGATTTGCACAGAATATACACGGAATTTACACGGGAATTACACAGAATTCGCACGTGCGAAGAGCGTGCGTCTTTCCAGTTCTTTCTAAATTCGGTCTATGCTTCGTTCGTTTCAAATATGGCAAATGCCTGAAGCAATTCCATCCCCAAATACATCTATATATTTAATCACGTCGAAACTGCATTCGTCAGGCCTGAGGGCATCACAACCACCTAGAAAGATCGCCCTCCTCGCTCAGCTGTTGCAGCTAGGGAAAATGAACAATTTCTTACTTTTTAATTAACTACCGCGCGCGCGTTGGAGCGATTTGATCAAAACAATTTGCTGCCGGAAACCAACTGGAAATCCAAGTTTTCCCAGTACGGTTATGACAAAAACCCGTAAAATTGGTATTATTTTCTCTTAATTAATTTCAAATAATATTAGTTTATGATGGCAGGCGTTCTTCACTTTTGCTACATATTTGTGCTAACTGCCTGTCATTTTTCGATCCTAAACAAAGAAAGAAAAAAAGATAGAAAAAAAAAAAGGAAAAAAAAGAGAGAGAATGGAAGAAAGAAAGGAAGAGAGAAAGAATAACGAAAGAAAGAAACAAAGAAAGAAAAGAGAAAGAAAGAAAACAAATCAATATTCGACTTATATTCTCCTTCTTCAATGAGTATAAAAACGGGCAGAGATAAACGTTTGACGAACGTTTTCGGTTTAAAAATCAATACATCCAAGTTTTACTTGATAACATGAATACACATAAATGAATTGATTTTGCGCTAATCTCGCGATCGCTTGAATTTCTCACTAGAAGCTGTGTGTTCCTGTCAGAACAGCTGAACAATCCACCTTCCATAAAGACTATTCAGATGCTAATGATTCCAAAGACGTGCCCATTTTTTTATGCACGGTTTGTAATACAGCACGAACAGTCACTTGAGGAAATATACAGTTTGAGCGTGTGACCAATACGTGGACAATATCAATGGACATGACATGAATATAATATCAGTAAAATACTGTCAAATTGGTGTTCTTTTGTATTGACAGTGGCTCATAAAGCGTACTCATAAATTAAATCAATTGCTCAATTCTAGATCTGTTAATTATCTGGCGAATTCTACAATCATTGGAGACATTTCGCATGGAAATTCGGCCATATTTGGTAGGCTAGTCGTATTATTATGTTCATTTGTCTATTTTAAAACAGTTCCCCAGTTTCAAAAGCAGAACCAACGATGAGGTTCCAATTTTCGGTCTTTTTAACTTTTTCTTTATTTCGACTCTTCGTTCTTTCGGTTGACTTCAGGAACCTACAATTTCACTTCACATTAAAAAAGGCGGTGTTTGTAAACACTCTTTTATCAACAATACAAACAACGAAAAGTGCAATCATCTTCATGGTAGAAATAAAGGAGCCCATGTACAAATAAAAAGCGATTTCTGATAGAGTATCACTTAAAAGATAAGCATTTTCACTTCCAAATTTTCGGATCGGAAAATCCTTTTTTTTTTCTTGAGGATTACAAGTAATCTTGGAAACTAAAGGTCGGGCTTATTCTGCAACCGAATTGCGCTTTCATTAATTTGTTTTCCGACAGGAAGCAATTACACAGGCTCGTAGTCAATTTCCAGTGTGCCCATTGCCAATGAAGTAATTAATCGATCACCGTACAGACAAACTGCAGACCACTAGCAACAGGAACAATGTACTAATATATGACCGAGTGATAGTCATTTCTTTCAAACGTCAATACTAAGCTTCTACGCCTTCCAATTATGTCTACTCCTCCGTCTCTTAGTTTATGATTTTCTTGTATTAAATAATACTTTACGTCAGGGAACTGAACTCGAAATTAAACGCTTAATCCAAATATAATGACGAACTCAGCAGCTGATGTACCGAAGTTATTTTGTTTTCTACGTCTTCCAACTATGTCTATAAATATACTCCTCCCTGTCTTAGTTTACGAATTTCTTGTATTAAATAATACTTTAGGTCAGGGAACTGAACTCGAAATAAACGCTTAATCCAAATATAATGACGCAGCTGAAATAAGTTTCTTTTATAGCAAAAAAAACCCGGATTCACGACGTGAAATCTACACGGGTTTCTCTCTGTCTAATGGAGTTGGAAGATTGAGTTACACACACTTGGGATCGAATTGTTTTAAGAGACTTTTTCATCTGATAGTCTTGAACGTTCTATATTTACATTTCGTCAACTGCTGCCTGCATACGATAACCAAAGTCAAATGTTACATTTGCAATTTCAAGGCTTCTGTTGTTGAGATATGGTTCCTCAGAGCACTGTCTAACAAAACATTTGAGAGCTAGAACACAATACAGATTGGCCGCATTCAAGCCGGAAAAGTCTTTGTTGCTAATTTGACTTTTACGCCTGTCATGGCTTGAAGTTGCCATTAAGTTCGCATTTACAAAGGTTTAACGTGATCCCTTAAAGACTTTAATCGCGGTAAAGAAGGATGGAGATTTTGACATTTTGTGTGATTTCAGTAACACAAATATTCCTCATGACAACAGCTTCAAATTTTAAGCTAAATATTGAAATCTGGAATCTTCCACAAGACTGAGATAATCTTAATGCTTGATTGATGTTCAGTTAACGTTGCGGGATGTAAAGTCACGATTTCTATCAATGGAACTACAATGTAATGTGCATTAAGTGGTCACACTCGGGGAATGATGGTCTAGTGTCCGCTTAATAGAGGGTGTCCGTTTAATAGAGGGTGTCCGCTTAATAGAGGGTGTCCGCTTAATAGAGGGTGTCCGTTTAATAGAGGGTGTCCGCTTAATAGAGGGTGTCCGTTTAATAGAGGGTGTCCGTTTAATACAGGGTGACCGCTTAATAGAGGGTGTCCGTTTAATAGAGGGTGTCCGCTTAATACAGGGTTTCCGCTTAATCAGTAGAGGGTGTCCGCTTAATAGAGGGTGTCCGTTTAATAGAGGGTGTCCGCTTAATAGAGGGTGTCCGTTTAATAGAGGGTGTCCGTTTAATACAGGGTGACCGCTTAATAGAGGGTGTCCGTTTAATAGAGGGTGTCCGTTTAATACAGGGTGACCGCTTAATAGAGGGTGTCCGTTTAATAGAGGGTGTCCGCTTAATACAGGGTGTCCGCTTAATAGAGGGTGTCCGTTTAATAGAGGGTGTCCACTTAATAGAGGGTGTCCGTTTAATACAGGTTGTTCGTTTAATACAGGGTGTCCGCTTAATAGAGGGTGTCCGTTTAATACAGGGTGACCGCTTAATACAGGGTGTCCGTTTAATAGAGGGTGTCTGTTTAATACAGTGTCCGTTTAATACAGGCTGTCCGTTTAATACAGGGTGACCGCTTACTTAACAGAGGGTGTCCGTTTAATAGAGGGTGTCCGTTTAATATAGGTTGACCGTTTAATACAGGCTGTCCGTTTAATAGAGGGTGTCCGTTTAATACAGGTTGACCGTTTAATACAGGCTGTCCGTTTAATACAGGGTGACCGCTTACTTAATACAGGGTGTCCGTTTAATAGAGGGTGTCCGTTTAATATAGGTTGACCGTTTAATACAGGCTGTCCGTTTAATAGAGGGTGTCCGTTTAATACAGGTTGACCGTTTAATACAGGGTGTCCGTTTAATACAGGGTGTCCGTTTAATACAGGCCTAGTTGTCCGTTTAATAGAGGGTGTTCGTTTAATACAGGTTGTCCGTTTAATACAGGGTGACCGCTTAATAGAGGGTGTCCGTTTAATAGAGGGTGTCCGCTTAATACAGGGTGTCCGCTTAATAGAGGGTGTCCGTTTAATAGAGGGTGTCCGCTTAATAGAGGGTGTCCGTTTAATAGAGGGTGTCCGCTTAATAGAGGGTGTCCGTTTAATACAGGTTGTTCGTTTAATACAGGGTGACCGCTTACTTAATACAGGGTGTCCGTTTAATAGAGGGTGTCCGTTTAATATAGGTTGACCGTTTAATACAGGGTGTCCGTTTAATAGAGGGTGTCCGTTTAATACAGGTTGACCGTTTAATAGGGGGTTTGTCCGTTTAATACAGGTTGACCGTTTAATATACAGGTTGACCGTTTAATACAGGGTGTCCGTTTAATACAGGTTGTCCGTTTAATACAGGGTGTCCGTTTAATACAGGGTGTCCGTTTAATACAGGGTGTCCGTTTAATACAGGGTGTCCGTTTAATACAGGTGTCCGTTTAATACAGGGTGTCCGTTTAATACAGGGTGTCCGTTTAATACAGGTGTCCGTTTAATACAGGTTGACCGTTTAATACAGGGTGTCCGTTTAATACAGGTTGACCGTTTAATACAGGTTGACCGTTTAATACAGGTTGACCGTTTAATACAGGGTGACCGTTTAATACAGGTTGACCGTTTAATACAGGTTGACCGTTTAATACAGGTTGACCGTTTAATACAGGGTGTCCGTTTAATACAGTGTCCGTTTAATACAGGGTGTCCGTTTAATACAGGGTGTCCGTTTAATACAGGGGTGACCGTTTAATACAGGTTGACCGTTTAATACAGGGTGTCCGTTTAATAGAGGGTGTCCGTTTAATACAGGTTCCATGTCGTAATGTACGCAGATGTTTAATTCTACTATTTCGGGTGTCCGTAATTTCTTTAAATAGCGAAGAAGCTCCAAAAATTAGATGGTGTCCGTTTTTTTTATACAGGTTCCATGTCGTAATGTACGCAGATGTTATTCTTCATAATTCTACTATTTTCGCCAAATTTCATTCGTCGACGGTGTATTCAAAATTTTCTTATGAAATAGCGAAGAAGCTCCAAAAATTAGATGTGTAATTCGTGAACGGCCTTTTAAGGTTTTTTTTATAGCGAGCCGAAAAAGTAACCATTTAAGCATCTTTTTCGATGTAATGTCTGTGCCCGCTCAATAGAGGGTGTCCGCTCAAAGGGTTTTACGGATAGAGTACATCTGCTGAGAGAAACAAATGAGCTGCAATACTATATGAATAAATTAACATTAATTAAAAAAAAACTGTTCTGCAGCAGTTTTTGATGGGAATATCAGGGCATTCAATAGCGGCGACAATGATAATTTTGAGAGACTCCAAAACTCTGAAACATTTTGTCATTTCAGTGGGGGCTATCTATCGCATCTTTTTCGATGAGTCTGTGCCCGCTCAATAGAGGGTGTCCGCTTAAAACGGGTTTTACGGATAAGTTTGCTGAAGTACACAGTTACATATTACTTAGAATTTTGAGCAGTGGGGAATAGCGGCGACTGCTGAGAGAGAAAAAAAAGTGAGCTATCGAGGATTTTTTAGTTACATATTACTTAGGAGCAAAAAAAATGAGCTGTTTTTTGCACATATGATATTTATTCAGAGAGTGGCCAAAGCGGAAGCACTGAACTCCAGCTAACGACTTTTTGTTTGATATTTGGGTCTAGAAGAAATCAAAGAAGAATACACAGATATGGCGAGCCTCAATAACACAAGTTTTACAAACAAGAGCAGCTTGGACTATGGAAACTGTGCATCAGAAGATAGCTTGGGGATCATGATAGTTAAGGTGCTGGCTTATTGTGTTGTTATACTTCTTTCGTTTGTTGGAAATGTCTTGGTGCTTCACATCTTCTACAAGAATCGTGCGATAAGGACAACGACAAACTCCTTCATTGTAAACATGGCCGCCTCCGATATCATGCTACCTGTATTTGTTATTCCACGGCACATGGTGGCCGTCTTCGAGAAAGGTCCGCAAGCACTACAAGTCTGGCGCGTCGATGGTTTCATGGGTGAAGTATTGTGCAAGTTCGTTCCATTCATTGGCGATGTCTCTAACTCGGTATCTATTTTAACGCTTGTCTTAATTTCCATTGATCGGTACATCGCCATCGTGTGGCCATTGTCTACAAAGTACAGAATAACCCCAAGTAGATGTAATATGCTAATCGCTGCAACGTGGATAATGTCGCTGGTGCTACACGCTCCATACTTGTATACGTTTAAGCTCCTGTTTAATGGCCGGACAAATCTCTGCATTTTGTACTGGGGTTCGTTGACCTCCATGCAAGAACCCAATGCCAACCACCACCTGAATGACAATGCTCAGAAAATCTACTTTGTAATTCTGACATTGCTTTTGTACCTAATACCCTTAATAACAATCACTTTTCTGTACTCGTCTATAATCCACGAACTTCGAAACAAAAAACGTATCCTCTCCGAGCAAAACCAGGCATCACACCACAGGCGACAGCGAAGGAGAGAAGACAACCGCGTGATTGCAATGCTTGTGGTAATAGTATCGATATTTGCTGTCCTGTTTGCCCCGATATACCTCAGCTACTTTGTGTTATATTTTGTGTGGGACTACACGGCTTTATTGTCTTGCGGACAGCTCAACTTGAGATTTGTCCTTTTCTTTCTCACGCTCTCAAATTGCTGCCTCAATCCATACATTTATTTTATTTTCATACGAAGATATCGACAATGTGCAAAGAACCTCCTCTCCTCCCTATGCGGTTCGAGGATAATGACGGTGTGCTCAAAAATACGCGATTGGAAGTGCTGTTTTCAAGATTACTTTGACGATGCGATGGAAGATTCCCACCGTACGCGCCGTGCCAATAGCTCATGTAGGGCTAGGCAAACAGAGCTTGTACTGTTGGCATCGGAACAGGAACCAACGCTCCAGTTCGAGACAGGTGTATAGACACGTAAAGCGCTCGTCTCCACGAGTTGGGCTTTTAAACTATGTAATCATAGAAATCGAAAAGGGTCTTGCTGAAAAACAAACATGACAAAAAAAAACGTTTTTGGTTTTTAGATTAACATGTATTGTTAGGTTAAAAACATACATTAAGACGGCATTTTCTTGTTGATAATTAAGGCCTGACTCGATTTGAAAGGATAACACAGTTAATCGATATAAAACAAAGGTACCAGCGGCTAAGGAAGTACAGCAATTAACATATACAAAAGTCCTAAAAAGCTCTTTTGTGTCCTGAAGAAATGTCAAAACAATATATATTCCTGATTCAACAAGGAGTGTGTACATGGCTTACATCCTTAATCGAGCCGAATCGAAGGTTGAAAATAGATTTAATCTGAAGATTCGTATCGAAAACCCAGAAATCGCTCTCCCACTGCATTATCTTGCTCATCCGGGGACAGAGCACTGTTTATCAAAGGAGGCCGTCAACTGTTTCCCTGCCTTCACAACAGTTCCACGCAGATGTGTGGTTGAGCAGAACATTCAAGCGGATGCCTTCCTGACTAAAAATACTCAAAGATAAACTTCAAGATCCCGACAGGCTTTCAAGCGCCGAGTCATATAAGAGGACTCACGTCAAATGATTGAAAACATTGAGAAAGGCTGAATGACAGAAGCACTTGATGGAAAATCCTGACCAGTGTATAAATACTGTAGTCGGCATTCGATTGATATTTCAACTGAGACCCCGGACATCGACGGCAGCAGAGACAACTTATTGTCCGTGAAAATTTCCGATCGAAAAAAAGCCGGAAACACTTTTCACATATAATATTGTTCAAATCTAAATGAAAACAAACCTCGAGAATAACCTCAAATTGTAGAATGTAAAATATTGTAAAAGTAGCTAGGAATCCAAGTAAGCATAATAAGTAAAAGTTACAATCAACCCAAGGTCTAAATGTTAGATTTTAATGTTTTTCAAAGTCAACAGAGTTGGCTATCTCGTGTTGAAGTGTCAGAGTGGCTTCCGCCTTGTGGGCTGTGTGAGTGATGAACCTTTATGTCCAAGTTACAATACAAGACCACGCAATAGCCTTTGTGTTTTTTCTAGTTTTGTAATCTTCAATAAAGAAGCTAAGCAACATCAGCTGGACAGGTGGATGTTTGCTTGTCGAGTCTTATCCATCGAAAACTGAATGGCTATGAAAACTAACGGACATCAGTGAAGTCGGTGAATAAATTACTCTCCATTTTCCTTCCAGTAACATTTCTCATAATATTTGGCATCCCCAGGCTATATATCAAAACTGCAGGCGATATACGTGTCGTAATGAATCAATCCGACATTACGAGGCTTATTTAATGATTTTAAATGTAATGGACTGGTGTTTCTATTGTAAATGGTATTTTTGACACGGAATCAAAACTACTGTAGTTTGTTTATACAGATTCAAAGGTCCAAAGCCAGTCACAATGGATTGCAGACTGCACTATTCTGAATAACAAATATTGTGTTGTATAATTATATATACCGTTATTACTATCTCGCCCGCCATGGCGGCGTATTATTAATACCTTGTCTTCAGTAAATGAATTTTTCTTTGACAAAATTTAATGGGCTTAACAGAAGTAGGAACCGAGTTTGCCGATCAAATAAACGTTCATATATAGAGCTATATATATATTATTTCTAATATTCCGTTATGTAAACATAATGGATAAGTAAAAAATATACCAGTGCCGCTTCCTGCTTTTTGTTTCTGCCCAGTACTCCTTATTACTTAGTTTTACGACAAATTAAACGTATAAAATATGAAGGAAATACGAAAATCTTGGAATCGCCTGAATTTGATGAGCTATCGATCGTGAGAATCAAGACGAACAGTCAAGTTTTGTCCATCAATCCTGGCTAAACGTGCTTTCAGAGATTCATTATCTAAAGTGTAGCAACTCTGGTTCAATATCACTATAAGGAAGCATTAGCCATACACACAGCGGGTGTGCGTTTAGTAAGAATATCATTCCTAAATCCAACCTGAGGCTAGAAGCTTGTAACATTTACAGATAGACCAGGCGCTCTTCGATATGCTTGTTAAAAAGTTCAGTTTACAAATTAGAGATAATAAAAGAGCATATTATTTAGCAAGAACACTAGCTATATATGGCATATTGGAACGTGTAATGTTGAAATTAAATCTCACACCAAAAGGAATTGTGTGCGCTTTATATCATCGCTCAAGTGTTGTGATAATTACTCGGGCTCCCTGAACCATGACCCCGAGTTATAAAATGCTGTTCCTTTTCTATTTCCGTACACAACTTGACTGCTACAGCACATGCGCTGTGCCGCTGAATTACAACGAAGACTCAGTTTTCGAGTTAATATTGACTCGATACTATTGTTCAAGTGTTGTGATATTTACTCGGGCTTCCTGACGAATGCCCGAGTTATAAAATGCTGTTCCTTTTCTATTTTCATGCATATGCAACTTGGTTGCTAGAGCACATACTCTGTGCCGCTGAATTACAACGAAGGCTCAGTTTTAGAGTTAATATTGACTCGATATGATTACACATTTTCTAAGTGTCGATGATATCGTCCGCCCAGCTTCGATTCATTTCAGGCAAAATTTCAAGTATGTTTAACTCAGATTGTTTTGATTTAGCTATTGAAGAACTACTGTAGACTAAATCCATTACTTTGCACCTACGTACGTTGGCTAACTGCATCTATTTTCTCTTTTGAGTTTTGCATGGTACAGAAAATATCCATTGAACAAGCGTTCACTCGGGCTTCTACTTAATCAAATGATAAGATGACAATGAATAAAGGGAATAATAATAATAACAATAATGATAATAATAATAATAATAAAAATTAGAAGAGATTTCGATATAAATTTACTGATATAACATTGCGACATGCAGTAAGTTCTTAAAATACATAGTGAAACGTTTTACATAGACATATACTTTATTTTAGTACCAGTAGTTTACTAAAAATTAGTTTACTAAAAATTAGTTTACTAAAAATTAGTTTACTAAAAATTAGTTTACTAAAAAATAGTTTACTAAAAATTAGTTTACTAAAAATTAGTTTACTAAAAATTAGTTTACTAAAAATTAGTTTACTAAAAATTAGTTTACTAAAAATTAGTTTACTAAAAAGTAGTTTACTAAAAAGTACTAAAGGCTAAAATGAGATGAAAAATGTCACGTAAATAGCTTTTAAATAATAATAATAAATAATTGTTATAGCGCCCTTTCCCAAGAAGACCAAAGGCGTTTTACAATAATAATAATAATAACATTTATTTATATGGCGCAAATTCAACATACATTTTCAAATGCGCCTTAAAGTAATAATAACAAAACAAATGTATGTATGTATGTAATAACTAAATATATACAGTTCAAACATAACTTATCCCAACAAAATATTAATCAAACATTAAATACACATGACAATAAAACAACTAAATATATACAGTTCAAACATAACTTATCCCAACAAAAAATTAATCAAACATTAAATACACATGACAATAAAACAACTAAATATATACAGTTCAAACATAACTTATCCTAACAAAATATTAATTCAACATTAAATACACATGACAATAAAACAACTAAGTATACAGCTATTTCAAAAAACGTTGATACTGAATAATAGTGTATTCCAAGACCGAAATGCATTTTGGGACTCTTGCAATATTGTCTAAAGTAATATAAATAATAATATTTGATTTGATTTTTTGAGTATTCCATCAGAAACAATATACTAGCTCCATATGGCGAACAAATCGCTGTATATTTACTTTTTATTTCAAAATAACGAGGCCCACAATGCCCTTTGGTCTTGGAATGCACTATTCAGTATGCAGTTTTCAACGTTTTTTGAAATAGCTGTATACAGTTCAAACATAACTTATCCTAACAAAAAATTAATCAAACATTAAATACACATGACAATAAAACAACTAATGACTTGGCTCCTTCTCTATCTGTATACAGTCATTGTCATTAACGTTGTCCCATTCTCTATTCGTTATTTTGGAATTTTAATTTCAAAAGCAAAAATCACCTCTGCCTGTGAAAACGGGCATTGTTAAAATTCTGTTCTCACACTGAGATGATGTTTGCTTTTGAAATTTTAAATTCCACGTGTGCAAAACGAATATATTATGAGACACATGACATTTATTGTAGTGTTAATCTCTTTTTAGCTGGACAACGTTAATAACATTGACTGTATGTATTGTTATCAATAATGTTTTTGAAGTAGTGGATTTACTTTGTAGTTAAATACAGGGCTCTATTTAATCCATATTCTGCTGAACTACGATACCCTGTTATAATTAAGTATCACGATTCTCTTAAGATTTTGATCTAGAGAGAGACGGCATTATTTTACAAAATTTGAGAGTATTTCATCGAATTTGTCATTCACTTGATTCTAAATTGAACAAGAAAACGTAGAATTACGTTTCTAAACCATGTTCAATAAGTAGAGAAAATGGGGATTTCTTTTGGTAAAAAAGTGAAGATCGAGCGAAAAGTTATTTTCACACGATTTTGAGACGGCATTATCGGTTTATAATGACGGCGTTGGGAGAAAATATATTCCACGTATTGGCTCCGTCGCTAAGCGACTCCATGCACCAATACCGAATATATTTTCTCCCAACTAGCCGTCATTATAAACCGTTAATGCCGTCTCAAAACCGCGTTTAGTTTATAATAAAGAAATTAAAGGAATTAAATAATTATATGAATTGAATTATATAAAAAGATTAAATAAACCAATTAAAATAAATAAATATAAATAAAATAAACAAATAGTTAAAAAAAAAAATCATAAAAAAATAAAAAAAAAAAAAAAAAAAAAAAAAAATAAATAAATAAATAAATAAATAAATAAATAAATAAATAAATAAATAAATAAATAAATAAATAAATAAATAAATAAATAAATAAATAAATAAATAAATAAATAAATAAATAAATAAATAAATAAATAAATAAATAAATAAATAAATAAATAACGATGCTTCAATTAAATATAATAACTTTATTCCTCAAAACAAATTACAAATAAGAGATAGAAAAATAGATAATAATCCTTATTTACAAAATTTAAAATGATCGCTTGGATTGTTCAATAACAATTAACTAATTATATTAAAATACAAACAATATCAATATCAATTAAATATGCTTCAATTCAACCGTTATTAGTATTACCCGCCTCTCACCGCTGTGGTGCCTGGTTCAATTCACAGACCAGGCCAGGCGCTTTATGTGAGTTGAGTTTGTTGGTTCTCTGGGTTTTTCTTTGGGCATTTCCGTAAGGATTTCAGCCAAATTTTCCTCCCTCCACAAAAACCAACCATAAATTCTAATTCGACCTAGAACAGGACTCCATTTAAACCAGGTTCTGCTGAACTGGACTGTATAAATATCGGATCGGACATTTATTGATTAATTATAAACGAAAAAATATATATATAAAAAATAAAATAAAAAATCAATCAATCAATCAATCAATATATTTTCTAACGATTTGGAATGCATACTAGCAATGTTGTTGTGTTAGGGCGCTGGCAGTTAGTATACCCTTAGGTGAAGAGATGTGTATAATACTAGTAGAGTATGGCATAATAAAGAGCTGTCTTTAATTATATTTCTTGATTTTCGGCTCTTGAGGGAGTGAATTATTTTTCGTAAACAAAGTCGAGATGGCCTTTATTTTTTCGAGTTATTGATGAAACCACGTAACTAGTTTACAAGGTGATCGAATACCAGACTATATATCAATATATGATGTAGATTGTGGAGTTGTTATACAATTTTGCTTCCGCCGTATAATATAATTTTTGATAACTAGGCACAGCTTTCATCACAGGCAGCCCAACCATTCCTTTTGAGGCTACTAAATAATCAAATAAAATGATATTTGCGTCTTTTTTTGATGGGTTTCCTGTGGTAGAGCGCGCGCGCATTTATATATTGGGTTCCCTGTGTATAGAAATGTATAATGTTGGGCTTCCTGTGTGTGTCCTGCGGGATGCGCCCGCAGCCAGCAGCAAATGTGTATATTTACACAAGGTGTGAAACTGATGGCGTATCATGGCCTGATGTGCGGTGCAGTTCTCTGGTGCACTTTTCTGTGAGCCGAAGAGCCGAAGTCGTCGCACGCTACAGGCCCGTGGGGGGTACCCAGGGTGAAGTCGCTGAAGTTTTGAAAAATGGCGGAGAAGTTTATGAAACAAAACATGTTTGTTTTCGGTGTAAACGTTGGGATTCTTTTCCTTATCCATGGTAAGTTGAGAAGTTCACAATTCATGTCAACTTTAAATAACTTTAGAAGAAATTAGACGGTTTTAAAGTAGCCTTTTTTCATTTTGAATGGTGGAGAATTGCATGTTGTGCTCGACACACGACCGAGTTTTGTTGAAAAGTAAGCTGAACTAAACATATTTTCTGAAGTGTTTTCTTGAGGTTTTAGTAGTTTTTGCTCTAACTGTTCTCTAATAAAAGACATAAAAGCACTTGCCTACTATGGCGGAAGGGCTGCTTCAGTTATTTTTCATAAATTATGACCGAGCTATTTGACTTGTGTACAGTTGTCAGTGAAATACACTTCAATCAAGTTCAACAAAGAACCTAGTACTTTTTAATATCTGTTTAAACATTATGACTCTCTCATCTACGTTATTTTGTACTTTCTTACAGTACTTCTTAAAACACAAGCCGGAATGCCAACACAGCATAAACCATCTGAAGCAAAAATATAGACGAACTCAAATTCACTGACATCGAATTAAGGAGACATGAATGGAGATGGACTCATGAAGCTGCTGTGAACTAAAATATTAACAGTTGTTCATTATTGTCATTGAAATAGCACAACACATTTAGCAAATACTATCATCTGAGAGAAACACAGAGTAATTTTAAATACGGTTCACGGAAGAACGGATTAAGTAAGCTTTATCGCACTCCGATGTTCATTGTTATTCATTCCCAACTTCGTTGATTGTGGTGACAGGCATTAATTTCGTATTTTTAAATACGAAAAAATATCCATAGTATTACTGATCAATATAGTGAATGAATTATACAGAAAGAACGGAAAAACAGTATGTAAAAAGCTAGTAAACTTATTTTAACTGATTGTTGAAATAAATACGTTTGTTTGTCATTTTGTTTATAAGCACTGATAGCAAAAATGTGTTGTACAGTACTAAATATTGAGACTATTCTGCATTTATAAAACACGATGCCTCAATTTTAAAGCATTTTAATCGATAAAAATCAAAACACAATACAAATACTTTATAAAAGTCAAAACAGAAAACAAATAAAGTATATTGTAGATGTTTTGACTTATGTTTAGTGAAAATATAAATATTAAAATTTGCAAAAAAGAGCACAATTCAGATTTGCCGAGCGCTTGTCGATGTCCTCTCGAAGGTAAAATCCGACTGCTTCACGGAAAAGTGCACCAGAGAAGTGCACCGCACATCGGTCCATGAGGCGCAAAATGTCAAAATTAAAATTTTTCAGCGTACGGTGAGGTTACACGACTGAAACTTATAAAGTGTTTAGAGAATACGGTAAAGTTTAGTTATTCGAAGAAAAATTGAATTTTCACGTCATTTTGACAAAGATTAGGTGCAAAAACGTAATTGTCACGTGACCTAGTTTCATACACATGTAGTGCGGGACGCGCGGGATGTGCACAGGAAGCCCAATATAGGATATTGCTCAGCACAGGGAACCCAACATATCTACGTATTATATCTTGAGCGCGCGCGCGCGCTCTACCACAGGAAACCCATCAAAAAAAGACGCAAATATCATTTTATTTGATTATTTAGTAGCCTCAAAAGGAATGGCTGGGCTGCCTTGCTTTCATAGACAAAAAGGTGACTCGACGAAGTGGCGTGTTTGTCTGGGGTCTTTGACAACGCGAAGGCATCTCATTCCTCCATAAATGGCATTAGTTGGTTAATTATCTCTCGAAAGGGCCAAGATATCCTGAAACGAGGCCGATAACAACAATTATCATTCACATTATTTTCTCCGGGATTTTCATTGGTCGAGAGACGACTACGTACGTCACTGCAGATAACTTCCTACGAATAAGTGTTTTCGTTCTCCTCTGCGCGACTCCCAATACGGAATATATTTTCTCCCAACTAGCCGTCAATATTTTGTGGTATCGCCGTCTCAAAATCGCAATTAGTTTATAAAATGTACATAATATGATTGCTGTAAATTTGTAATAAACAAAAGGCTTTAAAAGTTTTAACAAATGTTCAAAACGTTTTCGACCATTGGGTCATCTTCAGTTTCAGTGAAGATGACCCAATGGTCGAAAACGTTTTGAACATTTGTTAAAGTGCTACTATGACGAAATTCGTACCATTGCTGCATAGATGATTTATTCGTAAAATAGTCTATTAAGCTCCAACATCAGCAGTTTTAGTTGTTTTTAAGTCGATATAAGAATAGCGGTAGTCTCAAGATCAATGGTATACGGTGTGGGTATCATCGCTACGGGGAGGAGGGTGGGGAGTTTTCGTTCTATCATCCCGTCTTTTGGAAAAAGAGCTGAACTAGAATAAGTCTGTCTAGTTAGTCTAGTTGACTGTCAATCTTGTTCCTGTTTGTATACACCTGTTTGGAAAAAGGTTGTCAGAGAGAAAGGCGATAGGAGAATGGTGAATGGTCATTCTAAGACCAGATGGTACTATCGATGTGTATGTATATTGAGAAACTGACGTCACTTCTATTGTACAAGAAGTCAACGGCCAGGAACCAGTTTGAATAATGGCGGGCTCGAAATTTGTACAAAATGTGTACATTTTGTGGGACTTATTTTTATCGTAACGAAAAACGGCTTGGATAATGTTGATAAACATACTACCAGGATACTAAAAATGCAAAAACATCAACTTCGCAAAATTTCATCATAGTAGCACTTTAAAACTTTTAAAGCCTTTTATTTATTACAAAAGACAAGTTTGGAAAACCCATCAACAATAACATTCAATTCGGCTGCAAAAGATCATTAGAATTTGTCACTGTCTCTATAGCGATACTTCATGTTTACAAACATTAACATTGTGATGTTAATGTGCCAACCATTTCCACAAAAACTTTTCACACGTTGCTCTGTTTCAACAGCCAATCGATCTCTGGTTGGCACATGAATGACAAAAGCTGACGACACATGAAGTATCGCTATACGCCTAAGCATTTATCCATTAGCAATTTTTGAACTCGGTTTGCGCAAAATATCGTGATTTGCCAGTGGCGAGCAGATGAATTATTTGCCTCTATCTTCGGCATCGGCAATTAATAATTAATCTGCTCGCCACTGACAAATCGCGATATTTTGCGCAAAAACCGAGTTCAATAATTGTTTTATCATTCACGTTATTTTCTCTCCCCTAAAGCAACAACTCTGGAAAAAATCGAGCTGCCATTGTCGAGGAGAACGAAAACACTTATTCGTAGGAAGTTAACTGCAGTGACGTAGTCGTCTCTCAAAGTCCCGGAGAAAATAATGTGAAGGATAATTTTACATATTTCGCTGATCCGTAGAAACACGGCTGCTCCGTAGAAACACGGCTGCTCCGTAGAAACACGGCTGCTCCGTAGAAACACGGCTAATCCGTAGAAACACGGCTGCTCCGTAGAAACACGGCTGCTCCGTAGAAACACGGCTGCTCCGTAGAAACACGGCTGATCCGTAGAAACATGACTGCTCCGTAGAAACACGGCTGCTCCGTAGAAACACGGCTGCTCCCGTAAAACATGGCTGATACGTAGAAACACGGCTGCTCCGTAGAAACACGGCTGCTCCGTAGAAACACGGCTGACACGGCTGCTCCGTAGAAACACGGCTGCTCCGTAGAAACACGGCTGCTCCGTAGAAACACGGCTGCTCCGTAGAAACACGGCTGCTCCGTAGAAACACGGCTGCTCCGTAGAAACACGGCTGCTCCGTAGAAACACGGCTGCTCCGTAGAAACACGGCTGCTCCGTAGAAACACGGCTGCTCCGTAGAAACACGGCTGCTCCGTAGAAACACGGCTGCTCCGTAGAAACACGGCTGCTCCGTAGAAACACGGCTGCTCCGTAGAAACACGGCTGCTCCGTAGAAACACGGCTGCTCCGTAGAAACACGGCTGCTCCGTAGAAACACGGCTGCTCCTACGTAGAAACACGGCTGCTCCGTAGAAACACGGCTGCTCCGTAGAAACACGGCTGCTCCGTAGACGGCTGATCCGTAGAAACACGGCTGCTCCGTAGAAACACGGCTGCTCCGTAGAAACACGGCTGCTCCGTAGAAACACGGCTGCTCCGTAGAAACACGGCTGCTCCGTAGAAACACGGCTGCTCCGTAGAAACACGGCTGCTCCGTAGAAACACGGCTGCTCCGTAGAAACACGGCTGCTCCGTAGAAACACGGCTGCTCCGTAGAAACACGGCTGATCCGTAGAAACACGGCTGCTCCGTAGAAACACGGCTGCTCCGTAGAAACACGGCTGCTCCGTAGAAACACGGCTGCTCCGTAGAAACACGGCTGCTCCGTAGAAACACGGCTGCTCCGTAGAAACACGGCTGCTCCGTAGAAACACGGCTGATCCGTAGAAACACGGCTGCTCCGTAGAAACATGGCTGATACGTAGAAACACGGCTGCTCCGTAGAAACACGGCTGCTCCGTAGAAACACGGCTGCTCCGTAGAAACATGGCTGCTCCGTAGAAACATGGCTGCTCCGTAGAAACACGGCTGCTCCGTAGAAACACGGCTGCTCCGTAGAAACACGGCTGATCCGTAGAAACCACGGCTGCTCCGTAGAAACACAGCTGATCCGTAGAAACACGGCTGATACGTAGAAACACGGCTGCTCCGTAAAAACACGGCTGATCCGTAGAAACACGGCTGCTCCGTAGAAAACACGGCTGCTCCGTAGAAACACGGCTGCTCCGTAGAAACACGGCTGCTCCGTAGAAACACGGCTGATCCGTAGAAACACGGCTGCTCCGTAGAAACACGGCTGCTCCGTAGAAACACGGCTGCTCCGTAGAAACACGGCTGCTCCGTAGAAACACGGCTGATCCGTAGAAACACGGCTGCTCCGTAGAAACACGGCTGCTCCGTAGAAACACGGCTGCTCGTAGTAGAAACACGGCTGCTCCGTAGAAACACGGCTGCTCCGTAGAAACACGGCTGATCCGTAGAAACACGGCTGATCCGTAGAAACACGGCTGCTCCGTAGAAACACGGCTGCTCCGTAGAAACACGGCTGCTCCGTAGAAACACGGCTGCTCCGTAGAAACACGGCTGCTCCGTAGAAACATGGCTGCTCCGTAGAAACACGGCTGCTCCGTAGAAACACGGCTGCTCCGTAGAAACACGGCTGCTCCGTAGAAACACGGCTGCTCCGTAGAAACACGGCTGCTCCGTAGAAACACGGCTGCTCCGTAGAAACACGGCTGATCCGTAGAAACACGGCTGCTCCGTAGAAACACGGCTGATCCGTAGAAACACGGCTGATACGTAGAAACACGGCTGATACGTAGAAACACGGCTGATCCATAGAAACACGGCTGCTCCGTAGAAACACGGCTGCTCCGTAGAAACACGGCTGCTCCGTAGAAACACGGCTGCTCCGTAGAAACACGGCTGCTCCGTAGAAACACGGCTGCTCCGTAGAAACACGGCTGCTCCGTAGAAACACGGCTGATCCGTAGAAACACGGCTGCTCCGTAGAAACATGGCTGATACGTAGAAACACGGCTGCTCCGTAGAAACACGGCTGCTCCGTAGAAACACGGCGGCTGCTCCGTAGAAACATGGCTGCTCCGTAGAAACACGGCTGCTCCGTAGAAACACGGCTGCTCCGTAGAAACACGGCTGCTCCGTAGAAACATGGCTGATACGTAGAAACACGGCTGATCCGTAGATACATAGCTGCTCTGGTGGCTAATTATCATTAACATTATTTTCTCCGGGATTTTGAGAGACGACTATGTCACTGCAGATAACTTCCTACGAATAAGTGTTTTCGTTCTCCTTAATTGACATAATGGCAGCTCGATTTTTTCCAGAGTTTAGCTTTAGGTGGGAGAAGATGGTGATATATTCTCACTTTGGAAGTCCGTACACAAAGCCAAGGGTGTGGTTATTAAGATATGGGAATAATCGGCCCAAGGCTTTGAGAAGCGGTAGTCTCAAGATCAATGGTATCATCGCTACGGGGAGGAGGGTGGGGAGTTTTCGTTCTATCATCCCGTCTTTTGGAAAAAGAGCTGAACTAGAATAAGTCTGTCTAGTTAGTCTAGTTGACTGTCAATCTTGTTCCTGTTTGTATACACCTGTTTGGAAAAAGGTGGTTGTCAGAGAGAAAGGCGATAGGAGAATTGTGAATGGTCATTCTAAGACCAGATGGTACTATCGATGTGTATGTATATGCAAATAACCTGACAATTTAGTTCATAAAGCTTTCAGTTGTAAGTAATTATTACGAAGCCAAATTAAATAGAATAATTTAAACTGACCAGCAGTCAAGTTTGATCTTATAATAACCATTCTCCTATCTCCTTTCTCTCTGACAACCTTTTTTGAAATAGGTGTATAAATAAGTTTCTTTTAGAAACATTAAACTGATGTTGTTGACACCGCTTTCGCGAAATTTAATGCTCTTTTTTCATTTTCTCTTATCAAAATCGCGAAAATAAAGCCTCGTGAAATGCTGTCTTAACAAAATCGCGAAATTAAGTACGCGCGAAATTAAGAAAGTAGGCGTATTTATAGGGAGCGGTGTACACTGGGTGATGTAATATATCCCGTGGATCACGCTTGGAATGTAGGATTATGTAATAACTTGGATTTTAGGCTTTGGAAATCCGCACACAAAGCCAAGGGTGTGGTTATTAAGATATGGGAATAATCGGCCCTTCGGCACCAGTTCCCAGTTATCTCCTCCTCTGGTAAAACCACACACAAACCCTAAACATAATAAAGGACTAACGTCCGAAACGTCCTGCAATAGGGAAAAATGGTTCTTCCTCCCAAAACTCCGAACTCCGAAAAGAAAGCATTTGTCCAAAATGTCACGATAGCATAAAAGCATGCTGCATAGACCTATCCAATACTGAAATCCAATAAGTTTGTATTGGTCTTGTGACCAAGTTGCTGGCGGTGGCTATGTTGTTAATCATATCTTAACGAAATTATGACTGACTTCATGACATTTACAAATTACGAACAGTCTTTTGGTACTGACAAGATGAATCAATGGACAAACAACATATGATTCCAGTTTTGATTTGAATGATACTTCTTTTTGCTTACATCATGATCACGAATCGGTTCTCACTCAAGGCACACACAAAAAGCATTGATTCCTGTAATCTTTGAATCAAACTTTTAGATCGCAGTTCTAATAAAGACGGTTGTCCGGCAAGATACACAAACCGGCGGCAATGATTCCAGTAATCTTAGCTAGGTTTAAACTTTAGATCATAGTCCTAATAAAGTTATAACCATTGAGTATTGGTTATTACTACCAAATCTAAATTGGTTAAATGTTAACCAATCTTTTATGGTTGAACTACCGTAAAGTTCCGAAAGTAGCGAGGGCGTTACTTTCGGATTTAGCAACCTTAGGTAACCGTTACTTTCGGGGGGTCGCTACTTTCGGTTGGTCGCTACTTTCGGGGTGCTAAAATCGTTAACTTTTAGGAGCCATACCGTGTGATACGGCTCGAAAACTGAACGCATGCGCATTAGGATCATGAAATTTCGAAAACAAAATGGCGGACGAAGACGGCGTCTCTAAACTTCAACTTCATGGAGATATAAACCCAATAATTTAAGCTCTTTTCACGAAGAGAGTCAAACCAGGGAAAGGTTATTAACTTATCTAACTGTCTGAAGTACTCGAGGTTCCAAGAGATTTACAGTTTTTAAAATCAAAGACGGTAAACATAGCCATCTTCACGGACATAGTCGATTCTTGGAATTTCGACATCGCCTTACATTTTACCCAGACTTAAGCTCAGGTTTGCAGACATAAGGGTTTTGATGTGCTCAAAATACTTTTAAGGCCTTTACTTACAACATATCAAAAACCCACTTTTTTTTCATAGATGACCCATTTTTGTAATTTGCATTTGAAGTTGGTTATTCATGCAGTCGACAAACCGTAAACAAATCGAGAAGGGATTATCCCAGCACCCAAAGTTGTAAATTATTGATTCAAAAAGCTATTGTTTACTTCAAACTGGACGCACACAGGGATCCCAACATCATTGTGTATGGTCTTAAGACATAATAAACTTAGTTTGGCCTTACAAAGTTCGTACACATCATTTTATTTGTGGAAAATATCTCTGATCATTGCCACCACGATTCTGAAAGATGCCAGATATATTATTAAATTGTACAAGATTAGGCCTGATTACATCAATCAGGATGTAAGTAACCACACAAAACAGGTTTGTACTCCCCAAAAAGGTACAACTTTGATGGTGTATACAGTACTGCCAAATGTTATTAGGACGATATATAAAATCAGCATCAATGATTCCTGGAAGCCAAAGGCATGCAAACACCATTAGAGCACCTTCAGTAATTGGTTTAAGTTCAATAAGTCACATTTTGACAATAGTATGACATTCTAGGGGTGTAAAATCGGGACTTTGGAATACTACAGTACAAAATAGAGCCTTAAAGTGCCTATCACCCCTGTGAGATTCTTTCAAAAATCTATTCAATATAAGCTGAATAGTTGGTGGGTTCAGTATTTTGTGATTTGAACCTTGCGTTTATGAGTTATAGAGGTTTGAAATCTCAATATGCAAATTTGATGACGTCTACTAAGACTTCATTTATTATACAAAAACGCCCTTGTGCTGATTATTGACATTTGAAAACTTACAGAATATTTTCACAGTCTTTATAAATGATTTTATAACTTTTTCCCCATTTCAAAATATAAGCTCTTGAAAAAGTCTACATAAGTTATGGCAAATTCCTGGGTTGACGTCATCAAATTTGCATATTGACATTTCAAACCTCTATAACTCATAAAGGCAAGGTTCAAATCACAAAATACTGAACCCACCAACTATTCAGCTTATATTGAATAGAATTTTAAAACAATCTCACAGGGGTTATAGGCACTTTAAGACTTCACCCTGTACCATAGACTCTACAAATGTGAGGTTGAGACATGGACAGGAGAAAATTGAGATTTTGAGATCTGGTTAAATAATGCAATTGAAAGGCTCTGTGCAAGAATAACGTAAGTGACCTCGGATCAAAGCCTAAATTATCCTTGTTCTTTGAATTTCAAATGAGAATTTGGGTTTTGATCACAAGTCACTTACTGTGTTCTTGCAGGGACCCCTGCAATTCTCAGGACCATTTTGACCGGGGGGGGGGGGGGGGGGGGGGGGGGGGGGATCCCTTTTACCCAGACTTAAGCTCAGGTTTGCAGACATAAGGGTTTTGATGTGCTCAAAATACTTTTAAGGCCTTTACTTACAACATATCAAAAACCCACTTTTTTTTCATAGATGACCCATTTTTGTAATTTGCATTTGAAGTTGGTTATTCATGCAGTCGACAAACCGTAAACAAATCGAGAAGGGATTATCCCAGCACCCAAAGTTGTAAATTATTGATTCAAAAAGCTATTGTTTACTTCAAACTGGACGCACACAGGGATCCCAACATCATTGTGTATGGTCTTAAGACATAATAAACTTAGTTTGGCCTTACAAAGTTCGTACACATCATTTTATTTGTGGAAAATATCTCTGATCATTGCCACCACGATTCTGAAAGATGCCAGATATATTATTAAATTGTACAAGATTAGGCCTGATTACATCAATCAGGATGTAAGTAACCACACAAAACAGGTTTGTACTCCCCAAAAAGGTACAACTTTGATGGTGTATACAGTACTGCCAAATGTTATTAGGACGATATATAAAATCAGCATCAATGATTCCTGGAAGCCAAAGGCATGCAAACACCATTAGAGCACCTTCAGTAATTGGTTTAAGTTCAATAAGTCACATTTTGACAATAGTATGACATTCTAGGGGTGTAAAATCGGGACTTTGGAATACTACAGTACAAAATAGAGCCTTAAAGTGCCTATCACCCCTGTGAGATTCTTTCAAAAATCTATTCAATATAAGCTGAATAGTTGGTGGGTTCAGTATTTTGTGATTTGAACCTTGCCTTTATGAGTTATAGAGGTTTGAAATGTCAATATGCAAATTTGATGACGTCAACCCAGGAATTTGCCATAACTTATGTAGACTTTTTCAAGAGCTTATATTTTGAAATGGGGAAAAAGTTATAAAATCATTTTATAAAGACTGTGAAAATATTCTGTAAGTTTTCAAATGTCAATAATCAGCACAAGGGCGTTTTTGTATAATAAATGAAGTCTTAGTAGACGTCATCAAATTTGCATATTGAGATTTCAAACCTCTATAACTCATAAACGCAAGGTTCAAATCACAAAATACTGAACCCACCAACTATTCAGCTTATATTGGTGGCTTTTTTTAAAACAATCTCACAGGGGTTATAGGCACTTTAAGACTTCACCCTGTACCATAGACTCTACAAATGTGAGGTTGAGACATGGACAGGAGAAAATTGAGATTTTGAGATCTGGTTAAATAATGCAATTGAAAGGCTCTGTGCAAGAATAACGTAAGTGACCTCGGATCAAAGCCTAAATTATCCTTGTTCTTTGAATTTCAAATGAGAATTTGGGTTTTGATCACAAGTCACTTACTGTGTTCTTGCAGGGACCCCTGCAATTCTCAGGACCATTTTGACCGGGGTAGGGGGGGGGGGGGGGGATCCCTTATAAAAGGGGGTAGGGATGCTCGTCGGAAATTTTGAAAATGACCCCTAAAAGGGACCGGAGTCTTGTCTTGGTGGGCGTGGCAGCGAATATTTTTACCCCTAAAAGGGACCAATTTAAAAATTAATTTTAATAGTATAAAAGACACTAGCATCAAACGCCTTCCACTCTTACAAGTTTAAGACAACGTTGTCATATAATCTTTAAGCTATTTTTAAAGAACGTTAACAAAAAGTAAAAATGCAAAATATACTTCAATGAACATATATGGAAGTGTTTACATTAAGATTTGTCTCTGAATTGTTTTTTTTTTGCTTTAACGTTTCGACTGATTAAACTTCAGCCTTCAGTCGAAACGCTAAAGCAAAAAATCAACAAGTCAAACAAATCTTAATGTAAATATTATGAATCCTGACTGCAATACAAATATCTTTTCAATTATAAAAGTTAATATATGGAAGTGTTTCAAATGGATGTTTGTCTTAATAAAGATATGATACTCTTCTGCTTCTTCGTCCACTAGAGGTATATACAGAGTCGACTCGTCTGCCGTCATCATCCATATTTCTGTCCATGTTATAAACTTCGCAAGAAGTGCTTCTTGGCTGCAGGCGTGGAGGTCTCTGCAGGGCGCTTAGAAACTCGTTGATAATGGCAACATCACTTTCTTGGAGTACGAACGTGTCATTTTGATCATCTATGTACAGGTTAACACTGCATATCAGGGAAGAAACGGGTGTAGATATAGTTTCTTCTGTGTGGGTATACCTTTCGTCCTTTATGTGTTTGTATTTTGGGTACAGAACTTCCACGTTTGCTGGTCGTTCGTCAAGGCTTACTGGTTGAACGTATTCAACATAGCCCCGTTTTCCTTTTTTTATCATTCTTTGCACTCGACCCAATGGTTGGGATGAGTTGTTCGCTTCTCTCGAGGCTGCGCTTGCATCCCTAATTCGTCGCAAACGATCTGTTGACAAATTAGGATTATTTCTGAGCTCTGCAATCACAGTCGCTTTGTATCGTACACCAACACCAGGTACTAACATGGTGGCTTTTTTTCTTTCATTCTCGTCGGAGCTGTTGTTGTCTTCTATATCCCCGGTTGTGGTCCAAAAGTGGATTAACAATGTGTCGTATATCACCAGCGGTGTCAATGTCTGTTATTGGATCAGGATCATTGCTGTCCTGTAGATCGTCGTTATTCACTCTCAATGAAAAGGTTATTCAATTTCCGCTTGATCTGCATTTTGCCGTAAGTTCTCCAGTTCCTCTTCAGTAGCCATTCCCCTTAATGAGTCCTTGAACTCAATATATGTCATAGGACTGTCAAACGATCTCCTGCTGTCATCTTCATTGTCACTATCTCGGTCGTCATCACCGTCGTCATTACCACTACTACTACTACTACTACTACCACCACAACCACCATCATTATCATCATCGTCATCGTCATTACCACTACCATCCCCATCTTCATTATCTTGATCTTGATAAGGATGCATTCCTAGCCTGCGAGCTAGGTCTTTGGCCATTTTGATCCCTTCTTTCCATGCCTCTACTACGTCTTCGGCAGAGGGGTAATCCTGAAGGTTGCACTCTTTCTTGCGCTGGTCTTGAGGGAACTGCTTATCCCAAATAAAGTCATTGTTATGCTTTTGTTTGGGAAACTTTATCTCGGGGCTTGTTGCTCGGATCTCTTGAATACGGTTCATATGGCCAAGATTTGTATGCATGTCAAGTAAGGTGTAATTGTGGCGATTTTGTACAAAACTTCCCTTTTCAGAGAAGTATCGTTCACAACAGTCTGATCCTGTCAGATCAAGAGGACACTCCAAGTGGGGATGTTCGTCGCGGAAAAACGATATCAAAATAACGGCGAAATGGCAAGATAGAAGTACATCTTGGAAACACTCCCGTGTGAGGAAGCAATGTTTTAAAGACATTCCGTCAGTCAAGATTATCCAATTCCTCCATATGCTGTAAAATATTACCACGAAAGCTGCATATTTGACTCTGTCACGGAGACTCGCATGCAGACTGAAAAAGATTTGCGTATAGTGCCAGGCAACACAGAGAAAAGCCCAGGTACCTAACACTGATACATCTTTCGTCGCTCCATTTGTTCCATTTGCAATGTCAAGAAGGCATTGTTGTACTGAGAGGAATTTCAGTCGCTGCACTACTTCCCATTTTTGTCGATCTTTACGGGCGACGTCATTGGCATGTAAACAGTGAACCGCTGGAGGAAACGTTTCCATGATCAGCCTAAGGTGATTGATGTGTACGGAATATCTACCAATCTGTAAAATGCGAGACGGATGGTCAAGAGGGTTGAGTATCTTCTTATCGTTATGGATGCAGTCTTGGTCATATAGATCTCTCAAAACCGTCTTCCCTGCTGCTGTAACTACGATTCTTGCTGACATGATGAAACCAAGATCAACTGGGACAGGTCGATAACGGTTGTTCAGTACAGTCGCTTGGTTTAGCATTATTTTCCTTCGACGGCTATCGCCATCAGAAGCATGACCAATGCCCGGTCCAAGGATAGGATCAAAAAGAGTTTCGCATAGCGAGTCAAGAACAAGCCACTGATGGAGAACTTCGTTGTGTGTGAAGCGATTACAATTTGCTTGAAGAAAAAGCACAACTCTAGGAAGATTTCGATGGAGAGGATTTATCATGATGTCCTTTGCGTGCGTTGCTACATGACAATTTTGGAATGCCTCCACAAGACGTTCGTAAGCCCCTTCATCATTTCCAACTTTAAGTATAAAGCTGTCTTTACAAATATGGCCTTCTTCTTTCTTGCCACAGAAACCCCATAATTCATCGGTGTCTACTTTGTACTCCGATCGAGGGATTAGAGCAGTTTCGTCTTCAGCTTTGATGTAAGAGACGTGAAGATCTTCCAAGCTCATCGTTTCTTTAGCCTTTTTGTATAGCTTGGCTATTGCCAAAATGTTCTCTTTGTGTCCACCGAGCACATAGCTGATCACATTTTGATTTCTCCACACCATAGCAGAATGAATATGCGGTCCATCGAGATTTTGTGACACGAAGTCGCACAATCGAGGTCCCCCAATTGTTAAAAGTACTTCATAGAAGTCTTTTGTTGAGGCACTGTACCTTTTGCCTTTCTTCTTCTTTAAAAGATTTTGAGATATCGTTTTGAGAATATCTAATAAGCCTGTTTTATCTTTGAGCAGTCCTTTTTCATATGCTTTTGAGATGTTATATCCAATTGCTTGTACGTCTCCTCTTTTCGAAAGTTCTTTTATTTTGTCTCTAAACGAATGTGCCTTCTGCTTTATACGGGCTAGCTTGCTGCCTAACAAGAACACTTGTGACTTGTAAGAATCAATTTTATCGCATTTATCTTTAAGTGTTTCCAACAAATCATCTTTTGATCGATACATGAAGTTCGTCTTCTCGTGTTCACAGTCTGTATTTTCAATGCGTCGTTTAAGTTTCAGTCGAAAAGAAGCAATCCTAGGAATGCTTTTGCAAGCTGAACATATGCCATTGTCAAAATGTCCTACTCTCTTACAGTCTCTGTGACGAAACATTCCATTAACGGCGGCTGATTGAAAGTGCGGTTCGGGGTACCACAACACTTCCCCATTGTCAGATGAAACGTGACTATCGTCAATCATGATTTTCGGGTTGTAAGTAACATTTGAAATATTCACACAGTCCAGGTAGTATCCTAAGCACGGTTCCTGACATCATTGCAAACAGGAACTTTTCGCAGCTTCATCATTTTGATGTCCGAAAAAGGAGTGCAACGTTTGCTGTTTCTTCCCTTTGGCTGCGGCGTTATGCGCCTTTGAGTTGAGATGACATTTAAGGTTGCTTTCAAACGAACCATGCTGTGGATTTAAACGAATTGTACGCCTGTCTCCATCACAGCACCTGCAAAAGACCCGTCTTTTATTTTAAATGTACCTGGCGCGAGTTTATTCACCAGCTCCACCTTCCTGGATTCCTCTACTTCCATGTCGGCTACACTTTCAGAAAGCACATTTGCTCTCCCAGCATCATCCACAACCTTAGCTTTGTGACTCGTAGACTCGGTAAAATGTCTCCTTACTTTGTAGAGGCGCTGCTTTATCAATCCCGGAGAAATCAGCACTTCATAGATGTTGCAGAGGATTTTAATATCACCTAATTAATATTCGTAAATCGTCTAACATGCACCAACTGAAATTGTCGTAACTTTTGAAATATCCAAAACGTACACAGGTTTTTACAGATTTGTGTAAATGAAATGATGTTCAATCCGATTGTGTCAATGAGAGAGTCCAAAGAGGTGCCACTTTTGCAAAATAATCGAGTAAAGTTGGGTAATTTTGAGCCGCCATTCAGTTAGATCTTAGTGGTATTAATTATCAACTAATTTTCTCATAAACGGCTAACCCGATTAATAACGCTTTACCTCTAGACAAACTAGATACATTTATCTACAACATGATATAAAAAGTTTCGCTGGATAATGCGAGACGAAGTTTGTACAGCGCCGTAAAGAAGTGCATAATTTCATGCAAATTTGACCTCTTGACCAGCTCTCAGACGGAATCATTTCAAAAAATAAAATAAAATAAAATAATTTTTTTTGAAGCAAACCAAACCCGTTTTAGTAATAACCTTGATATAGTCTTTCAATAGCTAGAGTTTGGGAGATATTTATTTTAGAAGCGAAAACGACTGAGAGGTTTTTAAAGAGACGGCCAGTTAAAGCTTCGCTAAATTAATCATTATACAGTTCCGAGAGTTATACAAAATTGCATAGCCGCTAAGTTTCAGACCTACTACTTACTTTCTTTGGTTGTTTTTCGAGAACATCATCATCTGAATCATGATCTGGTTCTGTCCCGATCACATTTGCAGTAAATCAGCTAGCGTCCAAATTACATGCAGATAACTCACTTGAGCGATAAAAACTAAAGCGAATACATAATTATCTGAGTTACTAGAGCGATATATTGAGATTACAATGATTGAACCAATGAGAGTACGCTATAGAAGTACAGGTACACTTACGTCTGATCTTGACTCCGTGGGTTGAGAGAAAACTACCTTCTTTGAGAACCCCTGATTTTACTCCGCTCCAATTGACTCCACTGTACTGAACTTGAAAGGCAAACGTGCCCCGAAATACGAAGACTTACATTCTTAAGCTATTATAATGACAGGAAACTAATGAGCAAAGCAAACCACAGCTATTTGGTTTAAATCTAAAAATGTGGTAGCGTGACCAATGAACAAACAGTCTTTATCTAGAGTCTCAGTTATCTTTAGTTTGAATTTCTATAAATTCTTGTATAAACTTGGCACTCCTCGTCCAAGGATCTCGATCCTTGCTCCTTTAAATCTTGATTAGTTAGGGGTGGCACAATGCACCTGTCTGTGGCTTTGAGTTATTCATCTCCGGTTCCGCCGTTAGCAGTAGGATTAGCTCCTTGATGGGTCGTAGGAATGTTTTCTTCTTGCCATCTCTAACTAGGTCGACTTTGGCCTTTCGTACTTTATCGTAGTCACTCTTGATGGCCTCTGAGATGCGTCCCATGGGCCATTCGTTGCGATTCGATCCGTCTTCTTTGACTAGAACTATGTCAACGGGGACAAGATCTCTCTTGGGTTCTTCCCACTTTGATCTTGCTTGCAGGGTGTGCATGTACTCGCACCTCCACCTCACCCAGAACTGGTCTGCTAGGTACTGGATACGTCTCCAGCGGCGGCGTGTATAGAGGTCCGGTCGAATAAAGTCGCCAGGTGGAGAGCTGAGTGGTCTTCTCTTCATGGTCAGTAATAATAATAATAATAATAATTTATTAATTTATATTGCGCACTTTTCATAAAATGATCAAGTGCGCATTACAATAACTATGACTAATTACAAAAATAAAATAAAAAATTATATATATATATGAGGACTGTTTTCTTAAAAGGAGTCTTCTTGACGAAGACCCGTTTTGTAATAACAGTCCTCACATTGTTGTACTCCTGGCAACAAATCGACCCAAAAATGAAAACCAACAGCAAAAAAGCGTTCTGATACTTTCACGTAAAACGACTATGTCGAGTTTTTTGATACTGCGCATGCCCGAGCAAAAACAACATGCTAGGTGATTTCGATACAATAATATGAGGTCTGAGAATCATGAGAAAGTGAAGAAGTGACCTGTACTTTCAAAGAACAGACAAAGTTCAAGCAAAAACAACATGCTAGGTGATTTTGATACAATGATATGAGGTCTGAGAATCATGAGAAAGTGAAGAAGTGACCTGTACTTTCAAAGAACAGCCAAAGTTCAAGCTAAAACAACATGCTAGGTGATTTTGATACAATGATATAATCCAAACAAATTTGGATTTTCCCCAAAACAGTCACGGTGAAGTTTTGTAATTGTTCCAAACTTGGATTACGGATGATCCACATTTGAATTTTGCAATACACAGGTTTAACTGTGATATTCTTCAAAACTAATTTGGATGTAAGTTGGTTTATTCTGCTTCTTTACCAATAACCAATACTTAACCAGTTTTAAACCAAAATTGGGTAATTTTTCAACCTGGATATTGCAAAATCATGTCAATATCCAAACTTGATCAGACTTGGTTTTTGGTTATTTTTTCCAGTGGTGTTGATAATATATCTCACGAATGAGCGCAGCGAACGAGTGAGATATATTCAACACCAAAAGATAAATTCGTATCTCCAACCGACCATGTAATATTCTGTTTATTATATAATTATCAATGAAACATTTTTTTTTGTTTTGAGATATCAATTTTTCGAAGGAGAGAAATATAGATATTTCATCGATAATTATATAATAAATTAGTATATTATATGTCAAATCTTAAAAAGTCTTTAAAAAATTTGAAACAAATTGTAGTTGTCTACCCAATAGTCTAAATAAGTCCCATGGGGGGGGGGGGGGGGGGGGGGGGGGTATATATAATGTGCCTGTGGGTCATCCTTTTGATCACAAAGAACAAACATGGTCTCGAGGGTCGGGATATTTGATTTGGCAGTTTGTATTTCTATTTTCCATTCACCTTTTGTTAAGTGGGACTGTGCATATGCAGTGTTTGGACCGTCATTACTCGTCTTTGCCTTGAACCATTAAAAAAAAAAAACTAATAGGAAAGAACCAAGTCTTCGCCAAATCCACCAAACTGTCTCTACAAACCGTGGCTACCACTTCTTGTAAGACCACACGTATTATCCTGTAGACCTGACTTTGTATTTACCCGTATTTTCTCACTTTCAATTTCATTCACACTCCATGGATATACAATTTCATTCACACTCCATGGATATACCGTGCATGAAGCTGAGACTCCAGTTTTCCTATTCAAGTGGCCCTAGGTACTTCATATATGGTACATTTTTATTAGTTATGCCTCGTTCTCTCAAATGGTACATTTTTATTATGTATGCGTCGTTCTATCATATTTATATCGTATTTTAACATCTCATAGTAAGCAAAACATTAAGAATATACTTAAAAATACGGATTATTGTATATAGACAATGTACTATGGTCCACCATATTGTACCATATATGAAGTACCTACCTCAGTGGCTACTTCAACCGCATGTCAAAAACATTGCAGACGCATCTTGGTACTTGGTTTCGCTTCGCCTCGCTTCGTCAACGTTATTATACTGTCTCTCGCTTTGTACTTTCAAATCTCTTTGTTATTTTAATAATGGCTTCTTCTGAACCAATGGTAAGTTGTCTACAAAGTGAATGCGTGTGAATCAGTTATTATTATTATGTCTGACAATGCGTTGAAGCCGTGCCGGTGATTTTCATGATTTCCCGCCTAAATCGGTTAATGTTTACTTAAGTTTAAGGTGACTCCAACATAATTGCGAGTGCATTTTGTAATATTTTTAACTCGCTCGTATCGCGTCAAAAACACTCGGATATTTCTGCATTTAACACATGTAATAACTCAAACATGTAGGCTTTTAAGGGTGTATTCAAAATTTTATTTTTCAGTCGCGTTTGCCGTTACGGGCCGATTTTCTAACAATGTTTTTTTCATAATATTGTCCTCCTGTTCGCTCAAAAATCGTACGATTTCTACGAAACTTCAGATTCTTGTTAAATAGATTGTCATAATTTTGTCAGCCGGGTTTAAAAAAAATCTCTCGACTGCAAGTTGCGCGGCCTAAATACTGACCATAAAAATAATGCCGCGCAACTTGCAGTCGAGAGATTTTTTTTAAACCCGGCTGACAAAATTATGACAATCTATTTAACAAGAATCTGAAGTTTCGTAGAAATCGTACGATTTTTGAGCGAACAGGAGGACAATATTATGAAAAACCACTGTTAGAAAATCGGCCCGTAACGCAAACGCGACTGAAAAATAAAATTTTGAATACACCCTTAAAAGCCTACATGTTTGAGTTATTACATGTGTTAAATGCAGAAATATCCGAGTGTTTTTGACGCGATACGAGCGAGTTTAAAAAATCACAGAATGCACTCGCAATTATGTTGGAGTCACCTTAAACTATTTACTTAATTTCCCGCCTAAACGAAAAATGTAAGTTTATCGCCAATATGAACTTAAAATCATATTTGTTTTTAAACATAGGCTGTCTGTTATTATTGTTTTGTAGGTCTCTGGGAGATGCGAAAGCATTTTTGATTGAGAATGGTTTGGAACCATTGGTTTCCATTATCGTGGATAAACATAAGGTCAGTTCGACTCCAATCCCGGTGTGATTTTATTGAAAATAATGAACAATTATTCCCCGAAATGGAGGTGAGTAGTAGTGGAGGACTCGAGGACTCGCGGCTCGGTAAATTAAAGGCTTGTTTCCATAACCCAAACCGCCCTTGGCCGACCAAACATAGAACGAATCTATTTTGTTACTGCATCGTTCTAATTGTTGTATATTAATGAGGACCTTTTAGCCTCCTAAGGTAAATATTCACCACTACTCACCGACATTGAGGGGGATAATTACTCGGGCCTATCCACAGGAAGCCCGAGTTATAAATTGGGCTTTCTTTTTCTTCGTCGGTCACAAAATGGACAAATCGTCATGACAGCGCATGCGCTCGGTCGTATATCGCAGGCTCATATCGCAGGCTCATACGAAACGTGTACGTTTGACTCATTCGACGAAGGAATGCCTCTGTCAGTCTGTGCCTGTGGCGGAGTCGTTTGAAAAAGTTCGATATTCCTCTTTCGGACAAAGCTCATTACATCGTCGATAACTGAGATGATGTATCGCTTACTGTTAGACACGCTCTTCTCACTTACAAATGCACACGCTGTTCGTGGTAGGCCCACACTAAAAGAAGACGAGCGTTTTCGAAACGGGTCGGTCCACGAACTCAAAGAGCTACAAATCAATACAAATGAGCTACAAAATAACATAAATATGAACATTATGAACTCAAATAAGAACTCATCTGAGAACTGCATAGCTATGCACAGTGTATTACACAACACGAAGCCTGATGAACTGAAGTTTGACGACAAAAAGCAAACAGATATCTTGAAGAAAGGTGAGAACTTCAAAGCGGCCATGATAGAATCGTACGAACTACATAAAGCTAGTACTGAATCAATATTACAAGATTGTCAACAACAGCTTACTATTGTAGAGACGAATTCAAATGTTCGCATCCAGGCTAACCTTTGTAGTGAAAATGTTCATGATGACTCGTCAATTAATGAAATAAATGAGTTTAGATCTCGACGTGCAATGTTTGTTTCTTGTATTGAAAAAACTGTGCCAGCATCGTCACAGTTTCATCATATTGTCAATAATATACGTATTGCTCGACGTGACTGCTATAGACCTATTCCCAGTACTATAAAAAGACAGTCTTTTAGAAAGATCACTTACCGCTCTATTCATATTGTCTCCAAAAGAAGAAAGAAAAAGGCTTTACAACGAGTTTTGAAGGAGCCAAATCTACAATCAATGGGTTTTATAGATGAAAACTGTTCTTCAAAGTCCACTACATATAAAAGTCTTAATTACAGAAGAAATTTCTGTCAGTCTGCATTGAGAACAGATATAGAAAAGAATCCTGGTCCTACTCTACTTATTGATCCAAACAAAACAATAAGAGCACCTTATAGTCAAGGCAATATTTTAGTATTTGGTCGAAATGCTGGACAACAATGTGTTGCAATGAGTTTGTGTTCTTTGATATACAATAAAAGACAACCAACAACCTCCCAGAGTGACCTGGTGCAAATAATGAATATTGGGAATGAGTTGTATACAAGCTTATCTCAATCAGCTGGACAGTCATTTTTGATGATGACAGAATTACCAACAATGCTCACAGTATATGATACAGACTATCAATTTGAATACAGCGAAAGCTACACTGGTAATGTACATGGTGACAGAGCAATAAATATTGAGGGTTATACCTACTGCATGCCCATAGATAGAGCTTTTGAATGTCTGTTGAGGGAAAATTATACTTCATTCATATTAACAATAGGATCTATTGCTGTTGGTATCTACGGTATTGATAATGGAGGATTTAAAATATTTGATTCTCATGCTAGGGATTCATATGGTATGAGTGATCCTCAAGGCACATGTGTGTTGTTAGAAGTGTCATCCATCAGTAGCTTAGTACAATATTTTCAAGCCCTATATCCAAGTAGCAATGTATTTGAAGTTAAAGGACTACACATTAGAAGAGTGCAAAGTCAAATACATGGAATTCAAAATAATGTTCCTATTGTCGAAGAAAGTCACTCTGGTCCGTCCAAGTTCATACATAGTGCTGATAAAACAATAATTAATGATGCAGGCATAAGTTGTTCTTGCAAGCAGTGTTGTGCAATAGCATTTTATTCAATGTGTTACTCTGTCATTAAACCTTGTGGCTACTGGGACTGTAGTACACTTAAATTCTTTTTGCAATGGCCTTTGTATTAATAGACATATGAAAGCCACCAATCTGCCTGAAAAAGTTGTAATACTGGTACTGATACAATGTAGTTTAAGAGGAGATTTTTTACGAACGCGCGTATTGAACGCAATAGGCTGGAGAATACGTTTTTGAAAATTAGCAAAGAATTCAAGTTATTTGTTAGAGTGCATTTGAAAACTGTCCACATGGGCTAGATTGTATATTTGCTAATATTGCTGATGTTTTCCCCCGAATTACCTCAAATTTGAAAGCTTTGTACAACCTAAAACAGCTTTCTGCCTTTGAAAAGTTTGTGCTTGGTTAAAATAAAATTAGAGGTACTGAAAATCCAAATTCAAACTGTTCAAAAGCGCTCGTTTTTGGCGCTTTTGGCGGATATTACGCGATGTTGAAACTAAATATCCTCTTAATACTAAAAGTCAAGGAATACTGTCATGCAAATCACTCCAAATGAAATCAGTTCTTGAGACCTTGATTGTAAATAACAACAAAAATACAGGTTTTTTGTTGTGGTTTTCAAATTATTGTATAAGTTGTATATTCAAACAAACAGCCAAAGGAAACATGACGTATTCTCTATTAGCATTTGATGACAGTCTGGTACCACAAATACAATATATCAAAAGTATAACAAGTATTCAGTCTCTCATTGAAAATATCTGTGATGTTGTACAAAACAAATTTAGCTGTGGCAGCCATAATATACATTATGAAATACAGTTTTTAACTTGTTCAACTAAGGTCACTAGCAATGAACGTAAAAATATAATGCGTAGACACAGACGAATACACACATATGAAGCAATGGAACCTGTTAAAAAGAAAACATGTTTAGAAAATAGGAAAGTTAACTATGCAACAATGAATGCTTCCAAGATTACAGAACTGCTTCGTAACATAAAAGAAAACTACCAATTGATGGATCCAAATAAAAAACAACAGCTACTGAATAAAAGAAAAGCAGACTACCAAAGTATGGACACAGCAATAAAAACACAATACCTAGATACTTTGAAAAATAAATATCACCAAAGGCTTGATAAAGATATAGATACTTGTGTCAAACAGTTTCAAAAGAAAATATAGGAAGGTCCATATTATATATGCTGCGTTTGTAACCGAACACTTTATAAGAAATCAGTTGTTAAATTGAAAACAAGTAAGTATCCTCAGCAATATTATTTTACCAGTCAAAGCTCATTTGATGGTAAAGAGTACATTTGCAAAACATGCCACTTAAAAACATTGCAAAGTAAACTTCCATGTCAAGCAGTAGTGAATAATTTGTATGTTGACGAAACACCTACAGAACTTGCTTCGCTAGAAAAACTTGAACAGATACTAATTGCACAACGAATAGTGTTTGAGAAAATAGTTATTATGCCTAAAGGACAGCAAAGAAAAATTAAAGGAGCAATCTGCAACGTCCCAGTTGAATGTGATCAGACCTGCAATGTTTTGCCACGCCCACCTGAGCGATCTGGAATTATCTTACTAAAATTAAAAAGGAAACTGCAATTTAGGGGTCATGTTTATTTTCAAGCAGTCCGTCCTCAATTTCTACTTACTGCATTGAACTGGCTAAAAGCTAACAATACTTTGTATGAAAATATTGAAATTAATTGTGAAAACATTGACATTGATCTTACAAATTTATGCATACATCAAAATGAACTTCACCATTCAGAGTCAGATCATTCAAATGCTAATGATGATGAACAAATTATTTCACCTCAAACTTCCAGTAGTATCAATAAAGACATACATGTAGTAAATGGTGAAGATGAAGAGCAAGATGACCCTTTGAATGATCACAGATCAGCAGCCAGTGAGACATGCTTGCAGTCTGCCATCCCTGATTATCCTCACATTATTGAAGGAAATCAGGACTGTAATAATTCTACAGGGACAGAAATTTACAACATAGCACCTGGTGAGAATAAACATCCTGTCTCATTCATGACTGATAGAAATTGTGAAGAGCTTGCATTCCCAGTGCTATTTCCAAAAGGAAGATTTGGCTACACTGCTGAAAGAGACATTAAATTATCACCGGTTAAATATTTTAATGCAAGACTATTACATCACAGTGGGAAATTTGCAACCAATCCAAAATATCTCTTCTTTGCACAGTTTATAATTGAACAGAAAAAGGTATCTGATAGCATTAACATTGCTCTTAAGAAAGTTCATGGGCAATCTGTGACAGCATCACAAGTTAGGTCAAATACACAGGTTTTACAAAACCTTATTTCTCAAGATCAAGCTTATCTGTTTTTGAGACAGATCCCAGGCTCTCCACCATACTGGCAAAAATTCATGTATGAAGTCGTGGCAATGGTCAAGCAGCTTGGCAAAAATTCATGTATGAAGTCGTGGCAATGGTCAAGCAGCTTGGTATTCCAACATGGTTTATGACATTATCATGTGCCGATTTAAGATGGCCTGAATTATTTCAGATTATTGCAAGAACAAAAGGCACAAACATGACAGATGAGGAAGTAGAGGCTATGTCATACAATGAAAGATGTTCAATGCTTAATCTAAATCCTGTTATTGTTGCAAAACACTTCCAGTACAGAGTTGAAACATTTTTTTACAGACATTTTACTCACTAATGCAAATCCAATTGGGAAGATAGTATACTATGCTCTTCGTATTGAATTTCAAATGAGAGGTTCTCCTCATCTACATGCGTTAATATGGACATCAGACTGCCCTGAACTAACACATGATACAAAAGAAGAGTATGTAAATTATGTAGATCAACATGTACACGCGTACCTACCAGACAAAGAGAATGAACCGCAGCTACATGAATTGGTGAAGACCTATCAGAAACACAATCACAGTAAAACCTGCAGAAAATAAAAAAAATATCCCATGTCGATTTAATTTTGGACAGTATTTCACAGATAGAACAATAATGGCAGAACCCTTATCAGAAGATATTGATGAAGAGGTAAAGTCAAGCACATTAACAAGGAGGAAAGAAATCCTTTGCTTAGTAAAACAGAAAATAGATGAAGTACTAAATCCAAGCAAGCCAACTTATGGCCCTTCTTTAACTACAGATGACATATTCAGTGCTCTTAGCATTACTAAAGAAGACTATGAATGGGCTTTATCAATCTCACCTGATTCAGATTATGAGCTGCACCTCAGAAGACCAATAGACAGCTGTTTTATCAACAATTACTTTATTGCTGGTCTAAAAGGGTTTGCAGCTAATGTTGACTTGCAACCTGTTTTCAATCACTACAAGTGCATTACATATGTTTGCTCTTATTTTACTAAGGATGAGACTGAATGCTCTCAAGCTATAATGAATGCTGCAAAGGAAGCCAAATAATCTAATTTAAATGTTAAAGATGGTCTGAGAAAAATAGGTGCAGCTTTCCTTTCTACAAGAGAAGTGAGTTCACAAGAATGCGTTTATCGATGTATGCCAGAACTTTGGCTAAGAAAGATTTTTCCAAGAACACTTTTTGTCAGCACAGACCTACTAGACAAACGATTACGAGTTGCAAAGAATCAACAAGAACTTGATGATTTGGACGATGATAGCACAGACATATTTAAGTCTAATATTATTGAACGTTATAGTGACAGGCCAACATATATTCCTTCTGTTAATAACCTGTGTTTAGCTCAGTTTGCTGCTTACTATTATAAGGACTATAAAAGTGATTGCTATGAAACAATGGATGCTCAGCCAGAGGTTCTTACTAATGATGTAATTGAATCACAACATACAGCTACCAATGAAGATGCATTACTTCCTAATAAGTTAAAACTAATGAATAGCAATGAAGTAATGAAATGCAGAAAGATTAAAGCAGTAATAAGGTATCACACACCAAACAAAACGAAACAGCCTGAGCAATTTTTCCATCATCTTCTTATGTTATATTTTCCTTGGCGAAAAGAAAACGAACTTCTTGGAAGAACACACCTACATGTCCAAATTCTATGACCCTGAAGTCCAAACTATAGTACAACACAATAAGGAAATATTTGAACCAGATGCTGATGCTATAACGGAGGCACTTGAATCTTTAAGAAACAATGACATGAACACAGTGCACTCTTATGATCATATAAATGATCAAGAAAATGAAGATTTACACTCTGAAGTACAAGATGATTCAGTAGAAGGAGAAGCATTTAATGAGCAGTTGTCACAACATCTTGCTTCAAACTCTGAATCAGATCAACAATCATCTGCAACCATTACAGTTTACAACCATCCATCACATATATCTGATGATGACCTTCGACAATCAATCAGATCATTAAATAGTGAACAGCGTTATGCTTATGACATGGTTCTTTCGTGGTGTAGAAGTAAGATGAAAAATCTTAACAGCTTTAATACAAGAGAAGTAGAACCAATCCATCTATTCATAACAGGAGGTGCAGGTGCTGGCAAATCTCACTTGATTAAAGCAATATATCACACAGCAACAAAAACCTTTAGACATGCCCCTATAAATCCTGAACTGCCAACTGTACTGTTAATGGCTCCAACAGGTGTAGCTGCCATAAACATCAATGGAACAACAATACACACTGCTTTAGCAATTCCAAAGGAATCTGGTGACAACGTGTCTGCAATGTCTGACCAAAAGAGAACACGATTAAGGCTGTCATTATCTGAACTGAAATTAATCATAATAGATGAGATATCTATGGTCGGAAACACTACTTTACTGCATATTCATCAAAGGCTAAAATATATTTTTGCAACTCCATCCAGTAAGCTCTTTGCAGGAATTAGTATCATTGTTGTGGGCGACTTGTATCAACTGCCACCAATCCGTAGAAAAGCTGTATTTGACAGTTACAAAAATGATGCTTACAACTTATGCCATCCATGGCATATCTTTAAAATGATAGAGTTGACTGAAATTATGAGGCAGAAAGACGATAAGCCATTTACTGAATTATTAAATAGAATACGAACTGCTTCACAAACAGAAGATGACATCAGGTGCATTCAGTCCAGGTCCATAGCTCCAACAGATGATAATTATCCATCAGATGCATTACACATTTGGGCTGAAAATGCACCTGTAGATCAGCACAATAAAGATCATCTACAACAAATTCCTGAACTTCAATATGTACTGAAAGCTGTAGACCAATACCCACCACATACTACAAGACAAGACATTGATAAAGTGCTGTCTAAGGGGAGATCTGAAACTGGCGGACTTGATACTGAAATTATGGTCAAAGAAAATGCAAGAGTAATGCTAACCACAAACATAAATATCAATGATAGATTAATAAATGGACAAATGGGTACAGTAGTCAAAATTACAGTTAATAATGTTACCAACAAGCCATCTGTAATTTTCATTAAATTTGATGACAGTCAAGCTGGAAATACATCAATTGAAAAATGTCCAAATCCATTTGCAAGAGAAAATAGAGCTGTTCCTATTCAACCCGTATTAGCAAGGATTAAAGTCAGACCAGGCAAACCATCTTCTCCAGAAATACAAAGATTACAATTCCCTATTACACTAGCGTGGGCTTGTACGGTGCACAAAGTTCAAGGTTTAACTCTCGATAAAGTAGTGGTCAGCTTTAACTTGAACCGACAAAACCATTTTAACTATGGACAGATATACGTTGCATTGAGTCGTGCTATATCTTTGCAAGGCCTACATATCATGGGAGACATTGAAAATAGACACATGCGAGCTAATCCAAAGATACAAGAAGAATATCAAAGATTACGAGAAATTCAAGATGCACAAAGATCATTACAAAAAGATACAAGTAACCAACCAATGTTAACTATTTGCCTATTGAATATACGATCCCTGCAGAAGCATAGTATTGATATAACATTTGATCCAACCATTTCAAAATGTGATGTATTAGCCCTCACAGAGACTCAACTTTTACCACACATTTCGGATGATGAAATCAGAAGAAATCTTCATCCTTTCGTGTTACACAGACAAGACCATATTTCTGACAAATATTCAAGTTTAGCTATTTGTACAAAACACACTGTTGAATTATTAGATAACGAGTATTTTTCTACCATAAATGCTCTTAAGGTTTGTCATTTTCAACTCCATGGCAATTGAAAGAATATCATTTCTTCTGCTATATCGAAAGCACAGTTCAAACATCCAGCAATACATTGATTGCCTTAATTCTATACTTGACAGTTTTACTATCGATATTGTTCTTGGAGATTTTAACATTAATTACTTTAATGATGCTGATATTACACCACTGAAAGAATTGATGAACTCCTTAGATTATATACAAGTTGTACAGAGTGCTACATTTATCTCAGCAGGAAGTCTATTGGATCATGTCTATATTAAACAACCACTATTTGATAAAACAGACAATACTGTTATTAGTGTTTATTATTCAGATCACGAGGCTATTAAAATATATCTAAAATATTAAAATATAAACATACATGCAAGATATTACATAAGCTTAATACATATAAGCTTTTATAATAAATGCTTCTAACCATTAAAATAAAATACTATAAGCTTAATTCTGCTATACAATGTACTCAACAGACACAGTAAGTATAATTATTCCTTTGTTTTATTCACATTTACAATCACAATATTGCAATGTTCACATTCTCCCACTAACTCTCCCACAATAGTGGGAGCCTCATTGCACCTTTACACAAGCTGTAGGTGCTCGAAATATTATAGCAAGACTTCAAATCTAAACAGGTAAGTTCAACACTATTCAATTAGAGTACAATCTCATATTAAAATAAAATCGCTTCTCTTTCTGCTAATACCCATAGGCATTATTGATTAGATGTAGCCAAACACCAACAAATGAATATATCAACCAAAAGTTCCAAACATCAACATTGATCTGACAAGGCAAATTACAAAACCAAACTACACTAAGACTTAGCTTACCTATTTAAGCTTAATCAGCATCTATCTACGTCCATAGCTTCCAGAAACAAAAAGTCACCATTAATCAAGGAAAATTAATCCACTCGATGGCCTACAAAACAAAGATCAAGGAAAACCAAAAGGATACAAACAAAGCTTGTCTACATGTCTCCCGATTCCTGTAGATTACAACTTATATTTCAAAATGGCCGCCTCAGATCACGTGCACTGACGTAATTTATTTTGCTGAACAACCATGCGCACGCAGATGAACGCTGCCTCGTGTGTTCTGATCCCTCCTCATCATGGCTAGTAATTCGTCTTCACCTACTTCTAGCAGTAAATACAAAAATGTGGAAGGTTATATACACCAAGTTTCTGAAATAAAGATACCTGCATCAGGATGGAGATATTTCGACTTCAAATTACAAGAAATGGACGATAATAAAAGGGTCGTTTGTTTCGATCCCGACAAGAGAGACCAGCTCAAAGACAAAGAAGCATCCAAAACGCCAGTCCGTCTACTCAGTTTAAGTCCACAGAAACGCAAGTATGAGCCAGACACCACAGAATATAAGTTCAATACCTATTCAAAAGTACAAGTAACCAAGAATTTGTCCTTCCGATGGGAAGAAATGCCAGGTTATCAAACATACTCTTCTATTGAAGACATTCTGAACAATGCGATGGTCGGTGACATAATATCTGTTAAAGCTAAAGTTATTTCGAAGTCTGAAGTTGAGCTTGTGCATTCGCATACCATGCGAAAGGACCTCAATAAATGTGAGATAATAGTTATTGATAGATAGCACAGCTGCAATTCCGGTTACTATTTGGAATGACGCAATTGACAAGATTGAAGAAGAACAATGTTATATTTTTAGACATCTTAGAGTTAACTTCTTCAAGAGAAAGTATCTGAATGCCACCAAAGACTCGCATATTGAAATATGCAATGACCCAATCATAATTACCTCAAGAGAGTTCACTCGCCGCAGAGCAATTGAAACCAAAGGAAAAAGAAATGGAAGAAATAAAAGGGAAAATCTTGGCTATCGATGTAAAGAAGCTATATGTTTGTCTAAATTGCAAAACCAGAATCCCAGATCAGGATCAGGATGACCTTCTCAAATGTTCTTCATGTAACTTAAACATGCTGAAAGACACTCTCTCATCCACCGTCACAGCCAACATCATTATTGCTGACCACCAAGATGAAAATCTTGGACGCTTCTACACAACAACAAATACAGCTTTAAACTCTATGTTCTTATCAATATCCAACACCAAAGGATTTAACTTTGAAGAGACAGATGTCACCAAACTGTCCAACAAGATGATAGTCCAAACCCTTCTCTTAATTAAGAAAGCTCCATTTAATGTTTCAAAAACTGATCAAGTAATTCACTCAATGGAAGTTTCAGAGTAATTAAGTAACATTACTGAAAAACATAAGCTTATTTAATAGCATAAGTTGACAAGTTCCACGTTTTGCTACAATGTTACGTTCACATGTTGAGTTTCAAATGGAAATGTTGAGTTCACATCAATAATGTTTTGTTTTTTATATACCTTATTCCTTACTACCATTTGCGATCAACTGTATAGCGTAAACTATTTTGACGGTTGTTTCTAGTTTCAAACGTTAGGTTTGCTGGCGGCTGCGGCTTCGTTTGTAGGCGTGAATGTTATGGTTTTGACATGCAACTTGTCAACGTTTGACAGGTCTATTCTTAGCATTTTGGCATGGGAAACAACACGTTTAAAAAAAACTTATTTCAGGTTTCAGTACAATTAGGAATACGATCAGTACTACGATATACGATCTCTGACTGTTGAAAAAAGATGGATTCACTGAAAGTTCACAGCTTTGGGCGCTCATTTAAACCTGGCGTTTCAATTTCTAACGATCTAAGATCAGCCATAATTGATGAAATCGTACGATTTCAATTAATTCCAGATCGTCGGCCTGCAGTTTGCTTGTTCGATCACCTCCAACTGAGAAACGCTCTTCATTATACTCATCACAAAATCTATTCCAAACTTTTTTCACCGTAATCGGCGAAATTTTTAGCATTTTCGAAATGTCGAAGCAAGCTCTTTGAGGAAGAAATAATGTTGTCCGATCACCACCCAATCGTACGATTTCATCAATTATGGCTGATCTTAGATCGTTAGAAATTGAAACGCCAGGTTTAAATGAGCGCCCAAAGCTGTGAACTTTCAGTGAATCCATCTTTTTTCAACAGTCAGAGATCGTATATCGTAGTACTGATCGTATTCCTAATTGTACTGAAACCTGAAATAAGTTTTAAACGTGTAGTTTCCCATGCCAAAATGCTAAGAATAGACCTGTCAAACGTTGACAAGTTGCATGTCAAAACCATAACATTCACGCCTACAAACGAAGCCGCCGCCGCCAGCAAACCTAACGTTTGAAACTAGAAACAACCGTCAAAATAGTTTACGCTATACAGTTGATCGCAAATGGTAGAATTCATGTAGGTTTTCCAAAATGATTGTACTCATGATTCAGAATAGAACAATGACCACTAACTAGAAAGTTTACACACTGAATCGTGAAACATTAATAATGGACACTCATTACAAAACATTCCTCATCTGATCTGATTCATTATTATATGTTCTTCCTTTTATTTTAGTTATTGTCAGTTACTGAAAAAGTATGAGTTTCAATAAAATTCACTAGTTGTCTAATTATAACAATATTGTATTATTGTAGGAGGGGGGGTTACTACCTTTCTCCAACTGGTAGGGGTGATCGACGTCCTTTTAGGGTTTAAAATATTTCCTATGTGAACCTTTAGGGTTCCGACACAAGACAGTCATGTAACACGAGTCCATACCTTTTAGGGTCAATTGAAAGAACACAAGAAACTAGCACAATCACTTTTCTGCCATATATGGCCATATATGTCGTACCTTTTAGGGCTTGAAATCAACATGGCTTCAACAGTTCTTTTAATTTATGCATACTTTATAGGGCTCGTTTTCAAAACCGGTCACTGATCACCCCTACCACTTGGACAAATAGAGTACCCCTACCAACCAACCCCCAACCCCCCCCCACCCCAGGAAAATATGGCAGTATTTTATATGTTGGCATCATAAACTATTTATTTTAAAATTAGTTTCATAAATAAAATAACACAAAAGCCTGCATGACTACAATGGGCAGACATCCTAACATCCTTATTCTTGGATGAAAAGCTTATGTAGCAATGTTTAGCATTCAACAGCACTTTAATTTGTATTTCACCATTAGAAGCCCGAGTAAACGCTTGTAGAGCGTCTTGTTGTTTTAGTATTTACCAAATCAGTTGGATAAAAAATGGCACTTTATTATTAAACAAATAAATTCGGAGACTGTAGCGAAACGAGACACCAATTTGAATCTCGTCCCAAAACAATGTTGTTGTTTTTAAATAGGTGTAACTTACATCAAATCAATATTATTCACAACTTTATCACACTACTTGTAAGTTCTTATGTACGAAAATGTACTGTATGTGAAATATCATTCTTAGTTTTTTATTTGATATTTTATTGTCCATTATTTAAAAGTTTGCAACTGTGGAAAACCTAAAGCTCTTGGCTAGAAACACATAATTAATTAAAGTGATGAAAGTTCCTCTGTGCTACTTTTTGCAGTTAAAGGAGCATCTGAATAGTCTCGAGGAAGGTTAGTTTTATACGTGAAACAACCACTTGATCATTTACAATGTTTTATGTTTGATAACATTTGATTTAAAATAAATAGTAAACACCATACATGTACAATGTACCAACCTGTTTTATGGTAACACGTTTTGGGATAGGAAAATAATAATTAATATTTTTATAGGGGAAGGGCTGAAACTTCTTATTATTGTATGTTTGTTGTACTGGTTTTTGGAAATTTACACCTTTTTACTCTTGATTTCATGATTTATTTTGCTTGCAGTTGAAATAAAATCAACTGGGACAAAAGATACTAGTAACAAAGATACTAGTAACAAAGATACTACTAACAAAGATACTAGTAACAAAGATACTAGTAACAAAGATACTAGTAACAAAGAAGAGATGGTTGTTCTGGGTCCAACCCCAAAGATTGTTAAAAGTGAAGGGCAGCAAATCTCCAAAAAAGAATTGCTTCAGCTTTCAAAGACCAGTTTGCAAGCACAGCTTGCAAATTGCAAAATGAATGAATTCCATTCCGCGCTTAGTAGACTGGTGAAGAAAGCATCGCAAGAGAAAAAGGTACATACATGTAATATATGTATGCAAGAGCTTTGAATTTTACACCTAATTTTAAAGCTGGTTCTCACTTTTGTGACTCATTTGTTTTTTTGTTCACTTGTGCTTATACCTCACAAGTAAAGAGCAGGCTTCAATATCAAGGATGTACAGTAAAATCCCCTAACTCAATTGCCTTACATGTATATCATTATGTCACATTTAAATAAAAATTGTTTATTAAACACTAAGGACCATGGTCGCAAGAGAGGGACAAAGCGAACGCCAGCAGAGCAGATTTAGTTCAAATGTCTATTGTTCTTCACGATTCTGTCCCCCTTATAAACAAGCCATTATGTCATAATGACATAGTCCTGCAAACAGAATCTCTTTGTAATCTTGCTTTTGTGAAAAGAAAAATACAAAACATGTACTTAGGTAAATTATGTTTGAAAGATGTTGGGATATAATATATTTATGTTATGTTGTTTACTTTTATAGTGGCATGGGAATGGCGGCCTAAAAGTGTCTGCTGGAACAACATTCCAGCAGGCACAAGAAAATTGCCACCTGTTAAGCTCCTTCATGGATGCCGTGGAGGTAAAGGCACTCTTGGGCACTTATTATGCCAATGAAACAAAGTTTGTAGTACTCTCATCACAATATGTAAAGAAATTTGTGGGACAGAAATTAAGCCATGGCAGAAAGCCATCCCGTTATGAGGTAAATCCATATGCAATTTATGTTAAGAAATATATTTACAACTGTCGAGTGTTTCTTAATTACCGTAAATGCTCGATTAAGCGCCCTGCTTCCAATAATCGTCCCCCTCGAATAAGCGCCGGCCCCTAGAGGTCTAACAAGTTTATAAGCGTCCCCTTCCATTAAGCGCCCCTCCATCTAAAAGAAATGCTCGAATAAGCGCCCCCCTCGAATAAGCGCCCGCCTCGAATAAGCGCCCCCCTCCAATAAGCGCGCGCCCCCTCCAATAAGCACCTCCCCCTAGAGGTCCCAAAAAAATAATAAGTGCCCGGGCCACTAAATCGAGCATTTACGGTAGTTATTTGACAAATATTGAATGTAGTATATAAGAGGATCTACATTGTGTACCATGATACCGTCATGATTGAGAGCACACACATGCAGTAAATAATATTGCCCAGTATCATTCCACTTCAGTGATCTATTGGGGTTGACTAATTATTTCCAGATAAATCCAACACACCTACATTGTGTACATGTATATGTAAGTTAATTAAATGTTCACACCCAGAAATCACCATTTTAGTAGTAGGGAAAGGACAGTTACATGACGCGAGATACGAGGCCATCGAGATACTGGGACAACGTTTTCAACTGCCCTACTACTTACACAAAGCTGTCTCGCATTGATGTCGCAGATCAATTGTCGTGGAAAACATTATCTAAATAAATACCAAGCGAGACCTGCAACACCAATAGTTATCGTTGTTAGATTTGTGTCATGAGTTTTTGATAGATTATGTGTTATCACCGCTAGATTTGTATCATGTTTTTTTGATGTAGGTGTTTGTTTTACAAATTTATTAAAATTATCTGATTTATTTGAAGTACTTGGTTTATCACCGGTATTCTGATGAGGTAATTGTATCTTTGAATGACCCATGTTATTATGTTTTATACCAATAGATTTTGTTTCAGCATTAATATCATTCACACCGAATTTCATATTCGCAGTTGCTTTTAATAATTTATTGTTATATCCAACGATTGAATTTGTGTTTATTACAAGATTTGATGGTAATAACCAACAACCAGGTGAAATGGCTAAATCAAGCCTCACTTTCGCCTCTTGAATCGCTAGTTGATATCTTTGGATGCTTTTAGAAATATCTCTCTCGATAATAGAACTTTCAAATAATTGTAAAAACACTTGTTGAGTTTCTATAGCAGCTCCCGAATCACCTAAAATACTACTTCGAGTATTAACCTGACAACCAAGAATTGTATATACATATGCTTCAATATTTTTATTTAATCTAGCAACTCCAGCTTTCGTTTTTGATTTTTTGATTTTTCGATTTTTCTGGAACAAACCAATTATATTGGCTCCTATTCTGATGTGTTGATGTATAGTATGCTGTAAGGGAGTCTTTATAAGGACTTGTATAATGGAAACTGACCTTATCGGTATCTGATGATTCTACGGAAGCCCAGGAGGGCCACTGGTGGGTTTTGGTTTTTGTTTTCGGTTTTTTGCTTTTCATTTTTCGCTTTTTGCTTTTCATTTTTCGCTTTTTGGTTTTGGTTTTTGTTTTCGGTTTTTTGCTTTTCATTTTTCGCTTTTTGCTTTTCATTTTTCGCTTTTTGCTTTTCGTTTTTGTTTTTGTTTTTGTTTTCGGTTTTTTGCTTTTCATTTTTCGCTTTTTGCTTTTCATTTTTCGCTTTTTGCTTTTCGTTTTTGTTTTTGTTTTTGTTTTTGTTTTCGGTTTTTTGTTTATTTATTTTTTGAAACCCAAAAGACAAAAGCAAAAACCAAAACCGAAAAGACGAAACCAAAAACCAAAAAGACAAAACCAAAAACCAAAAAGACAAAAGCAAAAACCAAAAAGGCAAAAGCAAAAACCAAAAAGGCAAAAACCAAAACCAAAACCCTGAGTGGCCCTCCTGGGCCGGTCCATGGTGCCTTGCGAGCCACGTGATGAACAAACATGGCGGACGGCATCGAAGTCAAGTACAAACCCGGGGTACAAACGTATTATTAATTAAGTTCATATGTAGCTAAACTGTACGTACTAACAATCCCCTATGTTATTTTTAGTTGAAATGTCGGTAATGGAATCAAGTTTATGGGCAATGAGTTTGGTATGCGCATGGATTGACCTCAAACTTGTTCTTTCGTATCGGCTGAAGTAGATGAGTATTAAAGAGCTTTGAAAATACGGCGAATTTTGGCGAGAATACGGACCGAGGTAGCGTTCGGACGGCTTCGATCAGTTGAAGTTGCTCAAACACACCATCGGGAAATATCAAATAATTCGCTTAAAATATTGAGCTTTTATAATTTATAGTATAGACTGCGGACTGCACAAACAAGGTTGAATGAACTATAAATAAGGCTATCATGTTACTCTATGACCCCAGGGCATCTGGTCATTGTCAACTTTCACTATTTCTATTTTCTGCTGTCCAAGTCTATGCTATAAATTAAAGCTCAATATTTTAAGCGAATTATTTGATATTTCCCGATGGTGTGTTTGAGCAACTTCAACTGATCGAAGCCGTCCGAACGCTACCTCGGTCCGTATTCTCGCCAAAATTCGCCGTATTTTCAAAGCTCTTTAATACTCATCTACTTCAGCCGATACGAAAGAACAAGTTTGAGGTCAATCCATGCGCATACCAAACTCATTGCCCATAAACTTGATTCCATTACCGACATTTCAACTAAAAATAACATAGGGGATTGTTAGTACGTACAGTTTAGCTACATATGAACTTAATTAATAATACGCACGTCCATACCTTTCTGTCCTTTGGGCAAACGTTTGTACCCCGGGTTTGTACTTGACTTCGAAGCCGTCCGCCATGTTTGTTCATCACGTGGCTCGCAAGGCACCATGGACCGGCCCAGGAGGGCCACTCAGGGTTTTGGTTTTGGTTTTTGCCTTTTTGGTTTTTGCTTTTGCCTTTTTGGTTTTTGCTTTTGCCTTTTTGGTTTTTGCTTTTGCCTTTTTGGTTTTTGGTTTTGTCTTTTTGGTTTTTGGTTTCGTCTTTTCGGTTTTGGTTTTTGGTTTTGTCTTTTGGTTTTCAAAAAATAAATAAACAAAAAAACGAAAAGCAAAAAAAAAACGAAAAGCAAAAAAAAACGAAAAGGGAAAACAAAAGCCAAATCAAAAACAAAAACAAAAACGAAAAGCAAAAAGCGAAAAATGAAAAGCAAAAAGCGAAAAATGAAAAGCAAAAAACCGAAAACAAAAACCAAAACCAAAAAGCGAAAAATGAAAAGCAAAAAGCGAAAAATGAAAAGCAAAAAAACAAAAACAAAAACCAAAACCAAAACCAAAAGCAAAAGCAAAAAGCGAAAAATGAAAAGCAAAAAGCGAAAAATGAAAAGCAACTGAAACCGAAAACAAAAACAAAAACAAAAACGAAAAGCAAAAAGCGAAAAATGAAAAGCAAAAAACCGAAAACAAAAACAAAAACCAAAAAGCGAAAAATGAAAAGCAAAAAGCGAAAAATGAAAAGCAAAAAAACAAAAACAAAAACCAAAACCAAAACCAAAAGCAAAAGCAAAAAGCGAAAAATGAAAAGCAAAAAGCGAAAAATGAAAAGCAACTGAAACCGAAAACAAAAACAAAAACAAAAACGAAAAGCAAAAAGCGAAAAATGAAAAGCAAAAAGCGAAAAATGAAAAGCAAAAAACCGAAAACAAAAACCAAAACCAAAAAGCGAAAAATGAAAAGCAAAAAGCGAAAAATGAAAAGCAAAAAAACGAAAACAAAAACGAAAACCCACCAGTGGCCCTCCTGGGCTTCCGTATGATTCCCCCTTGAAACGGAAATCAGGATTGGAGGGAACACCAAATTCATTACAAAGCCTATTCAAAGCATTATGGTTGTATCGAGTGCCATTCCAAACAAAGGTGTTATCCCATGGTAGTGGTACTTCTAGTTGAATACATCCAATTTGGGTATCAGGCTTGATTATATCATATGAAACCCCACAGCCAGCCGTTGCGCACCATACAGCAAAGTTTAGTTGTTGACTCCAAAATCGCATATTAGGCTCTTCATGCCAGGCACTATACTCAGATATATTAGAAATTGATGGTGGGGTTAGTTGAAAAATATCATTGGGATGGCTATCAAAGCTTTTACCAGGTGTAATAAATATTTTCAATGTTGATAATAAGATTTCAATATTAGATGCGGCATCATTAAATCCTACTCCAGGGATTGGATATTTTTTATTTGTTAACATGTATTCTTTTGGGAAATTGTTGTGAACATGAATTCGTTTACCCAATGCCTTAGTTAATGCATGTTCCACAATGGGATCGTCATAGTGATGTACAGGACCACCAATATCTTTTATGAAAACATCATATGCCACACCATCCCAATCGAAATTAATACCGCCTCTATAGGCATGAAATTTATGATCTATAGAGTGTGGATAATATTTTTTTAATTCAATATCTTCTTTTGTTACCATATATATTATTGTTTTTCATATCTCCACTTGTAGACATAGCCATAAGGGGTTCTATCAAAGGATAGAGTTATTTCTTTGGATTTACGAGTTGATCTACCATCTCCCTCCCTCAACTTTTGAACATCGGGTGCATCTTTTTTTAACAACTCGTTATTCCGCTTCACTCTAATACAACATTTTAGTTGTTCATATTTTTTGAGTTCAGATATAATATATTCGAATTCTTTCTCGTCGATCCTATCATCCTTCAAAGCTTTTGACACCATATCTGATATACTGTTTTCCTTAGATTGAATAAGCTGAATCGTTTTTTCATGTTTGCTTATCTTTTTAGTAAGCTTTTTTACAGCAACAACACATCCTGCGGAAACTATACCAAAAAACCCCCTCCTACAGCAGAGAGAGGTACCCCAACAACCAAACCAGGGCCTGTAAGACTTGTACCAATACCACTAACTGTTAAAACACCAGACAAAGTTCCTGCTGTAACAGATGTTCCATGGAAAAATGATCTCAATCGAGTATACTTCTTCCTTACCTTTTCATAATGCTTGTGCTCTTCTCCAAGTTGAGATAGTACCATATTAACTTTGTGTAGTCTGAAATTCTCACCGGCAGATTTTGGAATCTCGGGATAAACCGCGTCGTAGTCCATATATATATAATTATATGATTTCAAGCACCATTCGCATTGGATATAATCCAGTATCAATGATATCGTTTTTAGAGTCTGTGACCCAAAACCTAATACTACTAATATAACCATCATTTTTAATAGGTACATGCAATGAATTATTGGGATTATAGGATATCTTTTCACCAACCTTACCTAATTCAACACGTGCTAATATTTGTGAATAATTATTAATTAATATAACTTGTGTAGAATCAATAAGATCGCAATAAATACAGACATCTTGAGTAGGTTGACTAATATTGATGTTATATCGGGTGTGTGCTTTAGGGGTTGTTGTAATGTTTAATAATTTTGATAAACTAATGTTTAATTCAACATTCACTGTCGGGGTGATATAATATTTATTATCTTCAATTGTGATTGTAACTTTTCTATCACCAAGTGAAATAGCTTTATCAACAGCATTTTTAAAAGTATTATTGGTGTAGTTTCCTTTTGGAATCCGCATAAAAACACCCCCATCAGATATTGTTCCTTCACTTGGAAGATTATACAAACGATTATAAAAACTACAACTTACAAGTGATATCTTTGTGCTCTTTTTAATAGGAGTTTTAAACCAAATAGTGTTATCAGCTTTTGTTTGTTCAACGTATAGGATTACCATGCTATATATTATTTCTTTTTATATCTTTCAACGACATACAAAACAACAGCTACTATCAATAGCCAGGCATGTTTAGCAAGGAAACCAATAGCCTGGCCAGCAGTTTTAAATATAAAGGAGGCTATTGCTCCTACCATGCCGGGTAATATATGAGCTAATTTTTCACCTATTGTTTTCAAACCCTTTCCAACACCATTTGCAACACTGGATAAACCACTTTTTAAACTATTAATAATTACTCCAATTACTACTCCAACAGCAGAAACAATCGCTGTTGCGGTAAAACCATGCTTCTTAAAGATAAGTTTTATACGTTCCTTCAATGGCAATTTTTCTTCTATAGCCACTCTTCTAGCTTTTGTTTCTGATCTTTTAGCTCTTGTACTTGTGATTCTAAATTATTTTTCACAGTTTTTAGAGCTTCAGCATCATCAATTAATTTATTGTTCTCTGCAATTAATTCATATCTTTTACCCCTTATAGTTTCCGCTTGTTTTACCATTTCATCTGTCTGCCTTTGAGAATTATGGTACATCTCATATTCCGACTCAGATTCTGATATTTGCGCGATAATTGAACTAAGGCTTCTATTGTTGGCATCTATCTCCTTATTTGCGACAACTACTTTAGGGTATAACGGTGTTAGTTTTTTATCACATTCAGCTTCTGAGGCATCTATTCGTTTTAACTTGGTTTCAGCAGACACACCTAAAACATTTTTAATTTTATCTGTTATTCCAAAAGAGTTTTCACTGAATAAGTCCCCCATTTTAGTGCTAATCGGGTACCACTTGTCACTGTCATAGACCTCAATAACATCTCCTTCATTGATTCTGATATCAAACCCGTTTTCTATTTTCATTACTGAAAAACTCCGTGAAATATCAACGGATGCGATTCAGGAGTCTTATTTCCCGCGGGAGTGTTTGTTTAGATTACCCTGCATCGCCACGTCCTTTTATCCGCGTATTTAAGAACCAAAGTATTCAATTTCGGGGCATTTCGACACGATCTTCTACAAGGACGGTTAAAAGATCTTTCCTTCTAATTTTCTCTGGTCGCCGAAGCCGGACAACATGGCCGCCGCACAGGAACCGAACGTGGGAGAACTGGCTGCCTTGCAGGACCAACATGCACCCGTTATAGGCGCAGAACCCGTCGTAGCCGCGGCTGAACCCGCTGGAGTCGCAGCAGAACCCGCTGTGAATAACCGAAATGAGGTATTATTAGGTTGTCTCGTCTATTTAGCCGTTTCGTGTCCCACCGTTAATTCGTCAGTACTTTCATGGTCGGGGGATAATGCTTGCTATCTATCATGCCAGTTATTAGCGAGTTCATGTTTCTAGGTTTTGATTCTGAGATTTTCCCTAAGCCTAGCTGTATCTTTGCCCCTTTACTTCAGTTTAGTTGGTTTGAATTAAAGTGCCTATAACCCCTGTGAGTTTGTTTTAAAAATCGATTATATATTAAGTGAATAGTTGCAGGTTTCAGTATTTTGTGATTTGAACTTCGTGTTTGCAAGTTATAGAGGTTTGAAAACGCGATATGGAAATCAGATGACGTCAAAATGACGCACTTTAAGGAAATCAGGTCTTACACAAAAACACCCTTGTGCAAATTACTGACATTTTGAAACTTGCAATATCTTTTCACAGTTTATAGATATGATTTGATAAACTTTTTATCCTATTTCAGAAAGAACACAACTAAATAAGCTATGGCATCATTTCTTAAGTTACGTCACCAAATTAACATATCCCGATTTCAAACCTCTATAACTCACAAACACGAAGTTCAAATCACAAAACACTGAAACCTGCAACTATTCAGTTAATATATAATCGATTTGTAAAACAAACTCACAGGGGTTATAGGCACTTTAAGCATAGAGCGTCCCACATGGTTTCCTCCTAGGGCGGTGTTTCAATTCGCCTTGCTGAGCTAGTTTAAACCTCCCGTTCGCGGGTCCTATGCATTTTTGGGTTAACGGTTTTGTTCTTAACTAGTGAATCTGTCTCTACTAGAGAATATCGCAACATTTATCCTTGCTTTCGGGTTATAGCTGATATATTTGTTGTTATCGCGTTACTTTCCTGGTTTGTTTTGGTTAGTATATATATTTTTTCCCTGGCTTAATTTTTATTTGTAAGTATTTACCGTCATTTTGCTTAGTCACGTGTTCATAAAATTATTTATAGCCGTGTGTCGGCAGAATTGGCGTGGCTGTGTGTCGGCATTACCAAAAGTGCATTCGGCACGTTAAATATGTTTATAGCCGTGTGTCGGCAGAATTGGCGTGGCCGTGTGTCGACATTACCTAAAGTGCATTCGGCACGTGAAACATGTTATAGCCGTGTATCGGCAGAATTGGCGTGGCCGTGTGTCGGCATTACTTAAAGTGCATTCGGCACGTGAAATATGTTAATAGCCGTGTGTCGGCGGAATTGGCGTGGCCGTGTGTCGGCATTACCAAAAGTGCATTCGGCACGTGAAATATGTTAATGGCCGTGTGTCGGCAGAATTGGCGTGGCCGTGTGTCGGCATTACCCTAGAAGTGCCTTCGGCATGTAAATATGTTAATAGCCGTGTGTCGGCAGAATTAGCGGGACCGTGTGTCGGCATTATCAAAAGTGCCTTCGGCACGGGGAAACAGCCGGGTGTCGACAGAATGGGCGTGGCCGTGTGTCGACACCAAAAGTGAGTTAATCATGGGAATATAAAACGAAGTAGTAGTGCGTCGGCAATAGGCGTGACCGTGTCGAGTTTATGAATTATAGGAAATAGCTGTGTGTCGGCATTGCTAAAGCCACTCTGTAGTAACGCCGGCGAACAAGGTCCGAGTAGTCTCGTGTCGGTATTACATAATTAATTTACATAGTATGCGAGAAGAGCTTTAGACGTATGTTTGCGGTAGAAACTGCGTTTGGTAATCTCTGCTGACCCCCATAGAAATTGTAGAGCATATAGTACAGGTGTGGTACTAGGTGTTGATGTTTCTCTCGTTCACTCTTATGTATGTGTTTCTAGCTTGACGAACTTAGAAAAGAGCTCGCCTACCTACGCCAACTACACGAAGAGGGATCTGTGGACGCGTCATTGCGCCATTTGAGACAGTTTCTGGCCCGCCCAGCCGCCGTCTTTGACGCCCATGCCACTATGGCGGCCGTAGAACATCTAGTCGACATCGCGAGGGAGAGAGGATCGGATAAGGCGTCCAGATACGCCATTATCCTACGCCAGACACGCCCGCTACTGGCCAGTCCCACATTACAACCTTTACTGCTCAAGCTGGTGGGTTCAGAGGAGGAGGTAGCCATCGCGAGAGAAATCCAAAAAGCTCTAAAGTCACAATGCGCAGCCTCCCGTGTCTCTGGCGCCAGTCGACCTTTACTCGCCCCTTACCCTGGGCAACGTAATGCTAATATTTCTTGCTATTCATGTGGCCGTAGAGGCCACATCGCCAGAGAATGCCTGAACAGACAGAGGCGTGGTCGCCAGGGTCGGGGCTTCAACTCATGATTTATTTTATGATTATGATTTATTTATTCATTTTCTTTCGTAATGTAAGTGATGAACGAAGGCCTGTAATAACCCCGTTTGCTTAGTGTATTAAACGAATTAAAGTGGTTAGTGTATTGAACGAAATATAGTACCGTCGTGAACTAGATGGATGTAATAAAGTGTGTTAACAATGCATTCTGCCTTCTATTGCTTCCCTTTCCCTACCGATTGGGTGGATCCTCCTCACTTTCCTGATCGCGGCCAGAAGGGTAAACTAAACTTTCACCCTATAACTTGCCTTGGGGCGGGTTCCTGGTCCGGTCTGGCTAGTGGGGGCCTTCCCTTAAAGATTGATTTCTCTCGAGGTGCATGTGGTAAAATGTCCCTTTCTCGTCTTTAGATCACCGCAAGGGTTTTCTCAGATTTCTGCACCAACGCCTCAGAGCATCAGAAACGCACTATCCAGTGGTGTGACTGGGAAGACAACACTTCTAGCTGGGCCGGGCCACTCCCGTCCGTCAATATGGTAGCCAACGGCAAGGTTTTCGCCGCCGCGCGTATGCTCAAGTTTCGGGATCCCAACTCCTTTGTAGCGGGAAATCTCAGTAATTGTTTGCCCGAGTGGATTTCAGCCCTTTTGGAGTACCCGAAGAAGGTCGAGGCGCTCCATTATCTCTCTCAGGGAGTGGATGTGACCGAGTTCTTTGTCCCTTTCCGGGGAACCTTTGAAGGTGATAAATACAGCAGCAATCTTCCTCCACCGAGAATCTTCCCTAACTCACGTTCATGTGCTCCGTTTTCGGGCTTCATCTCCAAGACCATCATACACAGAATTGCTAATGGTTCGTTGAACATCGTGGGGAAAGTTATGATACTGGTAAGTTGACTGATATTGAGTATTCATGTGTAGAATATTTCAAATAAAAATCGAAATAATTTCAAGACAATATTTTACAAATTGTTTTATTCAAGTTTTTGAAACCATACGATTGTCATATGGTGATTGATTGACGTTTGCGCTAAATTTTACTGAGTTCTCTCATTGTCTTGCAGAATTAAACCGGCGATGTTGGAAAACGGTCACTATTTTAGTATTCAAACATCAAACGTCGATTAAGAAGAAAAAACCTAAGACGAAACCCTTGGTCACTTGAGTTCGTGAGAAACATCGACGAGGAGGTTTTTGATATCATTCTGTCGGTACTGACCTCCAATTCGTACTACACAACTACACAAAGGGATACAAAGTGTATTAAAGTAATCATAATACATAGAAATAAATTGGTGTACTACATATACAATGACGAAACCGAGATTTAATATTGGAAGGCTGGCAAGAAGAAGAAAAGAGCTGAAGGAACAGTGAAAGTACGTGTCACACTGTCAAAGCTAGTTAATGAAAGGAAATGTCAGTGCTCCAGACCAAGTGTAAGTAACTTATTGTTTTGTTCTTATTATGATTTAAACAAAAAATACTTAGCATGTTACTATGCTTTTCGGTTGAGCTTGGGACAGTCCTAGTTTCATCGATTAGTTTTATTGTAGAAATGATAAGTTGTGATGTACACATATAATGGATGATACAGTCATTTGCATAAATTCTGGCCGCCATGATATATCAATATATCAATATATCGGGTGCATTATGGGTAATTAAATAATACTATTTTGAGTTTCCTAACTTATTAAATGAAGCAAAATTTACAAACAACAAACGTATGACTAAAATAAACATTATACTAAATATTTATACCAACTTTGCTGGCGTTAACCCGCTTTAAGGGGAATGTGCTATTATTTAATTACCCATAATGCACCCGATATATTGATATATTGATATTTCGTAGCGGCCAGAATTTTTGCAATTGACTGTACATGTTTAACCTTGTAACAGTGTTATACTCTAGAAGTGGACTTTTCATGTTCCCAAGGCAATTTTACCTACATCGATGGAGGTTAAATTGTAAATTTATTATTTCAGTGAAGAAACTACTTGGGGACCGAGAATGTATTACCTCATCTTTGGCCATTCTCATTACAAAAGTTGGGTCAATGGTATGGTCAAAGTCTTGGCAAGTTTAAAGTCAGGAGGTAATAAGCATGTACCGTGATAAGCATTACCCATTTCCGTGATTGAATGAAATCTATTTATATTTCTCCAACACTAGACAATTTCCAAGAAGTTGCCATTACAAAGAAAATAAAGGATGGACTGTCAGAATATTTGATCAAGCATCAAAACTGGTTGGTGAATTCGATAGGATATGATTGGATAGGATATGGGAGACATTTGCGTACCATCTGATTGAAACTATACACTGATTATGACCATTGCTATTCTGATTCTGGGTAGAAAAGCTAATCCAGAAGGTCTATCAAATGCACCCTTAATTAATAATTTGCATGTGAAATTACAATTTTAGAAGAAAGATACATGTATGCATGTTTGCTTTAAAATATTTTGTAGGAAAATATCTGAAGAAAACAGCCGATTGAAGAAGAAACAGGATGCAGATATGACGATGTCATTGCAAACCGACAAAGAGGTGACTTTGAAGAAATTAAACAACATAACAATTATCACACTTTTGACACTTTATCTCTTCCAACAGAAGCAGGCAAAAAGGGATCATGATCCTGTGAACATTGCTGCAGTAAGTGCTTTTAAACTCATCACCAATAGATGAGCTTGGGATTTTATTTACTGACAATACTGTGATGTTTAATTGCTTTAACACAAGGCCACTGAGTTTCAGGATACCTATTTAAATAAAGTTATATTTTTATCATTAGCTATGAGATTCTCGATTCGCTTTGTTGATCCATGACAAACAGCAAAAGGGGCCGAGCAGACGGATGACACATGTATTGTAAGCCCCTGTCCATGTCAAGGGGTCCCCCACGCTGTGGACACCCAAGCAAGGCTGCTGGCCAGCATTGTCTTGATTTTAACCTTGCCTGAATTACATTTAGCCTGATTAAAGATACTTGTTATCTTATTACAGTCAAACCTCTATTAAGCAGGCACCCTCTATTTTAAAGTGGCCAGCTATCAAAGTCACAAAAGAATTGTCAATGTGATACTGTAAATTTGCTTCATATGTATTTGAGTCTGTATTCCAACAAACTTCTTATTCCTTTCTTTTAAAAGGAGCGTATTAAGTGTAAGGCCGTACAATTATCAAACTGTGACTGTTAGCATTAACAGTCGCTCGTGACCTTAGTAGTTGATCATTAATTGAATATCATATAGTATCATGTAACACGCCACGCTTAGTTCAAGCGTGATTGATTTATACAAGGACTGATCGTTGGATCTTTAATGGCTAGACAAGGTAAACTACTCAGATTATATGATTTAGATGTATTTATTGATTATACCTCAGAAGATAAGTTATAATGATTGTTTTCTACGTTTGATTGTATGTATATTAGATATTTTGAACCCATTTGTAATAGTATATTTTCATAGTTAGTAAGACATTGTTTGTATATTTACATCATAGTTTTACGGTATGATGGTTCGGTTCCTATGGACGAATAAAGTGAATTGACTTGAATACCCGTGATAACTTCTAGCCATGTAGCCACAGTAAAACTTGTCAAGTAAGACTTGTCCGCTAAGAGAACTCGATCGTGGTTAGATTGACCCGAACTCAAGTAGAAATTCGTTCAAAGAGATATGGCATCGTCGGATTCCATAAACAAGAAATTGTCGCGTAGTTACAGTGACACAGAGCTCGGAGGAGCTCGCGAATTTGATATCAACACGATTCCCGACTTCCAAAGTGAACGAGGAATTCTCAGCAGTCGAAGGACACGAACATTGACCGAGAAAGGTCAACAATTCGTTGAGTCGTTAAAAGAGAGTAATCTAAAACAAGCCATTAAGAAATTGGAACATCGAGTGAACGACCTCGAGCTAGTATGGTTAGATCACGACTCAGAAGCGTTGAGAAGCGATCGTCACGAACTAGAAAAATGCTGCAAGATATTAGAGATTGCAAAGAATGATTTCAAGAAGGTAGCTTCAATTACAGAGTCTCAACAACGTTTAATGCAGAATTGTACAGAACAAAACCAACAGGCGCTCGACCTTAGAAAGAAGATCGGCGATCGGATTTTCGAGTTAGAAAGAGATGCAATGCGTTCTCGTCGAACTGATAAAAGTATGACGTCCTCGAGAGCAACCGATAAAAACATCCAAAGAATGAAGGCGTTGCTAGCTAGAAAGGAAGTTGATCTTAAATACGCTCGTTTGCAGGCGGAATTCGAATTAGAGTTTCAACGGAAAAAGTTCGAGTTCGAAGATCTAAAGAGAATGAGGAACTATGAAATAGCTAAAGCCGAGGCAGAAATGCTGGAAGAAAGAGAAGATAAATATTCCTTATGTTTAGAAGAAGATCTAGAACTCGAGACTCAAAGTCAAGAGGATCGTGTGCGTAATTATGTATCATCGCTACCACATGCTGATTTGCCGATTACCGGAAGTCAACATAACAACGTCAATCTTGACAAAGACCATGAACGTGACATCGGAAACGCGCAGATCGCCAATCAAGAACCACATACAGGAAACCCAAGTGATAATCCTTAATCCTAATCATGTGCAAGTAAACAACGTAAACACGTGCGCCACAGGAAACCCAAGGGACAACGCATTAAACACAGGAAACCCAAGGGACAACGCATTAAACACAGGAAACCCAAGGGACAACGCACTGAACACAGGAAACCCAGCATCACAAGTTTATCAGCACTTCGTGCCTTCGGTGTCTTATGCAACCAGTCCTTTAGCCCAACGGGCAGCGTCTACATCAAATGGCCCTGTACAAGAACACCGTACCTCTATCTCACCATTGCCAGCCCAATTCAGTCAACCCGTTGCCGAAGCGTCGATGCTCCAGACATCGCCAAACAGTCGAGTCCCAATAGCACAAGCATACATCGAAACACCCCAGACGGGAAGCCCTGGACAACCTATGGTATTCTCAACGCCTTACCAGACGTCAAGTGCCCCCTACTTTCATCAGTACTCCATGCCACCTTACCAGTCATCAGCTCAGGATATTGCAGTGGCGATCGCAGAAGGCATGGAAGCAGCAAGATTGCCAACTCCCACACTTAATGTTTTCACTGGTAACCCACTAGAATGGCCAACTTGGAAGGCTGCCTTTGAAACTGTGATCGAAAAGAGAGCAACAAACGCCAGAGAGAATATCTTGTACCTCCAACAGTATCTCGCCGGAGAACCCAAGAAGATTGTCGAAGGTTATCAGTTCGTGCAGACAGCAGCAGCTTTCCAAGAAGCGAAACGGTCGCTAGAGAAACGTTTTGGCCACCCCTCCGTCGTCGCTGAAGCATTCAGAAGTAAACTTGAGAATTGGCAACGAGTCGCTCCCAAAGACAGCAGAGCGCTTAGAGAATTTCCTGACTTTCTTCAAACCTGCTCATTAGCTATGCAGTCCGTAGAGGATTTAGAGACACTGAATACACAACACGGAAACAAGCAGCTGTTGAAGATTCTTCCCAACTGGATGCACCCGAGATGGGGAGTTAAGGTTAGAGACTACCAACTAGTACATGGAGATACCAAATATCCCCCGTTCAAACAGTTTGTCAAATTTGTGACAGACACAGCTGAAGTCCAGTGTCTACCAGTGTTGGCTGGGTTGGACTCGGTTAAGCCGGCAAAAGAGAGTAGTAGCTACAGAAACACAGCCAGAGGAAGAAGTAGCATGCCACACAGAAGTACAGAAGGCGCGTCCTTCTCGACAGAGGCTGCTGAACGCAATTCATCTTACAAAGACACAGTTAACAAGTGCTTATGGTGCAAGTCTTCTCACAATCTTAACGTATGCAGAGAGTTCTCAAAGAAACCTACCAAAGAAAAGGTCAAGTTCATTATAAGAAAGGGACTATGTCTTCGTTGTCTTCAACACGGTCATATGTCTAAAGAAAACAAGTGCATCAAGTTACCCTCATGCGATAGATGTAGTAGTCAGAATCACCCTACGTGCCTACACGAGGATAAGCCACAACAAGGACCAGCCAAAGAGTCTGCAGAATCCAACTGTACGAGTGTTTGTAAAGTTGAAGACCAACAGTTCGGCCGAGACCATAGTCTGATTGTTCCCGTGTGGATCTCTAGTACTGAAAATCCTGTCGTGGAAAAGCTAACGTATGCCCTGATAGACTCTCAGTCAAACGCCACATTCATCAGCGAAGGCATGAGAGCTGCGTTAGGAGTTGAAGGCGTTGACAGTCATCTCCGTCTCTCAACAATGCACAAGGAAAACGAGATGATAAATTGTAAGAAAATCAAGGGACTTGAGGTGAAGGACTTCAAGCGACAAGTAACAATCCCTTTACCAAGTACCTTCACGAGACCAACTATTCCCTGCAAACCGTCACAGATTCCAAAGCCAGAGGTCGCAAGACACTGGGACCACTTAGCGTGCATAGCTGAAGACTTGATGCCCTACAGAAAGGATGTAGAAGTGGGTCTGCTGATAGGTACTAACTGTGTACGTGCTGTTAAACCTAGAGAGGTGATACCAGGAAAGGATGATGATCCGTACGGCATTCGAACTGAGCTCGGTTGGGGCATCGTTGGAAGAGTGTGCAAGCAAGTGATGGATGGTACTAACACCACTGACAGGTGGTCGAATAACACTTCTGTGGATAAAGCTTCAACATAATTATCTGTCGAATCTCAAGCAAGAGAAGTCATAAGCCCCGCTCAGGTGAGAGAAATGTTCGAGAGAGACTTCCATGAGAGAGTGGAGCCGAAGAGTTTACAGTCGCTTTCAGTAGACGATAAGAAGTTCCTAAAAAAGCTTGAAGATGGAATCCACAAGAGAGAAGATGGCCACTACGAAATGCCATTACCACTTCGTTGTGTAGATGCAGTGCTTCCAAACAACCGATCTCAAGCCCTGAGACGCTTAGCTCAACTGAAGGTTCGACTGAGAAGAGAGTAAGTTCCGTAAAGACTACACGGACTTCATGGAGAAGACTCTAAAGAACTGTGCTGAAAAGGTTACACAAGAAAGTCATCACGAAGGTCGCATCAACTATGTCGTCCATCATGGTGTCTACCATCCTCAAAAGCCCGATAAGATTAGGGTAGTCTTTGACTGTAGTGCCCACTATGAAGGTACCTCATTAAACAAGAATCTACTTCAAGGACCAGACCTCACCAACAATCTGCTAGGTGTCCTCTGCAGATTTAGAAAGGAATCTGTTGCCATAGCTTGTGATGTAGAAGGTATGTTTCACCAGTTCTTTGTTGATGAAGCTGATAGAAATCTACTCCGATTCTTCTGGTGGGAGGATGGGAACATTGACGGTGAACCCACAGAATACCGCATGAAAGTCCATCTATTTGGAGCAGCAGCATCTCCTGGCTGTGCAAACTTTGGATTTAAAAGAGCAGCAGACGACGGACAAGAGGAGTTTGGTGCAGATGCCGCGAATTTCATCAAAAGGGACTTCTACGTTGACGACGGATTGAAGTCTGTGCAGACTTCACAAGAAGCCATAGAACTGATAGATAATTGCAAGGCTATCTGTGCTAAAGCAGGACTAAGGCTTCAGAAGATCAGCAGCAATAGCCCCGAGGTCATACAAGCCGTGCCAGTCGAAGACAGAGCGAAGAGTCTACAGGAGATCGACTTCATGAACGATCCCTTGCCGATTGAGCGCACGCTTGGCATCATGTGGTGCATCGAGACAGATTGCTTTCAGTTCAGAATCGTTGTGCAGGACACGCTGGTCACTGGAACCCAGATTTCCTCCAATTTGTGCGGGCTCACACATTGTCAGCAGATTTCCCTCTGAGCTCGGTAGGTACTTCATATATGGTACAATATAGTGTCACTTCACCCATCAATTCAAGATGGCGGAACGGCCTCTGAATCTCGGAGGAAAAAAAGGGGAAACAGAGCGCGAAGACACATTTAGGAACCGGTCCGTTGTTCTTATGAAGTCTACTGTGGAAGAGCAATGGCTCGGGATGGTTCATAAGGCAAATACCAAAACGGATTACGGCATGCGAGATCTCGACCCTGTCATGGAGGAGCGAATGCTGAATAAACTGGAACTTGCAGGCCCCATGGTTGATTCCTACATCAAACACATTGGCTTGATGATAGTCTCCAAACTTGGAAGGTCTAAAAACACTGGACTCCTGCCCCCGACAACAGTGTTTATTCCATGGGCGATCTTTCGCCATATTTGTATGTTGGTTGTTGGATACGGTGGGGACATGAAGACGACGGAACGAAGCATTGAACTGACAATTTATACCACCAAGACTGCCAAGAAAGTACTGTCTCCTGTTAGAATGGGTGGTATAAATTGTCTGAAGAAACGGAATTACCAGAGAGTAAAGGAAAATGGGAAGTTTGTGAGTAAAGTTAAGGGCAGAGCTGCAGTCATGATCTCCAAAAAATCTCCCATTAATTTTACTTATAATAAAATTTTACTTATAATAAAATTTTACTTATAATAGAAGACAAGAAACTGTATGTGTCAGTTACTATGTACAGCGTTATGACTGCAACGACATGGCATTGGACCTGGCTCTACAAAATCTGATAAGTTAAACATTGTTGTAATTTGGAACACATTGATATACATGGAAACTAGCAAGTACACTAGTATGGGCTGCATCAGTGTATAATGATAAATTCAATGGTTAAAAGAAATCTACAACACCATGAAAAAGAGTACTTATCTTACATGGAAACTAGCAAGTACACTGGCTAGTATGGGCTGCGTCGGTGTATAATGATAAATTCAGTGGTTAAGGGAAATCTATCACCGTGAAAAAGAGTACTTAACTTACATGGAAACTAGCAAGTACACTAGTATGGGCTGCGTCTGTGTCTTCTAATATAAGTAAAATTCAATGGTTAAAGGAAGTCTATAACACCGTGAAATGGAATCTAGCAAGTACACTAGTATGGGCTGCGTCTGTGTCTTCTATTATAAGTAAAATTCAATGGTTAAAGGAAGTCTATAACACCGTGAAATGGAATCTAGCAAGTACACTAGTATGGGCTGCGTCTGTGTCTTCTATTATAAGTAAAATTCAATGGTTAAAGGAAGTCTATAACACCGTGAAATAGAATCTAGCAAGTACACTAGTATGGGCTGCGTCTGTGTCTTCTAATATAAGTAAAATTCAATGGTTAAAGGAAGTCTATAACACCGTGAAATGGAATCTAGCAAGTACACTAGTATGGGCTGCGTCTGTGTCTTCTATTATAAGTAAAATTCAATGGTTAAAGGAAGTCTATAACACCGTGAAATGGAATCTAGCAAGTACACTAGTATGGGCTGCGTCTGTGTCTTCTATTATAAGTAAAATTCAATGGTTAAAGGAAGTCTATAACACCGTGAAATAGAATCTAGCAAGTACACTAGTATGGGCTGCGTCTGTCTTCTATTATAAGTAAAATTCAATGGTTAAAGGAAGTCTATAACACCGTGAAATGGAATCTAGCAAGTACACTAGTATGGGCTGCGTCTGTGTCTTCCATTATAAGTAAAATTCAATGATTAAAGGAAATCTATAACACTGTGAAAAAGAGTACTTAACTTACGTGGAATCTAGCAAGTACACTAGTATGGGCTGTGTCTGTGTATTCCATTATAAGTAAAATTCAATGGTTAAAGGAATTATATAACACTGTGAAAAAGAGTACTTTACTTTACTCATGTAAGTACAATACATGGCCTGTCTTACAAAGAACAAGCAAAACAGAAAAGCCTTCTACAACTTTGTTTATATTCATAAATCAAGTTCCAGCTGATCAACAAGGGTTGATAAATACTGGAACAATACTGAAACTGTTACTGTGTAAAAGGTAACATAATAATAATAATAATATTAATGATACAGTCAATCCAAAAAAAGTTGTCCAGAATATATACACATACAGTAATTCTCAAAAAGGTTGTCCAGATGAAATGACTACAATACTACAATAAAGTCACGTGATTCATTATGTTTACAATTTCTGCGCGCGGAACTGCGAGTTGATACCAGCGCGCATTACATTCAGTTCTCACAATGCAGTGTACTTTTGCATCTCAAATTGAAATTCCACGCGAGGAAATCGAATGCATAATGAATCACGTGACTTTATTGTAGTATTGTAGTCTTTTCATCTGGACAACCGTTTTGAGAATGACTGTATAACTATCACGTGACCGTACATGTATATACAGAACATATCAAAAAGGTTAAAAAGGTCTTAAAGTGTTGATTTTATATACTGAATAATGTAGCCAAAAGCTGATTACTAATAAGGGAACCTGGAGTTAATGTATTCTGTATATACTGTCACGTGATAGTTATATGTGTATATGTGTATATCTTCTGGACAACCTTTTTGGGATTGACTGTATATAATAATAATAATAAACTAAACCAAAATGGAATAAGATTATTTTGGTAAGCTGAAATGAGACTGAACCTCATTTGGTAGTGCAATATATTGGAGCAATGTAAAGATCCATGTGTTTTCAACCAGTCAGAGAAAACCGTTCTGTTATTGTCTAATTGACATTATAGTGTTTGCACTCTACATGTATTTGATATTTCTTTTTTTAGAGTGATTTCAATAAACATGGGCATTACTAACTCCACCAATACAGTTACATTGTATCAGACACTCACTGTTTTGTTTTCTTTTGTTTCTTTGCATCTAATAAACACTGACAACTAATTAGTAGTGCCCAGGTTTAGAGTGATTTCAATAAACATGGGCATTACTAACTCCACCAATACAGTTACATTGTATCAGACACTCACTGTTTTGTTTTCTTTTGTTCCTTTGCATCTAATAAACACTGACAACTAATTAGTAGTGCCCAGGTTTAGAGTGATTTCAATAAACATGGGCATTACTAACTCCACCAATACAGTTACATTGTATCAGACACTCACTGTTTTGTTTTCTTTTGTTCCTTTGCATCTAATAAACACTGACAACTAATTAGTAGTTCCCAGGTTTATTGGAATCACTCTATAATGTGATAACAATGCATAGTGTTAAAGTACATATGTATATATAATATACACATTAGGCTGCTTACATTGTGGTATGTGTAGTTTTCACCTGGAATTGCATAATCATTATTAGTTCATGAGCTTTATCCATGGAATGGTTGAAACCGTAACATGGAAATGTAAAGATAAAAGAAAAATAAAGTTTCTGTCACAATATGTGCACAACAGATTGCATTGACACTTCTTTGTTATTTTAGTGTTAATTTTCAACTATCCCCAATAAAGGTCTCTCAAGGTTCGAGAATGACATACTTATACATACAAAATACTGTAATATATCCATTGAGTAAAAATATTTACAATTATTATTTACAAATAAAATGGCTTCAAAAGTAAAACACAACACTTATGAGTTTTAACATAATCTTAGTAAATCAGAGGTTTGCCGCAAAGCTTGTTCTGCATTGTCTTTTAGTATAATCGATCAGGCCATGTCCAAATTTAGCCCGGGGGGTACTCCCGGGGGGTAGTCCAAGTGGAAGGGGGTGATCGGCAGTCGGTTTTGAAAACGACCCCTAAAAGGTATGCATAAATTAAAGGAGCTGTTGAAGCCATGTTCATTTCGACCCCTAAAAGGTATGACCATATATGGCGAAAAAGTGATTGTGTTGATATCGTTTAATCAGTGACTGGACAACATCTTTCTTCTGTTCTTTCATATGTGTTCAAAAAAGAAAAGAAATAACAATTGACCCTGAAATGTATGGAGTTATGTTACGTAACTGACTTTTGAGTCGGAACCCTAAAAGGTACACACAGGAAATATTTTCAACCCTAAAAGGACCGCCAATCACCCCTACCACTTGGACAAAGGGAGTACCCCCCCCCCCCCCCCCTCCCCTCACCACCAATTTAGCCTCAAGATAAAGGAAGCGCTACATATTCACAGGCTTGAGCCCGCACTTGATCATTAAGTCTATCATGTTAATCTTAAATTAATTAAGTCATTATCTGTTGTTCTATTGTTTGTTTCTGCAGTATTTATACACACTCCTTCATGTGTTATTCTTATCACTGATGATAACAGTTGGACTGTCGAAACATGTATGATTGTTTAAACTCAAAAGTGTCGTGTTTTCTCTTAAAATCATTATTTACAGCTGTAAAATGGGATGCTTACATATGTACATAGTTCAGTAGATAAATGTAGCTATTCATGCATGGGCTAGTTTAGAGCTCATCTGATATCACACCCTCTAGTCTCCTCACAAGAATATCCTTTCTGCCTGTGGTACTAAGGCTTCTTGAACGCAGTTCAGCCTTGAGTTCAACGCTGGTCATATCTTTTGGAGCCTTAGTAACTGATTGTACCTTTGATCTGTGAGAGGCTAAGTGTGCTTCCAACGTAGGCTTGTCTGCAAATTGGCTGTTACATGTATTGCAAACTAAAGGCTTCAGAATGTCCAAAACAGATTTCGTCAGCTGCTTAATTTGTGCACATGTAATAACATCCATGCTGTCTAGGCAGGTTTTACAGCAGTCTGCCTGTTCTTCTGTTTGCCTACCACAATTACAATAGCACTGAAAGCTGCAGTGGGGTGGGACACGGGATTTGAAATGTGAGCTGTATGAACTGGGCATGGGATGATACTCTGGAAGGTAAAAACTGCGGATGTAGTTCGCCCTCATCACCTGCCACCATTTCCCAGTTTCATCTGCTTTATTTGATCTGTTACTTAAATCTAGGTCTGACTTTATCCCTGAGTGCTTTGCCTCTTTCGCCTGCAAAGATAAGATCCCATATCCAGTTTTGTACTTGTCATATAGCTTCATTGCATGATAGGGGATGGCATATGCAACAGTCCAAACAGTAACATTCACATAATTGGGAAAAAATAAGCAATACAAATTGAAGTAAAGCTCACATGATTCTTTGAGCTCGATCAATTCAGCTTGGGTTACTGACACTTTGTTAAAAAGGGTACATGCATGCCTTAGATAGAGAACAATCCTACCCAGTGCCAGGGTTCTTAGATGTTGAGCAGGTGTTTCAGTGGCTAACTCCAAACCATCAATTAAGCGATAGCCATACCGTGCCAGGGAAATGGCTTGATCGCCAATCAGTCGTGAGGGTAACTGATTGTATCTCTTCTTTTCATCTGCATAATGCTCTTTTATAAAATGCACTAGATATCCCAAGCCACAGCCACGTCTAGTAGTGTCTGTTGTTTTAAGCTTGTCACGGGTAATTTCCATGTGCTGAAGTAGTCTGTCGTTTGCTTGTACTGTAACATCTAATTCCAAAACTCTTCCCCCGACACCAATGTCATAGTTTGACGATGCATTGTTCTTTCTAGCATCTGCTGTTTTGCCTTGTCGAAGTGGAGGATCATCAGCTCCTGCTACTGAATTTTCAGTTGATTCTGTGGGTTCACATTTGCCAGCTGGGCCCCTTAGAATGTCAATAAATTCATTAAACATTCCTCTCTGGACAAATTCCAAGTAGATCAGATGGAGCAGATGTTGCCAGGAATTTATTTCGCAGTGCATAGGCTCTGGTCTTTGACGCTCTGCAAATATCCCAATTCGTGGGTATCCAAGTTGGCGAATACCATTTTCGGCCATGTATTTGAGTGTTTTGTCATGCTTTCCTTTGACTCCTTGTGTGCTTGGGAGAGACTGAGTGAACTTTTGAACTTGTTTAGCATGCTTTTCTCTCACATCATTTGTATATGGTTTCCATGTGTCTTCGTCGCTGCAACCAATTGACCCACCCATTGTTACAATATTTGATTTGCTTACATTTGCAAAGGGGGAGGGATGAGTGGCAGCTTGGTTGACTTCGTGGTTTGCCCAGCTCTGCCAGCTCATATCGGCACTGGGCTGAAATTCCACTGTGCACTCTTTCCCATTAATAGTAATGATATTCCCCTCTAGTAACGACATTTCATCTGTGTGTTGTCTCCAGAGATCTTCCAGTACCTGATGTTTCTCCTGAAGACTTACACAGTGGATCAGGTACTGGTAATCCCTGCTCCTCACACGATCACCCAAGTTCCACAAGGTCATGCTGCCAATTGACATGGTCAGTTGGCTGGTTTCCGGTGCCCCGTCATCTGAAAATTGAAAGATGAAGTGGTTTTCCAATTCATTAAACCAGACAAGTTTGTTAGCTAGGTGGGGCACTTTGAGATGGAGATCCATAATCATAAATACAAGCCCTGTGATTGTCCTTGCGACACCAGGAGTTTTTGGTATTTGAATGACATGGCCAATGTTCAAGTTCTTAACAAAATTATCAACTGTCTTGTCTGATACTGCCTGTGGAAGTCTAATATCAATTCCTAAGCACTTCACATTCTTTGGTACCCAGATTTCTTTATCTGCGTTGAAGAATGATGTCTGTGTTTTACACACAAGGTTGAATTTCCTTCGGGAAAGAAAATTCTGGTATTTCAGTGCCACTGCATGCTTAATTGCTTCAGGGGATGACTGAAAGTGTTTTATTGCATTTCCAAATGTCTCTTGGAGGTACTTTCCCCTCTTATAGCCCTTTAAAAGGTCATCTATTACTTCTTTGGGTGCATTGGCTGCAACATAATCCCAGGCCCCATAATATGAGCCAATTGTCCCCCCATGAATATACTGCAATGCCTTCTGAGTTTGTTTTCTCCTGTTGTATCTAGTACTTGAGTTGTAGTCATTTATCATAACCTTTGAAGTAGGATTATTCTCCCTTCTATATTTGGAAAATTGTTTTGGGTCTATATAATCCCAGAACAACAAGCATGGATTTAACCTGTTCATATTGTTTTTTTACGCTTTCTAGCTCCTCCCTAAACACTTCAGCTGCCTTTACACTATCTTCCTTTTCCGTTTGGACATTGGGTCATGTAGTGCCAGTGCACACTAAGGACATGAAAGGTAAGTATGGGATGGGGTTGGGTTTGAATTCTATGGAGGGGAGGGAATCTAAACATGTGTCAATTTCAAAGTACAGTGTAAATACTAACTATAATTCCAGGCGGAACAAATTTTCATGCATGAATATATTTCTTTAATTTGGCTACGTGAGCGAGGATATAATTTAACAAAGCCAGTGTCATCCAGTGGACTCAGATACATCCCCAAGCGTGCCACCAGTGATGATAAATTCTGTGGTTGTGGAATGGATAAGCTTTCAACAGCTTTATTGTGTAAGTACTGTTCCCACCCATTTAGGGAGAAAATAAAATCAATGATATAGATTAAATATGTATTACACATACCACTTATTTGATGGTTTCATAGACATTTACATCTTTCTATTTTATTTATTTATATATTTTGCTTTTTCCTGTGAAGGCAGGGACACCACAATAGTTTTCACTAATTACTGTAGGCCCTGCAGTACAAAGCTCTGTTTGTTTTTGTGAAATCACATTGTGGTGATATTATTATTATTATTTGTGCTATTAAATTATCACATCAATTTATTGACTTGCTGGAGGTATTTATCCATCATTCCAAACCTACATGTAGCACCACAGTGGTGAGATGCGATACTATCCGTAGTGCTCACATCACTCAACCACTCTTGCTCCCCATCATTACTATCAACTATGAAGCCATCAAATGAGGGTTTATTACATTCCACTATTAATATTGTTTTGCATTTCTCTACAGTCATTTATTTAATCATTACAGTTGCATTGTTGTACAGACTGTGTGTACTTAGCTTTATCAATTTAATTCATCAATATCGATCAAATTCAATTATTTCCAATTAAACAAAAGCAATTATTAGATATTTATTTGAATGTGAAAGCATTTATTAGTAAATTAAATTATTTTCTTATAAAAACATGTATGATAAATTCTACTTCTTGGACCATCACCTTATCGTGGTGGAGTAGTTTGCGTGTCTCAGTGACCTATAGAGCTATGCTGGCAGGAGTCTAGATTGTACTCCTTGTAGGGCCACCCATGCCAGACTGGTCGAACGGTAGAGGCCTGACAAAGCATGGTCTCAATTCTAATCATCTTGAAGCAGCAGCATTATAATGCTGCAACTGTAAGTACATTTAAAATTCCACTTAATACATTAAAATAAAGTATTTTTGTTTAACTCTAATTTAAGTTATTTTGAAATAATATAATATGTTAGTTGTTTTTATGCTGCTATGGATTCCACATTTATGGCCATCCCATTTAAGGTGAGTGTTAATATTTTTTGTTGGATTTACTGTAATATTTATGTTGCTTAAAAATAAAAAAATATTTGATTGATTGATTGATTCACTGATTGACTGATAAGTAATGTTTCAAAGCCGAGAGGGTTTCCAGTCCGAGGCGAAGCATATTCTCTGCTCATGCGCAGAGTCGTAGGACATCGTATCCCACATGTGTTGGACTCTTGAGTAGCATTGAATAGAGCGTGCTTTCAGATTGAATCAGCTAGAGTGGTAGCACACTTACCAACTAGGCCACACTTACTCATATTTATATTTGATCAATTGGGTTTGAACCATTCGAGGACATACATGAACAAATGTGCCTGTCACACAACATGAGAGTTACTAGTGATGTGACGTGTATAGTGTTACATCATGAGTTACTATAGTGATGTGACGTGTATAGTGTTACATCTTGAGTTACTATAGTGTTGTGACATGTATAGTGTTACATCATGAGTTACTATAGTGATGTGACATGTATAGTGTTACATCATGAGTTACTATAGTGATGTGACGTGTATAGTGTTACATCATGAGTTACTATAGTGATGTGACATGTATAGTGTTACATCATGAGTTACTATAGTGTTGTGACATGTATAGTGTTACATCATGAGTTACTATAGTGATGTGACATGTATAGTGTTACATCATGAGTTACTATAGTGATGTGACGTGTATAGTGTTACATCATGAGTTACTATAGTAATGTGACGTGTATAGTGTTACATCATGAGTTACTATAGTGATGCGACGTGTATAGTGTTACGTCATGAGTTACTAATAGTGATGTCACGTGTATAGTGTTACGTCATTTGAGTTACTATAGTGATGTGACGTGTATAGTGTTACGTCATGAGTTACTATAGTGATGTGACGTGTATAGTGTTACATCATGAGTTACTATAGTGATGTGACGTGTATAGTGTTACGTCAGGAGTTACTATAGTGATGTGACGTGTATAGTGTTACGTCATTTGAGTTACTATACTGACAGACAGACAGACAGATAGATAGATAGATAGTATTTTTTTCATAGAAAATCAGGGTAACATGAATGAAAAATTATTCATTTCTGTAAATAGAAAATTAATGTCATTATGATTTATTGAAAGGCATAACTTGTGTATTTAACATCTCAAGGTGACTGTGTTCATTGTATATAATGACATATTTTCAGAATATTCAGCGGTGTCCTGAATTCACCTCTTTAGCTCCGAGATCACGTGACCTGAAATGGGTAAACAAACAAATCCAAGATGGCGGCCCACTGTACGGGCGCCAAAAACGAAGACGAAACTTGGTCAAAAAACATACAAAACCAACGGAAATTCTCAGCAATCACTATTGCTAAGCATTTAGAGGGTTGTGGTAAAAAAGAAATTGGTGAGAAAGGTTACAAATTCTTTTCAGAGAACTATGTACACAGTGTTGTTGTGAAAGATGTGCTTCGTGATGATGCAGTTTATATAGTGAGAGCTCGGTGTTATCGTAGTCAGCGTAAAAGTGAATCTCCTCATACCATTACGATTGGAATTGATAGACAAGCAGAAGTCACCAAGGCCAATTGCTCATGTAAAGCCGGGTAAGCTTGGTTTGTACAACTTTTTGTACTCAGATAACTTAACAATTCAGATTTTATCTAATCGGCATGAGAATATATTCAGTGTACATAACTTAAGTTAAATCATAATAAGTCTTAATATATACAATATATATCACTATCAGTTCATATGCTTCAGTTTTAAATCTATGAGTCTTTTATACTACACGATTTTTAACGTGTAATTATGTACTAAATAAAACAAATATATTACTTTTTTAACGTATGTTGTCTGTATTATTAAATATTGCAGTATTGGCGGCCATTGTAATCATGTCTTTGCCCTTTTATATCTACTTACCCATTGGAGTTTGTTGGGTCTGAAAACCATACCAGCAAATTTGACATGCACAAGTATTCCCCAGGAGTGGCACAAACCAAGAGGTGAAACTATCAACCCTGAACCAGTTATGAAATGTGCTTTTGTGAAGTCTGCCTCAGATAAAAATAAAAAACGAAAATTGGCCCCAGTGACTTGCAAACTATATGATGCTAGAGGGAGTAGCCTGAGAGCTGAAGGATGCAAGCCACAGAGAATAGATGCAATTTGTAAATACTTGAAGCAGGAAGAGAAACAGGCTCCATTTTCATATTTGTTAAGTGACCAAGAGTTTTCAACAAGAATAAATACAATTTTTGGTAATGTTCCCCTTGGATCAACTTTAGCCCACCAACTCACTGACATGAAAGAAACTGGCACAACGTTTAATTTGTACAGGGCTGCTAACTGTATTGTGCAACCACAACAAGATGAAGACTTTCCAATGTTTCCTAAAGTGCCCTTGTCATCTTGTGCACCAAATATTGTTCTACCTCAGGACTTCACTCTATCAGATCCAATTTTGAAAGTTGTTTTATTGAGCCTAGGAAATGCCTGGGATCTTGAAAAAAATACCATTTGTCAGGCGCATGATTCTAGGTGGTTCAACGAAAGAAAGTGTAGATTGACTGCTTCTAATTTTGGCAGAGTGGAATTCAGGAAAAAAGAACCTTCTGAAGCATTTATGAATTCATTATTTGAGCACAAAAATTTATCAAATTTCTCATGGAAAGAGAAATGAGCCAGTTGTTCGAGCTATGTATACAAGGAAAATGCAGAAAAGGTTAAACAAGCACTTCACAGTATATGACAGTGGCCTCATCGTAAACCCAACCTACCCTTACCTTGGTGCCACACCAGATGGTAAAGTGTTTGATCCCACTTGTGTCAGCACGTTTGGTTTAATTGAGATCAAATGTCCATATAGCTGTAGAAATTTACCAATAGAGGCCGCTTGCCAAGATCCAAATTTCCCTCTCAGTATGATCAATGGAGTCCCAAGACTTAAAAAAGACACTAAACTGGGGTACTATGCTCAGGTACAAGGGCAACTAGCCCTCAGTGGTCTAGACTGGTGCGACTTTGTTGTTTACCTTACTGGGTCACACAGTTTATCTGTAGAAATAATTTTTCTTGACACCTCATACTGGAATGACAACCTGCTGCCAAAGTTGATATCATTCTATTTCAAACATGCCATCTTTTATCTAAATAGAAAGTTTGTATAATTTATTGTTTATTATTATTAGAGTGCAATTTAGAAAAGCATGAAATACCGGGTAGTACTAACTTTAAATAGTACTAAATAGTGATATTTATATTGTTTTCTATTGTTTCATTAGTGCTATTTAGTACTTAAAATTAGTGATTTAGTTTTCATGCTTTTCTAAATTGCACTCTATTATTTATTATAATAATAATAATAATTATTATTATTTAGTCTTGTAAAACCATTGTATTTATATTCTAAAGATGGGTTATTTTAATATTATAAATATTAAAATATTTATTATTCACTTTTCATACATTGTACAGCAAGCTGAGAGTTGTTGCACCATATTTGGGCCTGGCTGGTTGATTTGTACCACGTGACGTGTGGTTATGGCATGACAACTCTGGCGACATCATTATCGTGGTGTAAAAGCTGTGGTGTAAATTCTTTACCCACGGCTTTTACTCCACACTATTAGTATTAGTTAGTATTAGCTTGCCTCCGCAATGTATTCAAATTGAATAATAAAAATGTTAACACCCTCGTTGCTCGTGGGTTATTGACATTTTACCTTCACTCGTTCACTAACAATGAACTCAAAATTTTCTCATACTGTGTGCACTTGGCTAGCTACCTCGTGCAGTATTTAAATTTCTTGTTCATTGTTAGTGAATTCGTGCAGGTAAATCCCGATAACCCACTTGCTCGTGTGTGTTAACCTCTAACTAATTGCTGCCCTTGTGATTTTAACTGAACTATGATAATAGAGACTTAGCGCTTATAATATATAATTATGAATATATTTTATTAGAATAATAATAATGATAATGCATATGCAAATAACTTTGATCCAAAAGTAAAGGGCATTATAATTAGCCTGGGGGGGGGGGGGGGGGGGGGGGGGGGGGGGGGTGAGGGTACTCCCTTTGTCCAAGTGGTAGGGGTGATCGGCGGTCGGTTTTGAAAACGACCTCTAAAAGGTATGCATAAATTAAAAGAGCTGTTGAAGCCATGTTGATTTCAAACCCTAAAAGGTACGACCATATATGGCTATATATGGTGAAAAAGTGATTGTGCTGATATTAATCAGTGCCTGGACAACATCTTTCTTCTGTTCTTTCAATTGACCCTAATTAAAAGGTACGGACTCGTGTTTCGTAACTGACTTTTGTATCGGAACCCTAAAAGGTACACACAGGAAATATTTTCAACCCTAAAAGGACCTCCGATCACCCCTACCACTTCGACAAAGGGAGTACCCCCCCCCCCCTCCCCCCCCGGGATAATTAGCCTTATATAATAAAGTCATCATTCATGTCGAACACATAAATACTAAAACTCTCTCAGCACATGCATGGATGGCTGTCACTAGGTGTATCAAAAGAGGTGTAGCAAATTATGGAATAATTTAAGTAATGATATCTAAATCTATAAAGTGTGAGCATTTTTAAGCATAGAGTTGTGATTCAGTGCTCAGTGGTAATTATAAATAAATAATATACTGGTAATATATTTATTACAATCTTTAATCTATTAATATATTTATTACAATCTTTAATCTATTAATATATTTATTACAATCTTTAATCTATTAACAGATTCATTACAATCTTTAATCTATTAATATATTTATTACAATCTTTAATCTATTAATATATTTATTACAATCTTTAATATATTAATTTATTCATTACAATTTGTATTATAATATTATGTAAGTGTAGATTTTATTTAATCAGTACCATATTTTATATTTTTACATTTTTACGGTTTTTGGGTGACTTCATGACATTTTTATAGAGTATTAATAATTATATACTGCCATCATTGTAACTGAAAAGTCAAGATTGGGATTGTATGTATATATGTGTTGTTGGTTTAATTTTTCCCGGCCACTCATGCATGATCGAGCTGCTGACTGAAGTTTGATAGGATTAAACTGAAAGGAATTCAATGAGAAACCAAAGCAATGGACTAAAACATTTAAACCAGTGAAAAATTTTAAACCACAATATAATATATGTATGTATGTACATACATGGAAATATTTATTTTGTCTTTTCAGAAAGAAATTGAGTAAGTACCTACCTGTATATGTAGAGTGCAAATATTATATCCGTGAAATAGTTAACTAACTAAATAGCACTAAATAGCACAAAATCCTTTGTTTTCTATTGTTTCATTAGCACTAATTAGTACTAAATGTTAGTGCTTATTTCACGGATATAATATTTGCACTCTATCTTTATGGTTATGTACATATGCTGTAGTTTATTATTTTCCTTATTTTATTTTATCTAAGCTATAAGTACAAGGCATGTACATCATATACAAGGAAATTACTGAAGAGATTTGTAAACTGTTATTTCCCTTATAATGTAATATGTAGATGATGATTTTATATTTGAGATCCATCTGATTTCATAAACATTGACCACAACTAGAAATAAGACAAACATATTTCATTTTACTATTTATATATCTGGTAATTTTACAGACAAATGTGTATTTCTAAAGATGTAATTACATTAGTAATTAAGATTACTTTAATGATCAACTGTCTTCATCAGCTAGAATAGGGTCCATAAAGTTTGAGATTAAACAACAAACTGTCCATAACTGATTGATTGTACCCATTGAACTAATAGGCAGTCTACTATCAAATATAAGGAAGCGCCTAACTTTTCCAATTGCTCGCTCAACATGGATGCGGTGCTTTGCAATGGTTTGCGTCTTGATAACTTCACTCTCATTAAACTGTGGTTTATCCTTGAGAAATGGTGGAATGTTTAGTTTGAGTCCAAATTTGTCCAATTCAGTTTGAATGTCAAACCCTTTGTCAGCCATTATGCTGTCCCCTTCAATTACTTCACCCTCTCTTTTCTTTTTGGCAAGTAAATCAAGGAAGCCACTTCTGATAACTATTTGCTTGTCAGATATTGATCCTGTATAAAGTTGGGAGATAAACATAAAGCCTCCTTTGGAATCAACTCCAACTAGAGCCTTGAGGGTGTTAGTTGACTTGTAGTTGGAGTAGCTCTGTGACTGAAGCACCAATGAGGATGGGCACTGGATTTTTAGCTCTGTGGCATCTATTATAATAATATTGTTGGGGTAGTCTTCTTTGAATTTCTTGGGCATGTTGTCTACTAATACCCTCCTATGGGGCCAGATTTTTAAAATGCCTAGGCGTATATACAGAAAGTTTAACCAAGTGATAAAAATGTTTGTCACAGTTGCTTCTGAGACACTAAATCTTACTGCCAAGTCTAGGTTTGTCAAACCTAACCTGAGTTTCATCATCACAAGTAAGAATTCATCTTTTACTTTTAATACGTGGTATCTTGCTGCAACAGTTTCTAACTCATTTTCCGAGTCACTTTCACTATGAGACTCTGTGTCCGAATCGTATAACATAGAAGTGTCTATGCGTCTTCCTTTGCCCGCATTTGTGTTCCAATAAATTATACTGCTTCTTTCCCCACCTGGAATAACAAAATCCAATATCTCTTCGAATTTTATTATGCTACTGAAACCTGTATAGTGTTTCATATACTTTTCTTCTTTTTCTTTCGTATCTGACAGTTCCCTTAGAACGTCAAGTGAGAATCTATGTTTACAAGGAAGCTCGATGTTCACTTGTGAAGACCTAGAACGTAAATCAGCTCTATCGCCGGCAATTTCGAAATAACCCTCGCCTTCTGATGCTGTTTCTGCTAATTTCCTCAGTTTTTCTGGAAGTAATCTTTGGGTTGATGTTTTGCTAACGGTCCACGAAAACATAGATGGACAAACTCCCGGTTTCAGTCTCCTAGTTTTGCTTTCAATGTTTACAAAATTTTCCTCGCGAAAATGCGCCGAACAAACCTTCGTGTATTTCGTGACCTTGAAGTCCTTCAGTTTATTTCTTTTTATTCTTGTTATCCATATCTTTGATGCAAAAAAATAAACAAACAAATTAGGAAAAAGTGCAAAGGTACCTTGAAGATCGTAAAAGCAAGGTGAGAGCTACTTCGGTATGTCGATCACATACGCCAAAATGCACTATTTTTATGACTAACATTCGCTAAATATCCTTACCTCTATAAGCCGTTTTTCATCTGGAAAGCCATGAAAGGACAGTCGATCATCTGTTGAGTTGTTTTTGCAGTCATACACGCAGCAATAATGAACCATGATGCGAAATATTTACAGTTCTTCAAGCGCCGTAAAACACACTTTCGAATGACCATGCGGAGCATGACTGCAGAGCATGCGTATTGTTTACCCATTTCAAGTCACGTGACTGATCACATCCAATCGGAGCTAAAGAGGTCTATTGACGATGGCAATTTGATGTAGGTGTTGGTATATTGAGAAATTAAAACTTCAATTAAGCTTGTTTTGAACAAAGTGACAAATGTTATTTAGTTTGATTCTACATATTCATGAAGTCAATATTAATTAGTGCAACTTCTTTTTATTATTTGCTTGCATGTATTATCCATTTGCCTGGCTTTTATGTTAATTGTTTAGGAATAGGGGCTTTTGACTGTAATAATAATAATTTGTATATATTTGTAAAGCGCTTTTGGTCTTTTTAGGAAAGGGTGCTATATAAAATTATTATTATTATTGACTGTAGTAATTATATTTTATTTTTACATGCACATTTACAGCAAAGACGCACTTAACCTATACATAATAATAATAATAATAATAATAATAATAATAATAATAATAATAATAATAATAATAATAATAATACAGGGATGTGCTGCTACAATGTAGATGGGGTATGTTTTTTTGTTCCAATTTTGATAAACAAATATATCAGTGACACACAAAAATGCAAGTGTCTCCTCCAATAGCAATGTTATTTGACTTTAGTTAATTAGTACCTATAGTAGAGTGATGGCGCTTAGAGTGATTTTATTTAACCCGTGAAACAAAATCGAATAGTCAATGTGTAATAGTCAATACCAAACAAAAGAAAACAATGGAATTAGTATCTACTAAGGTGTACAACATGTATTATAATAATATCTATTTCATGGGTTAAATAAAATCACTCTAACCTGTGAAACAAAAGAAAACAATGGAAAATATTTATTTCATGGGTTAAGTACCATCGCTCAACCACCCGGATGTAAAATATCCTGTTGTACTAATTCACAGAGAGTAAGGGAATGTCACTCGGTACAACAGTACCCGACTAGCGACCCCGTTCAATTGGAGTGTGAACTCTGTAGGGCTATCCCTGTCAGTATGGCAAATTAATTAAATATTAAATCTCTATACAGTTAACTCTGATCTCAGTCATGCGATATTGCTACATGTCAGACTACCTAAATTAAATAGAAGGAAATGCAGGTTTTAAATACTGTTGAGTGCATGTATTCAGGGTTATCTGTGTATTTCATTGGAGCTCTTATAAAAATAGTCTGAATATATATTTCTTCAAATCAAAATAACTTGTGTCTATAATGCGTATGCTTGGTAAGAGTCAGGTCATTCATGCTCAAAATGTCTCAATACTCAGCCCATCAATTAGTTTTGATGTTAATTGCCCTTGTCTTACCACAAGCATAATATATACTTCAATGCTAACAATTGAAGGGCTCCGTGCAAGAACAGAGTAAGTGACTTGTGATCAAAATCCAAATTCTCCTTTGAAATCCAAAGACTCTCAAGGAGAATTTAGAGTTTGACCAGAGATCACTTATGCTGTTATTGCATGGACCCCTTCAATTATTATTTATGGCCAGTGTCATTTGAACTGGATGTCTGTTGATAAAAAACTGCATTTATTTGATGGACTGTATGTAGAACTTCAAAATCAAACAACATTTACATGTAAAAAGTATTTTTATTAATATTTTGTAAATATCATCTATAATATGTATTTCTTCATTCAAGCAACTCATATTTATTTATTGTAAATTGAAGCACTTTGTATATACCGGTATATAAAATATCTTGAATATTGAACTTAAAATATTTAAAAAAATTATATCATTATTTATTCTCTTACATGTACAATGTATGTATTTTATATTGTAAAAACATTCAAAGAACTTATATTTATTGATAGAAATTCATTGAAGTTCAGAATCCTTTGAACTGTATCTCATCTACATAATTAATATAACTTTATATGTATATTCACTATTGCAGTTACATGTATATATTATATCCAAAAGAGACTGATCAATTTCAGTGCAGTGATTTATCTGAACTTGTGAATGTTGGCAGTAGACTTATTATTATATTTTCACTACGGTATGAGAATGTCTATTAGTCAAGCTACTAGAACTGTCCATGATAATTTGTTCCACAAGCAATTAAATTAAATCATTATTATACTGGTTGGTACCATATATGTAGATATAGCGACATGTACAATGTAGCTATTCATGTTGTACCAAAACTACTGGAATTGGTTAGTCACAGTGTAACAGTGTAACAGTGTTTTCATACAATCTTTAACTTAAAATAATTCAATGATCAAAGTATTAAATATTTATTGACAATCCTTGTGTAGTGTATTATGTAAGGGATGCCAGTGGGGAAATAGTCAGTCCCGAACATTACAATATATATAGAAAGCCACAAGGGAGGGCACCTTTATTTAATAGAACATGGTTATGCTCACAAGGAATTACATGTACATGTATACATTTATGAGTTTATATTGCTAATCAGTATTTTCTATATAGAGCACAATTATTATAGTAAGCTTTTAAAACAAAGGGAAACTAAATATAGAGAATACTGATTAGTTACAGAAACTCAGCACTCTATGGAATAGAGCTTTAAAATACTAAGCTCTGATTGGCTGAGTGAGCATGACAATATTCTAATTTCTCTTTGATAATTAATCACACCTACTGAGTTAAAATGTCTTTACAATGAAGATATCACATTGTTCAGGGTTGATCAGCTGGCAGACTTGTACTTGTTAAAAGGGGAATGTCATCATGTTACACTGATAATAACCAGATCCACTTCTTTATTTTTCTCTGTTACTCTGATGAAAGACGGATACCTCAAATATTAGACTTGTGGCTCAACAAGTTTGCCTGACACGAAGGATTCAATTGAAAGCTTTCCAGTTTGTTTTACACAGTCGTCATGGATTAAGAACAGTACACCATAGATCTGTGTTTCCAGTCGTCATGGATTAAGAACAGTACACCATAGATCTGTGTTTCCAGTCATCATGAATTAAGAACAGCACACCATAGGTCTGTGTTTCTAGACTACATAGATTGCTAATACGGCATGTGGTGATAGGAAACAGAGATGATAAATGATTGAGCATGGATGTTATTCTGTTGTCTGTTTCCAGTCGTCATGGATTAAGAACAGCACACCATAGATCTGTGTTTCCAGTCGTCATGGATTAAGAACAGCACACCATAGGTCTGTGTTTCCAGTCGTCATGGATTAAGAACAGCACACCATAGGTCTGTGTTTCCAGTCGTCATGGATTAAGAACAGCACACCATAGGTCTGTATTTCAGTCGTCATGGATTAAACACCTGGCTGCATGGTTAGAACTTGTCAGGGTCAAACTGACAGTTGTGTAATGGATAGTTGCAGGTGTTCCATTCCCCATACTGAAAAGTAAGGTCAAATTGGCCACGCTTGATCCAGTACGTGAGAGCCAGCTGCCTTTCATCATCTACAAGTAACTTGACAGTATGATGTTCTCTACATCGGCCTTTAAGTTGTCGGCTGAAGTATTTTTTCACCTCACTGGAACTCAATCCAGAAATCATTGACATGAATTTCTGAAAAGAGCACAGAGAGGTGAAACAAAAAACTTCAGCCTTGCTGTTTTTTCGAACGTAGCATCTTGGTTCGTAGAAACTACCATCTCTGTTTCCTGACACCACACGCCTTGCAATCTTAAATATGTCATATGGGATCTGCCTGCAGATCTTGCCATGATAAGGGCGTCGCACAGCAACTCTTCCTGCCATCCTTGTAGACATTTTTTTCATCCACAGCAGTGATTCAGTGCTGAGAATTGAGCCGGCATTGATGGAGGATAGTGATAACATTTTGGCAGCTATCAATATGAAATATAAAAAGAGAAATAATATGTAAATAGAATGACATTGACATTGTCTTTTCATTTCTGGAGTCTGTTTGTTTATATTTAAACTTGAAATTCAATTTATGCTAATGAGGAAAAAACGTAAACAAAGATTCCCCTATAATCTTTTATAAGACTAGCTAGCTTTGGTGTAATACAGATATCAAAAGGCCTTAAAAGTAGCAAGTGTACTATGATTTGTCGAGAAAACACTACACTGTTGAGTTCAAACATAATCATACATGTTTCAACAATTCAACTGTCATCAACAGTGATTCAAAAGATTAAAATAAATTGCATGGAAACAAGTGAAAATAACTGTCATAGTGAGTAATAGTGTAAAATAACCTTTTTCACGCTCAGTAGGCTGCAATTCGCCATGACTTCAACTTACTGAGCACTGCTTGATGACAGGCTTCAAAAGCTCCTTGCCAATTTCTTTAAAAAGCTCCCGATTGATCCCTTCTTGTCCAGGAAACGTGTCGAGCCACAAGTCTATATCTTGATTGTCCTCTATTTCTACTTCTTCTTCTTCTTCATTTTCTTCGTCATCCGATTGCAATACTTCAGCTACAGCTTGCTCAAGCGACAGCCGAGACGCCATATTGGATTTTCAAACTTTCGCGCGAAATCCCGCTGACCAAAATGACAGGCGAACGTGACGTATTTTCGCGACTCTGGGCCCGCCGTGTTAAAGGAGAACTGTGAATGGATCACTTTTAAGATGAACCCACCATCCGCTAGTCATGCTGGAGGAGTGTGGGAACGACAAATCAGCAGTGTACGGAATGCTCTGCAACCACTCCTGATAGAAGCTAGATGTCAACTCGATGATGAAAGCTTTCGCACACTGATGAAGGAAGTTCAAGCCATTGTGAACTCAAGACCTCTAACAACGATGGATACAGAGAACGTGGAACCGCTGACTCCAAACCACCTGCTGACCATGAAGACCAAGATACTACTACCAGGTGTCTTCATGAAAGCTGACCTTTACTGCCGCAAGCGATGGAGAAGAGTACAGCACCTCACAAACGAGTTTTGGAAGAAGTGGAGAAAAGAATACCTTCAGACGCTTCAGATGAGGAAGAAGTGGACTGCGCCCACCCGTAACGTTAAAGTCGACGATGTAGTGATCATCAAGGACGACAATCTTCCAATGAACGATTGGAAGCTCGCTAGAGTACACAAGGTTTTTCCAAGCGACGGGTTGGTACGCAAACTGCGCCTTGCTGTAGCCACAACGCAATTAGACAACAAGGGAAGAAGATTAACCCATTCGCTCCTGAGCTATTTTGAGTTTTTTAGCGATTTTCTGGACCTAATCACGTCGTAGGAAATTTCGATTCCATATAAGGGGTTTCCATGGAAATCTTGACAGTTCTGAATGCCTGTGGGCTCGCGTCTTCACGTGTGCTGCCTTTCTTCTTGGCAGTTCGTAGGGGCTAGTAGTAATCACTACTCGAAAAGGCCAATTTTGCATTTTTAGAGTGTTTATAGCCATTATTCACCACAGAAGCCCCCAGGACAGCATCATTAAGCTTGACTGGTGTGGTAGAGACCGTTCTCCTGGAAGAAATCAGGAGTTTAGATACGAATTCACGATCACATTTCGACGTTGCCGTTTGGAAATTCAAAATGGCGGTCTCAATTGTGAAATCGTCTCTCTGGTCTTTCTGTGTTGGATTCCAGGACCTACAAAGGCATTTTTGGCGACTTTGGACTTGTAAAGAATGCAACCGGTGCAATATTTTGCCTGTAGGACCGAGTGGCTCGACACTCTATATATTCTTAAAAAACAGAGATTCGGGGAGATCTATGCCGAAATTCCCGGATGTTTCCCGGCATCCTTTTCGGGCGTGCAGAAGGAAAACACGTGTTAGCGAAAGTGGTCCTAAGGAAATGGCTATTGTTCGGCGAGTTAAGGAAAAGAGACTATATCACGACTATATCAAGAAGAGAGATGGACGTTTGCTGAGAAAGTGGCGTTTTGTTTCGCAAGGATGTATTTTGGAAGAAAATCCAAGTCAAATGTCGGTCATTTTCGAGGTGTAAAATTGCGTCAAAAACACGCATTTTTGATTTTTATGGCAAACAAATTGAACTAATGCCCAGAAATCGGACCTGTAAGTCAGTTTACTTGAGGTTAAAATATGAAGAGTTATCTAGTTGTCACTAATAACTGGCCATGAGATCGATGTTACGAAAATTCAGAAAGTTAGAATTTTTCAAAGCACTATCGATGTTTACGGCCGGTTTCGGCCGGTGTAGGAGCGAATGGGTTAACAGCAGAAAGGTACCTCAACCGCCCAGTACAGAAGCTCGTCGTGCTCCAGTATGCAGAGTAAGACCGGGATTCCCCATCGAGGAGCCAACAGTCAAGGAAAAGAACATTGACATTTCCAAGATATATACACATGTACATATTACGATAAGTGGACACATTTAGTTACACTTTAATTACACCCTAGTTATTGTTATGTTTTAGTTTTATGACAGTGGATGACCCACTGTGGGGAGCCATGTGACTGTTAGCATTAACAGTCGCTCGTGACCTTAGTAGTTGATCATTAATTGAATATCATATAGTATCATGTAACACGCCACGCTTAGTTCAAGCGTGATTGATTTATACAAGGACTGATCGTTGGATCTTTAATGGCTAGACAAGGTAAACTACTCAGATTATATGATTTAGATGTATTTATTGATTATACCTCAGAAGATAAGTTATAATGATTGTTTTCTACGTTTGATTGTATGTATATTAGATATCTTGAATCCATTTGTAATAGTATATTTTCATAGTTAGTAAGACATTGTTTGTATATTTACATCATAGTTTTACGGTATGATGGTTCGGTTCCTATGGACGAATAAAGTGAATTGACTAGAATACCCGTGATAACTTCTAGTATTGTCTACCCGGTGCGTCGGCACCAGTAGCCACACGAACAAAAACCCAATATGGTGGCAAAAATCACAAAAATGGAATTCGCTCTAACTTTGCATATGAGTAGCCCTTGGTCTGAATATAAACGCTGTGTAGTTTGTTTGGGAAAATATTTATTTGTTTTGGAGAAAATCGAAAAAAACTATTTTGGCTTCAGACACCATGTAATGACTGTCGGCGGAGTGAAAATGCATCAAATTCATTCCATTCGTATATCAAAACTAAAAACAACAGAGATATTTCAACACCATCGCTGTATTGTATAACTCTTCCTTGATCTCTAGGCTTAATATCATATACATTGAGCAAGTTTAAGAAGTCCAATAAATTCCAAATCAAAGTGCACTATTTGGAAAATCCAACCGCTGGGTCAAAAAGAATAGTTTTTTAGTCATGTGCCAGTGATCCAAAATTTATAATATTGCAGCTACGTACTAAGAAGATGATATAGTTTTGGAATCTTGAAAGTTTTATTTGGGCAATTGACGTTTTGCTTCTGAGAAAACTCTTTTATTCACCACTCGAAAAACATCAAAAACGGTGATTGCGTGACCGCGTGACAATTGGTAAAATAACCGTACAATGTTTCTGTTAACTTCAGAGCCATACAGTCATTTGCAAAAATTCTGGCCGCCACGATGATCAATATATCAATATATCGGGTGCATCACTAATACTATTAAATGAAGCAAAATTTACAAACAACAAACGTAAGACTAAAATAAACATTATACTAAATATTTCTACCAACTTTGCTGGCTTTAAAGCCCGCTTTAAGGGGAATTTTCGATTATTTAATTACCCATAATGCACCCGATATATTGATATATTGATATATCGTGGCGGCCAGAATTTTTGCAAATGACTGTATATAACTGTTAAACAACATACATTTTCTCGTTTCTATGCTTGCAATGCATCAGGATATCATTGTATGACATATTAGGCTGTTATGTGTGCGTTGAATATTTGACATTTGGATTCTGAAATACGGTTGAATTATCCAGCCGTCAAAACTGTTCATAACTTGAATATTCCTTTACATTCTTGTTCCTCTACTGTTGTTAAGTGAAATAGGTTAGCAAGATTTCTGGAAATATCTTCTAAACACGTTCTCGGGTCACTGTGAATATAATTTGCATAATACCTTGAACAGCATGTTGGTCAAGGGGGTGGGGGTCGGGATGTCTAGCGATTGATTGAAATACACAGTATATACACCCGGGGGGTACTTGACCCATGTTTGGGTATAGGGGTGCCGCTGAGGGTTTGAAACCCTGACCCTGTTTAGGACAAAAAAAATCTAAAATACCTACCCTGTCTAGGACAACACCCTCTATTTTAGGACCCTGTTTAGATGTTTTAATTTCGCGATTTTGCAGAAAAAACGTGTTTTAGGGGAACTTAATTTCACGTTTTTTGAAATTATGATCCGGTGCAGTATACAAACATATTGTTTTGAATTGGGTAAATGATGTAACAATTCAATTCAAGACATCACTGCGTGACATAAAATTTCGCTTAATTCGTTAATTTTCGCCGTAATTATTATTCGCGAGTCTTTAATTTCGCGGTTTTTTTTCCAACGCGAAAATATAATCGCGAAATTAAAGACGCGCGAAAATAACTCTCTGTTGTAAAGGCACTTGTTGATTTGAAGTTGTTGATGTTATTATAGTGTTTCTGATTACCTTAAGAGTTGCCCTTGAAATTTGTTTAAATTAAATTTATTGCATGCGTACACACATACACATCTTTATTCAGTACAGTAGAACCCCGGCCTTACGGACACCCGGTTAATACGGACACCCGGTTATTACGGACACGTTGATCTGTCCCTGTCGAAACTCATACAAATATCTACAAAATATACCTGTTTAATACGGACACCGGATAATACGGACAACGGACATTTTGTCCTGTCCCAATATGCCCATTTTCATAATAATAATAATAATAATAATAATAATAAAAATAATAACATTGACTAACACTTATCCTTGAAAATGGCGTTAGCAACGCGGAAACGTCGAAACTTCATAATCTTAAACTTTATCGTAAAATAATAATAATAATAATAATAATAATAATAATAATAATAATAATACGGACACTTTGTTTTCCCAAAACAACGACAATGGGTAAATTGATCGCTTTTTAATTAAAACGCACGTTCTGCACGTTCTGTGCTTTCTCACGTTCAACTTGTAAACTGATCGCTAATTACGTGCATTTATAGTTTCCCCACTAAAAATAAACAGATCACCAGTGTCATGCAGTCATTGTTTCCGCCAAAAATCAGTAAGTGACGTAAATTGACCGACCCGGTTTATATGGACACCCGGTTAATAAGGACACTGCGTCTCATCCCGATGGTGTCCGTATTAACCGAGTTCCACTGTACCAGGATTTTTAGTCTTTTTACATTGCGTTCTTTAGCCTTGGCTTACATGGCTATTAGATGGCAGAAATCTTCCGATTTTATTAGGACTGCAGTGCTGCTCGTCAATATTTTATTTTTATGGTGTTTTATTTTCACCGAAACAAAATCTAACTAATCGAAATGATTGTGAGTTCGATTGGTTCGATCGTGTGTTCGGTAATCGCATTCTCCCAAAAGATCCGGTTCGATTCATCCTTTTCCCCTCCCCCCCCTCCCCTCCCCCCTCCCCCTGCAGCCCCTGGGTTTCCGAGGATGGGGTTAGATTCTGTTCGATGGCCGAACCAATCGCAAAACAATCGAACGATTGGGTTCCATTGGATTCGATTGATTTTTTGATCGGTTTTATCCGATTGACTACGCCAGGACAACAGTAGAGGAACAAGAATGTAAAGGAATATTCAAGTTATGAACAGTTTTGACGGCTGGATAATTCAACCGTATTTCAGAATCCAAATGTCAAATATTCAACGCACACATAACAGCATAATATGTCATGCAAAGATATCCCGATGCATTGCAAGCATAGAAACGAGAAAATGTATGTTGTTTAACAGTTATACATGGCTCTGAAGTTAACAGAAACATTGTACGGTTATTTTACCAATTGTCACGCGGTCACGCAATCACCGTTTTTGATGTTTTTCGAGTGGTGAATAAAAGAGTTTTCTCAGAAGCAAAACGTCAATTGCCCAAATAAAACTTTCAAGATTCCAAAACTATATCATCTTCTTAGTACGTAGCTGCAATATTATAAAATGTGGATCACTGGCACATGACTAAAAAACTATTCTTTTTGACCCACCGGTTGAATTTTCCAAATAGTGCACTTTGATTTGGAATTAATTGGACTTCTTAAGCTCGCTCAATGTATATGATATTAAGCCTAGAGACCAAGGAAGAGTTATACAATACAGCGATGGTGTTGAAATATTTTTGTTGTTTTTAGTTTTGATATACGAATGGAATGAATTTGATGCATTTTCACTCCGCCGACAGTCATTAGTGGTGTCTGAAGCCAAAATAGTTTTTTTCGATTTTCTCCAAAACAAATAAATATTTTCCCAAACAAACTACACAGCGTTTATATTCAGACCAAGGGCTACCCATATGCAAAGTTAGAGCGAATTCCATTTTTGTGATTTTTGCCACCAGATGTTTGATAATTGTACGGCCTTACACTTAATGATGGCAGTACTACTGCCAGTGTTGCAATGGCAACAGCAACGACTGCCACAAGCACAGCAAAAACATCAAACAACTCCACGATTACTGAGGTACATGAAATGATTTATCTCAGTATTATAGTTAATTAATATTGAGAAACTGTAAATTTAACCTCATTTTACCTCTATTATAAGTGACCACCAAGAATTTAATACTGTACAGTACAGAGTTATTGTGTGATTTTTTCAAAGGATACTGTATAAAAAGAGTGCATTTTGTGCGTAACACCAAACGTGTCTGTATTCAAACAAATTGATGTTTCTGTCAAACCTCTATTAAGCTGTCAAGCCACTTGCTATTTCCCAGTTCATGACGTAATACTTCATTCATATTCACAAAATGTATTATTATAGGATAGGATTGTTTCAATGTTCAAACCAACAATATGAAATAGTAAAATTAACTTCTCATTTATGTCCATTTATGTAGATCAGACTGGCACGAAAAGAAAGATTTTGCCCAGAGCCTGGATCTGGTGTGGCAAAAGTGTTCATCAAGGCCATTTGGTGCAGTGTCACTTTTGAAAGACACTTCAAAAGAGGGGCACGCTTCCAAGTATGTTTGTTGAATATTTGATAACGGACTATAAATTTCAAAAATGTAGAACTGACTTATTGGTTGTTCAATTAAAATGATTTGTTTATATTTTTAAAGGAAGGTTATGACTGGATTGGAAGCAACACAGATCTACCACTTCGCTTTGGATTGCAAAGACCTTTGATCCAATCACCCATCCACAGGGATGAGGCAATTGATTCAAGTGAGAAAGTAATAATATCCGATATGGTATGTCTAATTTGTATTCTCACATATTTCTTTCACGTATTACTCAACCAGGAGATCATGGTATATGTGATTAATTCAGTAATCAAAGTTAACGATGAGAGATGGCAGGTCAGCGGTTGTCCGTGTCAGTCACGTGGGCTACGCATGTTTGCTTGGCCACATGGTCTTTGCTTGTTTGCTTGCTTGCTTCGCCTGTCGCATCACCATTTTTTTGCTAGCTAACTTGCCTTCAACACTTTGCAATTGGTTTTTCTCTTGGTTCTCCACAATGCCACGAACGACCCGAAATAGCCGCGACAGTGCTTTGGAAAATCTGCCTTCGGAAACGTCAACCAACGCTCAAAATTTGCCGTCTACCACAGATAGCCAGCCGTTGGTGTCGGCTCAACTGATCGCCTCAGTCGTCGATGCCCTGAAGGCTCCACTTGCTTCCATGGTCGAGCAAGCAGTGTATTCAGCTCGAATGTCCCCCGGACAGGGGATAACTCGTGCGAAGCGACTCCGTCGTTGTCACAATCGATGTCGTCCGGCTCTGGCGCGTTTGGAGGCATTCCCTCGTGATCCGCTGCAAACACGGTCACGGGTCAAAACACCACATCAGGTAGGCCAATATCATTCCCTTCCTTCATTAGCACCATGAATGGAACTTCAATCCCGTCTGGCCTGACCACGATTGCCTCTTCTCTTCCACCAACGTTATCCTTCCCGCCTAGGAATGTCAACATAGCACATTCCTCCCTCACCGTACCTACGACTTTGATCACTCCAGCGCTTCCAATTCCACTCCAAAAACCATTGATAGTTGGCCCTGGCTACTCCCCGATTCACCACAAAGTGGTTATGCAAAATTGTGCCGGGAAATTTGTTCAATTGGAGGACTTACTGTCCGAAAATATCGCTACCGATGAGCCCGAACCAGAGCTTCTATTTGATGGCCGCCTGGTGCTAACGAACATCACCAAAAAGAACAAATGCAAGATCAGGGACATTATTACCTGGATGGAGGCCTTCACCATTTATATGATGATCATCTGTTCCTATTTCCCTCATCGTTGGTCTGATCTGACCAAATACAAACTGCTTATTGTGCGGACTTTCCGTCTATTTGGTGGTCAAGGGTGGCTGAACTACGATCGGGAATTCAGAGAAACCGTGGCTGCCGAACGGTTAACTGATTGGTCTAACATGAACGTCCAACTCTACAACTTTAACACTGCCTGCGCACCAGTTCGCCCTCGTCTGCTCAGTTCATGATCAAACCTCTCTTCATCAACCGAAGCCTCAGATAACCCATCCTCCAAGGTCATTTGCACTTCTTGGAACGCAGGTCGTTGTGTCGCCCCATCCTCAACTTGCCGCTTTCGCCACATCTGCAGTGCTTGTAAAGGGGACCATCGAGTTTCTGTGTGCGATTCTTCGCGTACCCAAACCCAGCAAGACGACTACAAGCGAAAAAGACGCTACTAAACAGCTTACCACTTTTTTCTTCTGTTAATGTTATTTGATCTAGCTGGACATGATGACTTATTACTGCTACTGCTAGTCAATTGTTGATTCTATTACATTTTAAGGGTTTGCATTCACCATATATGCAGTTTATCATGACTATTCCTGGACCTTATTTATGGCTTAGGCTTATTTATGGGGAAGTCCAATCTGCCATTGTTATGAATTTTATATTTCATAAAACATACTCTCAATTTTCATGGTTCTGTGTTTGTCTTTTAATCTGATATCATTACTGCTACTAATCATGTATATTTCAGGTTCTCATCAACACCTGCCAAGCGCCTCTTCGATTTGCCTCCTGAATCATTTAAAATGTTCTACGGAACTAATGTCACACCCAGACCAGGCCAAAGCCCAATATGTCTTACTTGGAATATTACACGGCTTCAAAATTGGTTTTGATGTCCCAACCACACTAAAGCACTCCAAAAAGAACAAACCATCGGCTTACCAGCATGCAGATATCATTGATGCTTATCTCAACAATGAAGTTCAACTGGGACGTGTTGCTGGCCCTTTCAACTTCCCTCCTCTTCACCCTCTTCAGATAAGTAGCTTTGGAGTCATTCCAAAGAAAGGACAACCTGGTAAATGGCGCCTCATTTTTGACCTTTCTTCTCCCCATGGTTCCAGTGTCAACGATGGTATTGATCCAGCGTCTTGGTCTCTTCGATACATTAAAGTCGATGAGCTAGCTGAACACGGAAAAGGTGCCCTCCTCGCTAAATTTGAGGTTGAAAGTGCCTTTAGAAACATACCAGTCCATCCTTTAGATCGCCATTTACTTGGCATGAAATGGAGATCTAAGTACTATGTTGACTTGATGTTGCCCTTTGGGCTATGACCTGCTCCATGTATCTTCAATGCTGTTGCTGATATGGTGGAATGGATCCTAATTAACAATTATGGCATAGACAATATCCTATATTATTTAGACGATTTTATCTTGTCGGGCCCTCCTGAATCACCTACCTGCTCACATAATCTCAATACAGCGACATTCATAGTTAACGAAAACCTACAACCAGAAAGACTAAAAGCGATGACACGCTGACTTACACGGGAGAGAAGTTCTCAAGGAATTTTCACAATCACTGAATCAGTCTTGACAAACTTGTAAGTAAGCTCTGATAATTTTCTGTTTAACAAAGAAGTTAATCGGAAAGATATAAAACTACGGACTTATTCTATCCTCATAAGACTTTAATAAATCGTTCAAATTTTCTCAATTGACGTTTCTTGTTGTACTTTCAATCCGATCAGAGAACTGTCGCTTGCACGAGAAGCTGAACTTTTCACAGGACGTCGACATTGATGGATTTGTTAACTACGTTCCGTTGAATGCTAGATTCTCAGGCAAAAGATTTCAGACAAAGACATATCAGTTTATCGATAAACAGAGCCAGATGCGATCGCTCTGATTCAGTAACTGTGAAGCTACATCCAGTACATGTACAACTACAACAACTGAACGAGTCAAAGCCGGCGGCCAAGCGACAAGCAAAGCCAACTGGATAATGTGCAGTTTTGTATGATTTTGGCCATATTACAGGTACAGATTTTGCTAGGTGTAAATTCTGTATTAAATTGGACTTTTGTTGTTGTTTATCTATTGACTTCTATTATATTGTAGTTGTTGCTGGAGCCAGTTTGATTAAGCTTACGGCTGTGACTGCCATGACTTGTAAATAAATAAATTATTATCTCGCTGAGAAATTTCAATAATTATCAGTGCATCGATCTGGAGTATCATTCAATCAGAAGAGTATTAATTTAAGCTTGCAAGGTATACGTTTTACGATTGTTTTGTTTTCAATGTTGTTGTTTTGCGAAAAGCCAACCACATCAAAAGTGCGGGCTTCCTGTTTTTTCATTGAATATCTTGATTTTAATCTCATTTGCAAAACAAAATTTCATTATTTATGTCTGTAAATGTTTTTGTTTGTTTCTTTTGTAAGCAATCTCAATGTTTACTTGGTGAGAAACAAAGACGAAAATCGAACTTAAATACAAAATTCAGCGCGGGATCCCTCTATATCGTTGAATTCATTTTCAAAGTGTTGAATTCCACGCTGAATTCCCACTCATCCGGTTTGCTTCTCAGCCAATCAGCGCGCGAGTTTCATATGAGCTATGGGATTCTATGTTTAATTACAAACTATCCGATAATATCCGATAATATCGAATATCAAGGGTGTTTAGTTGAAGGAGAGACCCTGTATCTAATTAGATGTCTAATTAGAAACTATCCGATGATATCGGATAGTATCGAATATCAAGGGTAAATAAAATAAATCATGGAGTATAAAACTGTGTTTCAATAATCACAAAAGATCATTGCAACAAAATCATCGTCCTCGTTGGCATTTAGCGATAGCTACGGCTAGTAGTAGTAATACTAATAAACAATACTAATAATAATAATTTATTTGTTCTGTCTATTCATAGTTTCTTTATCACGCAATTTGGATGGATGATTGGATGGTTCTGATATCAGTTATTCTGATTTAATGTGACTGCGTGATGCAGTTAAGCCATTAATGTACTTTACTAATATGACTACTGTGACTGCGTGATGCGGTTCGTACGTCATTACAGAAGCAATTCCCAGTTCCGTGAGGCCTGGGAGCAAATGTTCGGTTAAAATCAGCGTCTTTGAGCTAATTTGAACTCCACGCCACTGTAGTTGCCTCGGTAGCTCAGTGGGTAGAGCACCTGTCCTGAAATCGGGGTGTGGTGGGTTCTGTACAGGACCCGAAATGATCCCTGGCTCCGAAATAATCCCTGGACCCGGAAATGATCCCCAAAGTGTCTAGACGGCTCCGAAATAAGACCGGACCCGAAATGACCCCCAGACTGGCTCTCAAATGATCCCCAGTGAAATTCGGGAATGGTCCTAATCAGTCCCGTTCCTTTCCTATTCTCTTTTTCTTTCTTTTTCTGTTTCTTTCTTCCTCTGTCTCTATATAATAAGGAAGAAACTGTTCTTATTCGGGTTGCAAGATTTAAAAAGACGATCAAAGGAAAGCGAACGACTTTCGAGAGCTGTAGTGAGGGAATCGTTTTAAAATCAGATCACAAGGAACACAAGTATTTTATTAAATATAATGACCCTCAGACTGGGAAGGAAAAGAAAGCGTGGTTTAAAGTTGATAATGGGGTGGTGCATAGTTGGAACTGTTAGCTGGGCAGGTCCTTTCAATGCTAAACAAGAGTCCTCCGGCACGTGTAACTCGATCATGGCCTGAGACGTGCTTCCAGAGACTGGCGACAGCGTAAGCATTGTTCTGCAAAGTCAAACAAAGGAAATCATACAACCATCAACGTTCAACAAAATGTTTGAACAATACTTTGTTGAACACAAGAGGAAACCATTGTAAGGAACGTCTAAGGAGCACTGAAAGTTTTTAGAAATAGCGGAAAAGAGTATTCATCAGTGCGATGATGGCCACTATGAGCTTCCCCTGCCTTTGAAAGATAGAGACGTTCGTTTTCCCTCTTCCGTCAATAATGGACGAACATTGAACTGTGAGAACAATCTCATGATTGACACATATACGAACATTAGTGATAATTGTTATAGATTAATTTAGATTAGTGAAATATAAATATTTCTAGGGAGCCATGTAAATGACGCTTCTCTGTGGTTTGATTGATTCATTAATTAGTCGATAAATTAGCCACATCCTAGTTACAATACCTAGTTACATTGTGTTTTTATTTGTTTGTGTACTTTGTAATCGGACCTTCACCACGCGCATATAAAAGAGAGTTAGCGTCCGTTTTTGCTAGATTTTTAGTAGTAGTTCGTTCAGGGTGTGTTAATTCGCTAAACTTCGTTTGGTACTTCTTTGGTAAATCTTTGGCTTTTAGAGGCAAGTGGATTATTGTTGCAATTAAATCATATTCTTGTAAATAGCTTTTCATTGGAATTGTACAATGATGTATTTCAATTCTGAAGCCACGCCGATCCAGGAAAATAGTCCACAAAACACTTAGCCAGTGATCCATCGCCTCGTTTAGTTCGCGTCAGTTGGCTAGGCGTTACAAGCTACTTGGAAAGTTTTGAAGAATTTAGGTAAGCATTTTGGTAGGTGACTTTCAAGTAAGCGTACTTTATGCAAATGTTCTTATTTGTGAGCAAATTAAGAAGAAAGATTTATAAATACAGTAAATGGAGGCTGATTATTATTGTTATTGTTCATGATTTTTATTGTATTAATGAGGTGACAGTATCTTTCCTTATCAATAACCTTAACCTTGAAGTGGATATTAATAGCCCGGGTATTAATATGAATCTAGACTGGAGCCTAGAAGATGGGCCCTGGTAGTCAACATGACACCATGTCTAGTGCATACAGAGATTACGCACACCCTCAGGGGGTGGGGATCCCCCATCCCGGGGGGAGTGACCTCATGTCCTTAGTATTCGCGTGATGGTCACAGGACACCTGACAGCCAATCATGTTACTAGGCGTAGGAACAGCACATTGCTCAATCCATTCAGGGGAAATATAGCCACACTCTATCAGCTTTCGACTTAGAATATCTATCGGTTCGCATAGTATGGTCACATATATTGGCTAACTATTTAAACATGTCGGGAAAACCCCAAGACAACGAAAAAAGGACAACTAAGTGCCCAGGATGCAAAACGTCCTTAGAAAACCACGAATGGGGATTTCCTTCAAAATTTTGCGAAGGGTTCCAAAAATCAGCGTCACCAAGAAAGCTCAACAAAGAATACATAGAGGTCAAACAAGAACTAGAAACAGAGTCATAGGATCTAGAAATGAGGGAATTACAACGCGAATTGATTGAGCTAGAAGAAAAAGAGAAAGAATTGATCAAAAAACGACAAAAAGAAGACCTGAGAAAACAAATTGCAGCAAAAACGGAATTGATTGAAGATCTTCAAAGCAATGAGAAGAAACCACCTACAACGATAAGAGACCTGAAGAACAGAGTTGAGGAAAACAACACCCCTCTGGACGACTTGTTAAGGACAAGTGCACCAACACAAGGACCACATGTGCAGCCGTCATCGTCGATGTTCCTTCGCCCAGGACGTCTCGCAAAGGGTGAGAAAGCGTATAGAATAGTTGACTTCTTAGATAATCTAATTCCACAAGAAGAAGAAGAAACCCTAGCAAACCAAGGCTTAGCTGAGATCATAGTAAAATACGGGCCTAAAAAAAACAAGTTAGAGAATGTATCTATTGCTCAATGGGTAATTGCAAATACAAGAATCTTCTTTACATTTTTTGGGGAAGGAAAATTGCCATCTATACAATTACAACAACTACCGGGCCACTGGCTGCAAGTGGCGTTTTGAAGGGAAACACAATTATACGTATTTCTATGACACTCGCTTACCCTTCGGGGCCAAAAGCTCCCATGGTATTTTCCACCGCATAACACAATCTGTAAGATGCATGATGACGCGACGCGGTTTTAATGATGTCGTGGTGTACCTCGACGATTTCTTAGTGGTCGTCCCCACTAAGGAGCGATGCAAGGAAGCGTATGAGGCGCTACAACAACTGTTGGTCAAACTAGGATTCGTTTTAAGCCAGCACAAACTAGTGCCCCCTACACAGCGCCTTGTATTTCTGGGAGTCCTGTTCGATACCATTACATGCACTATGACCCTCCCCCCAAGACAAACTCGAAGAGTTACAACAAGTAGTGCTCCAATTTCAAAACAAACAGCGCGCAAACAAACTCCAATTACAGCACTTAGCAGGTAAGCTCAATTGGGCTTGTCGCGTTGTCTACGGAGGGCGCACTTTTCTTCGCAGGATCCTGAACACGATGAACAACCTCTCGTCATCTGGAAAGGTTCGACTGGATGTCGAGTTTCGTAGCGACATCAAATGATGGGCCAAATTCCTTAAAACCTTCAACGGAAAACGCATGTTCCTGGACAAACTTCCAACCGAGGACGTCATTTCTGATGAGTGTCCAGAGGCTGCCGGATGTTATTTTCGCGGTCATTGGTACTACCACAATTTCGGCCTAGACAGTCCAGAATGGGGAAACCTTCACATAAATCACAAAGAAACCTTAGCAATTATCATTGCAGCAAAGCGATGGAGCAAGCTCTGGGCCAACAAACGCATCGTGATACATAGCGACAACCAAGCGGCAGTCCAAAATATCAACAAAGGCACCACGGGAGATGACAATATTATGCGCGAATTACGCACGCTATTCTGGCTCTCGGCAACATACAATTTCCATTTAACGGCAGTCTACATCCCTGGCGAACAAAACACATTAGCAGATGCAATATCACGCCTACACAACTCCAGGCATTTATTAAACTTCTATTCAATTCTAGCCAACAGCTTCCCACAGAACACAGTAGATGCTGATCCACTAAAGCTGCACATGTCAACCCATAGCCTCCATTTCATTTCTTCTAGATGCAAGAGTTGGTTTAAATTTTGCTATAATTAGTGCACAGGAGATGTGTTTTTATCAGCCGATGCTTGCTTTGGTTTACCAAGAAAGAAATCGTCTGGAAAGAGTTACCACGACCCATTATCAAATGGGATTTACTTCCTTCCACAAACAGAAGTAGATTCCTTCATGAAAGCTTATCCTAAATCTCGAACAACAAAAGATGAGGTTCTGTATGGAAATGTTGCAAAATCGTTTTTGTCATTATTACCAAAACAAAAGATAATCACCAATGCCTTTTTGTGTTGATGATGAAATTTTATAACAGGACTGCACCAAGCCGGTTCTATAATTCGTGCAAAAGGACAATATGTTCCTCTGGATGAGATTTGATCTGTTTTCTTGGCTAGATAGAAACAAGGATACATCTTCGTGTAAGTAGTAACGTTTCGTCCAAGAACAGGAGCACTTCATGGCAACGCATGCGTGCTGTAAAAAAGACTAATTGGATTATCCAATTAATTTCCTGACTTTTCATTGGTTCAGATCCAAAAAAGCGCTATTATTTGCGGTAAACCGTAGATAACATAAATATCATTGCCCTTATATGGATGGTAATGCATGGTTCCTTTGTTTCTGTAAGTTTGGCCGTGATCCGTATTGGGAGTGGGTGCGAATTATCATTGGAGCAGAGTTGGTCAAGACGCCATATTTGGATTTTTTCGCTTTGCTCCTTTGCAACAAATCAAAACTCGCTGTAATCGTTTCTGATGTGGTTCCACACTGCAATTATTCTTTTGCATATAGTGTATATATTCGAAATTATTTCCTTATTCCATGTATATAGTGCACATAGTTTTATAGAAGGCTGTGGATTGGCGAGCATGCCATTCGATGCCAAGTGCTGTTGCTCTTAGCACAACCAGTGGTTTCACGGAGCTGTCCAACTCCAAGATCTTCGCTCTGCTACAAGAGGAGAGGCACTCTTCTGTTCCAGCGATCAAGGACATCCTAAACGAAAGAGGAAAGTATGTTTGGCGTGCCTTGACCGAATAAAGGTTGACTTGAAAGTCAAGGAACTGGTGTCGGAATCCGAACTCACCGCATCCGGCGAAGGCGAAGTAAGAGATGCTGAGCCACCGCATGAAATCGACATAGAAGTTTGCAACGAAGTAACTAAACTATACCGTATACCAGGACTTGAAAGATTTCTTTTGACACGTCGTTTTCGATCAAAGTTATTCCTTGAATACACTTTCTTAAAATTGGTTGTAAATATTCTAACCAACATATTATCCATAAAATCTCTCACCCTATTAATCTGACAATTCTCTAAAATAAAGTAGCATTTTCATTTTTTAGTCCAACTATCCTAATTTTTTTAAGCCCCTACATTTCCAATAGCTTAGCAAGTTAGGCAAAATTGTGTAGAGAGCAAGCAGATATCTCAAGCATGATTTGTAAGTACAGTTTTGCTAACAGGAAACATCACACAAATACTGTTGATTTCATCTCATCGCAGCCTAAGTTGAATTACAAGGAGAGATCAACGTTATTATACAAATAATTAATGAACATAAGAATTCTTGAATTTTGATGGCATAGCAACTTGTATAGATAGATAGATAGATAGATAGATAGATAGATAGATAGATATAGATAGATAGATAGATAGATAGATAGATAGATAGATAGATAGATAGATAGATAGATAGATAGATAGATAGATAGATAGACAGACAGATAGATAGATAGATAAACTGGATAGATAGGCGGTTAATTATATACAAACTATATATACATGTACACTGTGTACACTTGAAATTTTGGAATAGAACTTCAATAATTAGCTTGTAGTTTGTAACTCAGCTGTGTTACCTTTCAGATTCCAGAAATAAGTGGAAGTTGAGGCAGCAAAGTCCTTGGGCTGTTTGCGCACATATGGAGAGGAGAGGCGTCGCCTACTCTCAATTGTAGCATGTGAGTACCCATACAGTGTATTAAAGGAGTATTTTAAATGTAGCAACAACACCACCGTGGCAGCAAGAGTGCACTGCACATTATTTGGGAGAGGAGGAGCACCAATCACGATGGTCAGTTGCTAAGGAAACTGCTCCCAATCACATTGCGTCATCACGTGATGACGCGAAGCCAAGCATCAGCGCTTGTAGCTTTGGAATACATAGAATGACTTATGTATCCCCTCCCTGATAATAAAGCTCTTTCCCTGGCCTCCCATGTGTGGTATATTTTGAAAAGGGGTCTTCTTTAACAGAAGTGACGATCGGGAGGCTCAGAAAAGCTATTGCTTTCTCGAAAACTCAAGTTCAGTGGAGGTACTATTTACGGTAGTTTGGGGTTTAACTAAAGCTGAGAGTGATCCAAGCATTCGTTTTAGGTGTGGAAATTAGCACAAGATAGAAATAAAAGAGTTGAATTCGGAAATTTTCACTTCAGTTGCAATTCGTTTGAGAACAAGCCCAAAATATCGATTTTCCCCTCTCCCCATGCAATTTATATTCGTAATTGTCTGGCAACTCCCTGAAACCTAGGCATTCCGAATTCGAAACACACTTTAGCATCATGGCGTCCAATTCGAGTGAACAGGCGAGCACAACAAGGTAAGAAAACAATGTTTAAACCCCTATTTTGATCAGCATTTGATTACTTAAGACGCCATATTGGTTCTTGAATGTCACGCGTTTCTTCAACTTGAATGAATTTCTCCATAGACTTAGTTATTTTCCAATTTTAGAGAGATCCGTCTATGTAAGAAAAGTCGTAAATGCGGTAAGGACGACAGTCATAGTGCTAGGTGTGATTCTAAACGGGAGCGGACAAACAGATTTTGGGAGCATTCAAGCTTCAAGGCATCCCTCAAGTACTCAATAAAATGAAGCGTGACTTCAATGATCAAAATGAAAAATATCAGACTGCTATAGCCGAGCCCGTTTAAATTAAATGATAAAGAAGAAGAGCTAATAGAAAGAGAACGAGAATCAAAGGAAGAAATATCTCGCATGGAAAGTATGAAGGATGAATATGCAGTGAGGATAGATCTTTAATTATTTTCAATTTAGTGTGATCAGCTCCATGACAAATCTGACCCAATAGTGATTAAATAACAGATGATTATTAAACTGGAACTAGTATTTTATTATTTTGGAAAGAAAAGTATTCTTCATAATAATTCGAAGCGTATAAATCGCATTTAAATGGCTTGGATCAGGGGTTCGGAATAGTAAATAGTGCAGAATTTTAAAGATGGAATATGATATAATTTGATATACTGAAAGTCTTATTTATTCATTTCCCAGCACAAACTTTGGAGGAGACAAAAGGTCATCAGGAATCTCCAAAAGAAAACTGTCAACCAGCGGAATAGCAAGTTCAAGCTTGTTGCCATAAATCTCTTCTAGCCCACTGTTCATGTTCCCCATGCCCGTAGTTTGGTCGGCGTTTAGCTCGCCTGACTGCATTGATCCATTCTCGCTCAAATGAAAACTTCATTTCGACTTCGTTTCCGGCTTCGTTTACGTTCCAAAACTTTCGTTCCCTCTCTGTTTCCCTGCTTGTCCTTTCAAATCCAATATTACTTTCCTCAAGTCACCCGCTAATTTTGTTGTATAATATACGACAATGGTAATTACCGCTGACGAAACTGAGCCCGCACAAACGGGAGCATATTCCTTAGCAACCGACCATCGTGAATGGGAAAAATGAAGTTCAGTCGTCAGTGTGTTTCTCATGAAATTGTACATGAAATGCTTGAATTTTTGAACAGAGATGATATCTCAAGAGCTTCCTCTCGCAGAAGTGTTATGGTGGATGGGAAGGAGACCCCTGTGAGATACTGGAAAGATTCTGTTAAGAATACTATCCAGTAGTATTTGCTAGAATATCAAAATGGTGTTAAACGAACTTATATATACACACTTTTGCCTCGCAATTTTCAGGACTATGCAATCTTTGTGATGATTTTGGCTACTCAAATTTTGAGGACCTGTTTGTATTGGTCAAGGAAAAAAGTGACGAGTCAAGTGGCATGGATCTACCTGCTATGCAGAAGAAATTGGAGGCACATCAGCAGTTTCTCAGAACTCGTTTTTCCAAGCAGGTAAGTTGGTACTTTTGTTTCTCTATTCATACTTGTAAACAGTAAAATAGATGCTGTGAACATACATGCAAGCTAATATTGACAGAATAATTGGCCTGGCTGTATAAATGTGAATTCATCACAATAACTTTGATAAAACACGATGTTCAATTTTCAAACAAGACATTTTGTTTTATGCATTGACTTGTTTAACTGCCAGTCTGTATCAGTTCTTTTTTGGCAATACTTATTCCTATTCTATTACATTTCAGGTTTCCAGGCATTCCAATTGTCAAGAATTATGCATGGACAATGCTTTTGGAAATTGCAAGGAGATACATCCTGACAGCTATCAGGATTTTACCTCTTCGTATGATTTTATTGAAGAACTTGAACAATGTATTGACACTGTCAGAAATGAGGCAAAGAAGATTGACTTTAGAGGTAGGCTAACAGAATGCCTGAAAGTTCACTGGGATTACTGCGTCCACCTTGTTAGGACAAAACATCAAGTGGAATATTATCGTTTTGTACTGGAAAACCTCCAGCTAGGAGAAATTGTACTTGTGGTGGACTACAAGATGAAAGTAGAACTTGGTGTACGTACAAGAGAAAACCAGCGCCAGTGGTATGGCAAACGTGGAATCTCTCTTCATGGCTGTTATATTGTTGCACACACTGTGAGAAAAAGTGAGTGGAGTCCTCGACCTTTGGTCAGAAGATTCAAACCAGGACTCCTGGTTCACCCAGAGTGCGTTTGATGTTATATTGGGATGGATAGAGGCCACGCCACCTACCCTGGGTATACTATTTATCATTTTTCTGGTAGGTGCATTTATCAGTATCTACATTATAAATGTATTTATTATTCCACTCGTATGTCATTTTATCATTTATAACTTGACCTAAGAAAATCCTGCAATTCGATCGGCTGAGAGGAGTGGTATTTCAGCATAATAGTGGTATTTTAAGCTCTCAGGAGTAGTATTTCAAAATCTTTGGATAATTCGCACTTTAGACAATTTCCAAAGCCAAATATTTGTGAGGTAGCACTATTAATCGAAATCTTGGTACTTTAGAGTTTTCAACGATTTCTATCGTGGTATAGTTCATTTATGAGCAAAAGGGTCACATAACATGTCCGTAATTGTTGGCAACTCCTCAGAAAAGGCGGAGAAACATTATAGAATCGCTTCTATGGAAAATTATCTACAAATAAGAGCAGTTTCAAATCATTTAGACAAGCTAATAAAGTTCTGTGCATATAAACGTGATAGTCTGTGGAGTATTTCCGAACGGGATGACATGTTTACAGCGATCTAACGATCTTATTGGTTCTTTTGGTACTTCACACCCTGGAAAACATTCCAAAGTTTGATACCCGTGCATTTCTCGCAAGTTGTGCGATATAGCGAAACTTTCTACATAGAAAATGGCAACGAACTCAACTAGAGAGCCTGTGAAGGTGAGTTAAATCAAATTTGTAACAAGCAGTATGTTTTTCTTTTGCTATCAGTTAAAAATCCGCCTTTATTTAGGTTGCAAAGATCAGGGAAATGTATGGCAAAACACTACAAGCCCGAAAAGAGATCAAGCATACGATTTATTCAAATCCAAGACTCTGGACGAAGTTGCCAGAGTATTGCACATTTCTGTTCCCTCCGTTGAGGTTTACGTAATAAATGAAATGTTTGACGGTAGAAGAGAGGGTTCAGTAATGTCAAAGTTGAAACGGGAAATGAAATGCACCTATCTTGACGAATTCTTTCTACAAGATGATTTGAGATTGACGAATGTCACACGTCTCCGTGAACTGAAAGATCTAAACACTAACTTCACATACAACCAACTCCGACTGATGTTGACGGCGATCTTGACTGACATTGAAGCCTAGAGAATTGATTGTTTGTAACCTACCTTGTCTTGGATACACAATCCATGCTGTTATCAACTGTTATCGTTTCAAGGCCAGTTATTCTAGTATCCAAGTTGAGCACATATTCACTGTCCAGGAGTGCGGATTATTCTTTCTGTAGTGTTGTCTAAATGTAGAAACAAATCCTAGACCGAAAGTTCATATAACAAAACAAAGTTTTACAAAACCAATCAGTGTTTATTGACATATACTTCCTCCAAGCACATTCATTACAAGTCTAGACCCATACTCTAAGCACAAAATAGACCTTACTGAATTGTTGTAAGCTAAATGCTATGGATCTAGATAGTCTGTACCATTCATTACAAGTCTAGACCCATACTCTAAGCACAAAATAGACCTCACTGAATTGTTGTAAGCTAAATGCTATGGATCTAGATAGTCTGTACCATTCATTACAAGTCTAGACCCATACTCTAAGCATACAATTGACCTCACTGAATTGTTGTAAGCTAAATGCTATGGATCTAGATAGTCTGTACCATTCATTACAAGTCTAGACCCATACTCTAAGCACAAAATAGACCTTACTGAATTGTTGTAAGCTAAATGCTATGGATCTAGATAGTCTGTACCATTCATTACAAATCTAGACCCATACTCTAAGCACAAAATAGACCTTACTCTATAAGTATACTAGTGTACTCAATTATGTACTTGTCTACTGAATAAATACTTTCAGGTATTCATTGTTTGAATTCTTTTGTTATGTAAAATGTTGGAGTGTACACAATATATCCATACTGAATATAACCATTGTTCTTGACTGACTAGCCTCTTATACAGGTCAGAAAGCTTTTGTGTTTCCACATGAACACGAGGCTAGTCAGTCAAAGAACAATGGTTATTCAAATTGGTGGCCATGTTTGGAATCGGTGTATTTCAATTATTTTTTAATATTGTCATATTTGCAATTTAGTGATTTTAGAAACTAGTGTATCTCTAATATTTTATCAACATATTGTGTGCACCATATGTAAAACATCTAAAACCAACATTGATTTGATCAGGGGAAAGAAAGAACAACAGACAATATTATTATCATTCATACTTTAACTTCGTTAAGGTATATCTGTCAAACACACTGTTCCATATTCTAAAGGATGACTCAAAGAACCAAGTCGCAAAGTTTTGAACAGTAGCACTCTCAAAACCAACAATAACAGCACCTTTGTCATCATGACTATGGGAATCAAAGAAAAGCATGCTCTCATTTGGGAAAGCAACAATCAATGAAGATCTACCTCCAGTTACCAGAACATGTGAAGATCTCTCCCTTACTGTACAAAGAGATGTAAGGGTATCCTGGAAATGCTGCTTGGAGGTGACACCATACATTGCAATGGAGTTTCCATCAATACCAAAACCTAGGTCATCCCCAAGTACCTGTTCCACTTCATCTGGGCAAAGGTGTACAGGTCTGTTGCCAAATATGTCATGATGTGCATCATTTCCCTCAATAATGGCACGATACATACAGTCAACCAAGCTTGATGGTAAGACTGGAGGAGGATGGCCGTCAACAATGTCTTCTATTAGGTATTTCCCCAGTATAATGGCAATGATATGGTGCAAGCACTACTTCCCACTGTACGCCCATCAATAGTACCTTGAGCCATGTCAGGTGGAAAAGACCAAACAATTACAGATTGGCTGTGAATGGCTCCTATAGAACTTCTGGTGCTAAATATAAAGCATACATAATAATATATTACAATATTATTGCTATCAATCAAATTTGGTTTTGAGGTCAATCACATCACGTTGTGCTTCTTGTAAATGAATACAAATGTAGCATCATAAAAGTAATGCAATACATGTGATGTTGGAATATACTCCCTACAATAGAAAGGGCCGTAAATATCAAAAGGAAGATAGAGAAAAACAAGAAAATTAGGATGTAAGTTTATTTTGTGGCGGCCAGAATTTCTGCCAATGACTGTATATATAGTAATATCTATTTTAGATTAAAAATCTAGAATAATAATTTGTATTGTTATATACCAACTGTCAAAGTTCATTTTTCTCGTGCTCTGATTGGGCTAGCGGATATCACGTGAACATGAACAAGTTTTCATGCTTCCCAACAATATGTTGTGGACCGGCAATACCAAAACCGGAAGTTGATTGAGCTTTGTAACCTTGATTGTCATTGGTAAACGCGCTTGAAAGGCGGGGAACCCATCTTTTTGTTGTTCTTTGCCAGTTGGTATATCACAAAAGACTTATTGACTGCTCTGGACCACAACACATACTGTTTCCCTCGGTCCCAGTCAATAAGTCTTAATTATTGCCCCTAGGATTAATTTATGCTAAGTGTATCTCACCTGAAAATGTTCTGGCTTGATGTTGTGCCTGGACTTGGACAGTTGCTAGTTGGTGATGTACATGTTAGTTTTAAAACGCATAGTTATACTTCCTCAGAAATTTCTAGTACATGACGAAAGTCACTAGTCATGCATGTTGTAACGCGCTTAATCTGCCGCACCAAGTTAGTTAAATAATCTACTTCCTTTATACGTGGTATCGCGAGGAACCCTTTTAGTTAGATAAGATGGATGTGCACAAGTAGTTTCCGCAACGCACAAACATAGCCGCACGTATTAGTCATTGATTATCCCACGTTAGAATTCAATGTCCCGCAAGGAAATGCCTTCAAGCTAAATCATCGTGACGTAAATGCGCCTAGAGCACGTTCGTATAACTATAAATCTAAGTTTCTATAGAGTACAATTCAGTTTAGTGTGGACGCTACCCTGTATGGGCTTTATGGGCATTTTGGCCAACTCTACGTTCTATCCACATTCTACTCAATTCTACTCTATCTGCTATTTCAACCAAGTCGCTACATCAACCTTAGTGCAAGCGTAAACCAAAGTAAGTGTTGAACTTCTTCTTATCACGTTAGTTAAAATCACAAGAGTACTATGGCAAGGAGCATCAAGAAATGTTGTTATGCTATTTTAGTTATATTTAGCCAGTCAAAGCCATATAATTTGTCGCTCAACACGAGTTAACTTCAAGTTGATTTATCTGTAACACTGTGAGAAGATCAGTATCATTTATATCACGCATGTATGCTATATTCTATACGATTTATGTTGTTAGTATTTATTCCATGAGTTATGTCAATTTACGTTATGCATGTTAATTAAGTTAGAGTATGTTTACTATCGTATTTCAGTTCGAACCTACAACATTCTACAATATCCTACTACAATAGCTACAATCTACAACTCTACAATTTGCTACGACTACACAGCGGAATTGTCGCTAAGTCACGTAATCTACATCGTCTATAAACATTAAACAGTCATTAAAGTCATTGTAATCTATTTGTGGAGTTCGGATTCATTCGCTCTTGCACCACGCTACCCCTGTAATTGGAGATTCATGAGTAAAGCGCAACCTCTAGGAATCTGGCAATTACATTAGTTCGAATTTGTCTGCGAATTTGTGAAGGAATTCGAAGAATTTGACTAACCAAAGAGAACTGACCCCGCAATTGCTATCCGATACTTGGATAAGGGAATCGCCTAGCAAACGTCATTTGACAACCGGATGTGCATTGGCTTGCATGTAGTCACGCACAAATCAAGTCTAATAAGATTAAGAGATCACTTCCGATCCGATAACACTTTAATCTGTCTTGAAAGACACACGATTATCGCTAATTATAGCAAAGAGGAACAATCAGATACCATGGCAACCTAAACGGACTTAAAAGGAATGCGAGGACACGCGAAAGGAGTCGTTACAAAGAAAATAAAAGAAATAATCAATCTGATGACGGATGAAGATAATGTCGAAATTGTAAACGAAAAGGTCCATCAATTGCGTGAAAAATTCAACAACTTTCAAACGGCACATGAAGCATTCCACAGCCTACTAACTGATGAAGATTCTATTCAGGAATCAATGAATTACTTTCACCAAACGTCAGAACAGGTTAAGCAGCTACAAGAAAACATTGATGTTTGGGTAACCGGGATAGAAACCTCCCAGCTGATGAGATCTATGGATGTACGTCCAGAGGATTCAGTCAGCAACATCAGCTCGCGACATGGGTCGAAAACATCGTCGCGAAGATCAAGGTCCAGTTCGGTGCGAAGCAGTGCCGTATCAGACGCACGAGCAATGGCCGCCGCCAAGAAAGCCATTCTGGGAGCTGAGGCTGCCACCCTGCAAAGGCTCCACCAAATCGAGGAGGAAGAATTACGTCTCCGCCAAAGAAAAAAGGAATTAAAGCTACAAACGGAGATGGCAAAGGCAGACGCTGAGGAATTAGCCTACGCCCAAGCCGAACAGCGCGAAACGGTAGGGAATACCAGAAGTGCGTTCCTCGATGAAGGGTACAAGCTACGATGTACAGTACCTCCCCCCATGGTAGAAGACACCCAAGGATCCCCAGCAGCAGTTGTACCTGATGCAACTCCGAGAAGACCATTAGATCCTCCAAAAGACGAGTCTACCGCAATCAAGCCACAACCGCATATGTACGGGCCACGCCCTCCAATGGTAGACAGCCCCCTGATCCTATGCCCTCAGGTGTCAGAGACCCCCCTGACAAGTCAGCATTCAAAGAGCACAAACGCACACAAGTGGCAGTACGAAACGTTTCAGCAACCTAGTCAAAATCCATTAGCAAGCAATACCCGATACGCCACTACATTACCTTTGACATTGCAGCACCCCCCCGTACCAAACGAATGATTACATGCAGCAAATGATGCTACAACAACAAGAGGCAATCATGTCCTTGACTTTACCGCAGCCAGATCTTCCCGTCTTCAGCGGCGATCCAGTCGAATACTGTGATTTCATACGAGCATTTGAAAACCTTATAGAAAGGAAGACGAGAAATCCTAGCTCACGTCTGTATTACCTCCTCCAGTACACAGCAGGACAAGTACAAGACCTGGTGCGATCCTGTCTAGCAATGAGAGAAGAGACTGGGTACACAGAGGCAAGAAAGTTACTAGCGGAGAGGTATGGACAACCGTATAAGATCGCAACCGCGTACGTTGACCGTGTGATTAACGGCCAGCCTATTCGAGCCGAGGATGGTCCCGCGCTACAGAAGTTTTCTATCTTGCTAACAAGTTGCAATAACACCTTGAAAGAAATAGGATACCTAAGCCGGTTAGAGAACCCCGAGAGCCTTCGAAAAATAGTAGATCGGCTTCCCTACTCTTTGAAACTTAAGTGGCGCGAAGCAGCAGATTCTATAACACAAAAAGGGAAAAAGAGATCCGACTCTGAAGGACATGACAGAGTTTGTAGAAGCCAGGTCGAGAGTGGCCAACCATCCGATCTTTGGTAAGATATCAAGCGACTTCCAAAGATCAAGCAATCTCAATAGCAACAAGCAAAGAAGAGGGGCAGTGTCATTCGCTGTAGAAGCCGACCCTCAGCAACCGCAACCAAGAAACGCAGAACGGAAAAGAGTGAAATGTCCGTCTTGTGATAAAGATCATTGGCTCTCACAGTGCGACGACTTCAAGAAACTGAATCTACAAGATCGTTATAAGTTAGTACGAGCCAAAAGACTATGTCTAAATTGTTTAGTCTCTGGACACTTTGTTCATGAGTGTTCAAAGAAAAGCTTTTGTCGTATACAAGATTGTACGAAGAAGCACTCTACCTTTCTGCACGATAAGGAGCAGAAAGAAATGCAACCACAAGCCAGTCATGTTAATACAACAGACGCAAACAACGGAGCAAGCAACACTGCTGAATCCGCAGCAACGAACGGCTATGTCAAGACCGAGACATTCCAAACTTCAAAGAGTTCATCGGTCGTAGGTTTTTCCATTGTTCCCGTTGAAGTAAACGCTATGGGTCAGGATAAGAAAGTGCTAACGTATGCATTTTTAGATTCTGGGTCCAATACCTCCTTTTGTACGAAGGAACTCATGCGAAAGCTCGATGTAAAGGGAAAGGCAACCAGTCTTTCTCTTACCACAATGCAAATAGCGAATAAGCAAATTGAATGTTCATTAGTGAACTTAGAAGTCACTAATTTAAGCGACAGCAACAAAGTAAAGCTACCAATGGTGTACTCAAGGTCCAGTCTTCCCGTATCGACTGACACCATCGGCACTCAACAAGATGTCGACCGCTGGCCACATCTTAAGGGGATTAAGATCCCAAGCATCGAGGCAGAAATCGGCCTGCTGATAGGCAGTGATGCGCCGCAAATATTGCAACCAAAAGAAGTAAGGGAAAGCGAGAACGGCGGACCCTATGCTACGCGAACCGTCCTTGGATGGGTTTTAAATGGGCCCTTGGGAAGAGAGAAAAACAAGGCCGCTACCGCAAACTTCGTTGATTCCGACACTGAGTTAAGCAAGCAATTCAGTGAGTATTGCAACTTAGAATTCAACGATTCTACGTATGAACCGAAAACGTCTATGTCCCAAAACGATCGTCGAGCATTAGAAATCATGCAAACTACTACAGTAAAGCTAGAAGATAATCATTATGAAATTGCGCTACCATGGAAAAACGATCCGCCATGTCTACACGACAACAAGTCACAAGCTGAACGCAGACTACAGCTGTTGAAAAAACGCCTGCAGAAGGATCCAGTTGTTCTTGAGAAGTACAAGGATTTCATGGATAATCTCCTGAGTAAGAATCATGCTAGAAAGCTGAGCAGCAAAGATCTTGCACAGACTGCTGAAGCCTGGTATCTACCGCACCATCCCGTCTTCCATCCTCAGAAGCCAGGCAAGGTACGTGTGGTGTTTGATTGCTCAGCCAAATACCGAGGCTCCCTCACTCAACGACCAGCTCTTACAGGGGCCGGACCTGACTAACACGCTAATCGGAGTTCTCACGCGATTCCGTCAAGAGCAAGTTGCCTTTATGTCAGATATTGAAGCGATGTTTTACCAGGTTCGCGTTCGTCCTAGTGACTGCAAATACTTGCGCTTCCTTTGGTGGCCCGACGGCAACATGGAAAGGGAACCACAGGAGTATCAGATGTCAGTCCATTTGTTCGGTGGTGCTTCATCCCCAAGTTGTGCAAACTACGCCCTCAAGAAAACCGCTGAAGACAACAAGGACTATTTCGACCATGAAACAGTCCAGACAGTAAAGGGAAATTTCTACGTTGACGATTGTCTGCGCTCTATCGCAACAGAACCAGAAGCCGTTCGCCTAGTGAGTCAACTTCGCGAATTATTATCGAAAGGAGGATTCCATCTTACGAAATGGATATCCAACTCTAAGGAAGTCATCGATTCTGTCCCTGCATCAGAAAGAGCAGCATCAGTGAAGGATCTAGACTTCGATAACGCCGTGTTAACGGAAAGAGCGCTAGGTGTCCAATGGAATGTTCACGTCGACACATTCAGCTACAAAATCGCAAGCAAAGAAAAGCCTGCTACAAGACGAGGAATCTTGTCAATAGTCAGTTCAGTGTATGACCCACTGGGGTTTGTATCGCCGTGCATACTAATGGCCAAGATAATATTACAAGATCTGTGTTCGAAGGGTCTTGGATGGGACGACAAAATTCCCGAGTACGATAAACAGAGATGGGAATCCTGGCTCAGCGATCTTCCAAAACTAGAGCAATTTTCAATACCACGATGTTTCAAGCCACCAGACTTCACAGATGTTCAGCGACGCGAACTTCATCACTTCTCAGATGCTTCAAGTCATGGCTATGGAGCAGTATCCTATCTCCGACAGATAGATGCAAGTGGTAAAGTGCATTGTTCCCTCGTCACGGCCAAGTCTATATTAGCCCCCCTTAAAGCAATGACGATTCCAAGAGTTCTAGCAACAGTTCTAGCAACAAGATTAGATCGGATGATTCAACAAGAATTCACAATTACGATCGATAGTTCTACATTCTGGACAGATAGCACCTGCGTTCTACGGTACATAGAGAACAAGGACAAGAGATTCCAAACCTTTGTCGCCAATCGAGTCGCTGCCATACTGGACCAATCAACAGAAACACAGTGGAAGTACGTCGAGACTTCATTAAATCCTGCAGACGAAGCATCCAGAGGGATGACAGTCGATGCATTCTTACATAACAAGCGCTGGACGGATGGCCCAGACTTCCTGAAGCAATCAGAAGAAACATGGCCACAAAGACCTCCAGATATGGGTCAAATCCCTAACGACGACCCCGAAGTGAAGAAAACCATCGAAGTATTCGCAATCGAAGTGAGTAATGACAGCGACTACATAAGCAAGGTCCTAGAGAAGTTCTCCTCGTGGACTCGCCTGAAGAAAATCATAGCATGGATCTTACGCTACAAGAATAATCTACGCAAACAAAGCCAAAGGCGTAAGGCAAACGAAGTAATCAGTTATCAATCGAAAGTCAACGCAATCATACCTTTAAGTGTTTCCGAGATCAACGACGCAGAAAGAGTGATCGTGAAGTACGTACAGAAACAAGCCTTCAAGGAAGAATTGTCAATTCTTAATTGCATTGATAAAGAAAACCAAGAATCAAGCAACCACAGCACAGTGAAGAAGTGCAGCAGCATCTATAAGCTCGACCCAATCATGACAGACAGTCTTCTACGGGTAGGAGGACGTCTACAGCGTGCACCAATCGAGAATGACGCTAAACATCCTATCATTCTTCCCAAGAAACATCACGTCGTCAAGTTAATCATCGACTACTATCATCGAGCTTCTGCCCATTCTGGAATTGAATACACTCTGTCCCTTATCAGGCAGAAGTATTGGATTATCGCCGCCAGATCTAGTGTACCCAACGCAGTCAACACGTGCTTCGACTGCCGGCGACGCCAAGCACCAGTTATGCAACAAAAAATGGCAAGCTTACCACAGAACCGAACAACGCCCTGCAAGCCACCCTTTACGTACGTGGGAGTGGATTGCTTTGGTCCATTCACAGTTCGTCGTGGAAGGACAACCGCTAAGAGATACGGCGTATTGTTCACGTGTCTTACCACCCGAGCAATTCATATCGAAGTAGCTTATTCCATGGATACAGAGTCCTTCATCAACTCCCTATGTCGTTTCGTTGCTAGAAGAGGACAACCAGACGAAATCAGATCGGACAACGGAGGTAATTTTGTGAAAGGCGAAAAGGAGCTACGCATGGCCATCCAAGATTGGAACCAAGCACAAATCCATGAGTATCTACTGCAACGTAACGTGAAGTGGATATTCAACCCACCTGCTGCGTCACACCACGGAGGAGTGTGGGAAAGATGCATAAGAACTGTAAGAAAAGTAATGAAAGCCTTACTCAAGCAACAAGTTCTCGACGACGAAGGTCTCAACACGCTGATGTGTGAAGTTGAGTCCATTGTCAACGGAAGACCAATCACTAAAGTATCTGACGGATGATAACTACACTCGTCGAAGATGGCGCCAAGTCCAGTACCTCAGCAACTTATTCTGGCTTCGCTGGACCAAGGAATACCTACCGTCGTTGCAACAGCGCCAAAAGTGGAACAAGCCACAGAGAAATCTAGCAGCCGACGACATTGTGCTACTACTTGATGAGAATACGCCCCGCAGCACATGGCCACTAGGAAGAGTCTTGGAAGTCTACAGCAACAGTAAAGATGGATTAGTACGCTCAGCGAAGGTGAAGACAAGGACGTCAGTGCTAGTGCGACCCGTGGACAAGATTGTTCTACTCGAAGCTACAGAGACGACAAGAAAGGATTAGATAGTTTAGATAGCATTATGGACATACAAAGGTAACCATGAACATTACGTATAAGTTAGTTATAATTGTTACGATTAGCGTTTCAAACCTATTATAGATATGTTAGGTAAAGGCTACGGTAACGCCTTTAAGGGGCCGGAATGTTAGTTTTAAAACGCATAGTTATACTTCCTCAGAAATTTCTAGTACATGACGAAAGTCACTAGTCATGCATGTTGTAACGCGCTTAATCTGCCGCACCAAGTTAGTTAAATAATATACTTCCTTTATACGTGGTATCGCGAGGAACCCTTTTAGTTAGATAAGATGGATGTGCACAAGTAGTTTCCGCAACGCACAAACATAGCCGCACGTATTAGTCATTGATTATCCCACGTTAGAATTCAATGTCCCGCAAGGAAATGCCTTCAAGCTAAATCATCGTGACGTAAATGCGCCTAGAGCACGTTCGTATAACTATAAATCTAAGTTTCTATAGAGTACAATTCAGTTTAGTGTGGACGCTACCCTGTATGGGCTTTATGGGCATTTTGGCCAACTCTACGTTCTATCCACATTCTACTCAATTCTACTCTATCTGCTATTTCAACCAAGTCGCTACATCAACCTTAGTGCAAGCGTAAACCAAAGTAAGTGTTGAACTTCTTCTTATCACGTTAGTTAAAATCACAAGAGTACTATGGCAAGGAGCATCAAGAAATGTTGTTATGCTATTTTAGTTATATTTAGCCAGTCAAAGCCATATAATTTGTCGCTCAACACGAGTTAACTTCAAGTTGATTTATCTGTAACACTGTGAGAAGATCAGTATCATTTATATCACGCATGTATGCTATATTCTATACGATTTATGTTGTTAGTAATTATTCCATGAGTTATGTCAATTTACGTTATGCATGTTAATTAAGTTAGAGTATGTTTACTATCGTATTTCAGTTCGAACCTACAACATTCTACAATATCCTACTACAATAGCTACAATCTACAACTCTACAATTTGCTACGACTACACAGCGGAATTGTCGCTAAGTCACGTAATCTACATCGTCTATAAACATTAAACAGTCATTAAAGTCATTGTAATCTATTTGTGGAGTTCGGATTCATTCGCTCTTGCACCACGCTACCCCTGTAATTGGAGATTCATGAGTAAAGCGCAACCTCTAGGAATCTGGCAATTACAGTACATACAGATGGAATGGACGATGGCTGAGATGGGATAGTGCTTGTGAGTGATGAACTAATCATGGTTTGGGGTGGCATTGTATTAGTACTGGTAACAGTTGTAGTGACTGGCGAATTCGTTGTTTGGGGTACAGATGGTGGACTTGTGGGTAAGGAAGAAGGTTGTGTGGATCGTGCAACTCTTATCCTGGACATAGATCCTAGTATGTCAAGAGATTCTCTCATTTGCCTTTTGACAATTCGGTGATGGGAACTGAACCATCTAGTAATCTGCTGATCAGTCAGTGAGTGGCACCTCTCCTCTACGGACCATCTCGGCAATCACATCAGCAGAGGCAGCTGTCACCCCCGCACTTGCTTGACGGTCATAGAAATACGTCATTATTTCTTTTTGGGCATCTGTAAAGGTGACACGCTGCCTTGTGCCAGCTTTCTTCAGTGAGAAACCAGGTTGTGGTCTAAAACTTTCATACGGATCAATTTCTTCTATGGTCAGTTTTGGAAATAGTGTGGGTGCGGGGTCATGGTTTATAAACATAATGCTATAAGACATTCCACTTGAAGGACTTGCAACACTTTGCGATTGCACTTGCTACCTGCAAGTGGTGTACTTCTCCCTGATAAGGCCCTCATCTGTGTTGCCGACTTGACAACCTTTGAGCCAATGCCAGCAGATTGGGCAGAAACCTCTTGACTATTAGATGAGAACTGGAAATATCCATACAGAGATATGTTGGTAAAGGTGCCCACGTTCTTGGGAGCTCTTCCACGGTCAATGACAAGCTTTTGGCACTGCGTATTCTTTACATCCTAAAATAGATGATATTCTTAGTGTAAAGTAATAGCATACTAACAATAACATTTCAGAAAACATACCTTAACTAAGTCTGCAAGTTCATCTCCTGAATTCAAACTGTGCCCAGTCTTGATCCATCTTGTCACTTTATGGCCAACATGCGCAAAATGTGTGTCGAGGACTGTTTTACCTTCTCCTGCTTCAAAGAATATGTGCTCTACAAGGGTCAAGTTGAAGATTAAGTTGACCTCAGATAGATAGCACATTAGCCCTGAATTATGGTAGTGTGGTCCATTATCTAAGGAACAAGACAATAATTATGCTTAACTTTAGATGCAACTTTTTGTCTTGCCCATATACAAAAATGTACTCATTTCTGTTGATCAGGTCTTCATGTAGCTGCACAAAAGTCCTGGGTATTGTTCTATTGTTGTGCTATGTATTGTTTTTACATAAAAAACAATAGCCAGGCAGGACAAGTGCAGCTGCATGAAGACCTTGCCTTTGTATTTGTGACATCACTTACTCAACAAAAAACGACTGAGTGTTATAAATTAGTGTAAGATATGGAAGATTTACCAAGTGTTTCGTTAAATTCTTCCGATTATTCAGATCTTCCCGCATGCTGAATCCATATTGGAGAAACAGGGCACTTTGCGTAAAGAAGGTATCCTGCTTGGTGTCATCTGACCACAAGTCAAGCACACGATGTATGGACTCTGATGAGGATACTTTGGCGATGATGTAGCACCCATGGAAAGATATTCCCCTCTTACCATACCAGTCTCTCTGGCATTCTCTTGTCTGGAGCCCCAGCTCAATCTTCATTTTATAATCAATTATAAACAAGAGCTCTCCCTCCTTTAGTGACTCTAAGATGTACTGGTAATAGGAAGAATGGTGACTTGTACGGATTAAGTGTGCTTTGAACTGTGTAATGTTATCTCCTATGGACTGTAACAAAGTCAACTGTTGTTCTTTTCTGGACTCAGTACTGTCAGATCTGCCTATTGCTTCATCAACAGACTCCATATACATGCCTATTGCTTCATCAACAGACTCCATATACAGCATCAATCGGCTCACATAGACTTGAGTGGGGCTCATCACAGCAACCAAAACTGTAATTTACGCAAAGCTCCTGACATGGGCTGTGTTTCTCTAATGCTTTAGAAAACTGCATCTTCATAAACTTTCGTCCACTTTGAACGGCTTTGAGTAAGTGATCTTTCTGAACTTCAACTTTATTGACAAGGTGTTCAAGTTCATCAAAGTTCTTGTGGCACAGGTCATAGCATAAATTGCAAAGGCCAGCAAGCATAGTGTTCATTCTGAAGTTCTTTGGAAGGTGTGTATAGATGTATGTTGCCTTGACGCCATTCGGGAATTTGATCAAGTATTGATCAATGACGTTTTTGATCGAGTTTTGCCAGTACCTAACGGGTGTCTCTTCCCCATCGATTAGAACACTTCTGCACGAAGATGGCCTGGATACATCAGGCTGCTCTAAACATTCAGTGAGGCTCTGTACAACTTCGGCACTCACTCTTTCCCTTCTGAACTTAAAATTTGATGGTGGTACCCCTCCAATTCCAAACAGAAGCCTGTGGATCTTTGCTGCTGTGATTGTTTTGTCATTGCATCCAAATTTGCTCTGAAGTTCTCTATATGATAATTCATTGCACACAATTGACAGTATTCTTCTCTTGTCATCCCCATATGTATTTATTCTTCCCAAATCTTGAGCAGCTTGTAGTCTTGTCTTCCCTGCTTCAGCTGTACCTTGTTTGGCAATCCTGCTGTTGTCTGTTGTACTTGCTATCAAGATTCTTTGTTTCAGACTCTTTGCATTGTTTGTTATGAGATTGTTCCTCAATCTATCTTTGCAGAATTTGTATTCCTGGACAAGATTGTCAATTACTTTATTGTTACTGCAATCAATGTTGGAAAGGAAACTCGGACCAAACTCCATCTTCCACTTTTTGGATTTGATCATGTTGACAACAAACTCCTGTAGTTATTTCTTGTCATCAGTCACTAAGGGAACCAGCATTTCTTTTAGCTTGCCAATAACACTATTCCTGTAATTAGCTTGAGATTTGTCAGCCAAGTTCTTGAATGGCATTTTAAGAATTGGTGTCTTGTCTGAAGATTCATTAGGCTGGATCCCCTCATACTCGGAGCCTCGGGTATCTTCCCCCTCGTTCGCTAAGGATTGCTGCACCTGGGAAAGAACAGGATGGTTGAATATTAAATACAACAGTAACATAATAAATACTATTGGTTGATTTGCTTTACAGATCAATGTACATGCAACAATAATACTGTAGAATCCCGGTTATAAGCCCTGGGCTTATATAACTTTGTACGTGTTTTGTGGTGGGCTTATAACCTGGGGGCTTATAAAAGGGAGGAAAAAAACGTCTGAAATCTGTTCTATTAAAAAAATAGAATATAACGCTGACCATTTTAGCTAAACAGTGTTCATGCAACAATAACAGTAATAGTTTTTAAATGTGAATATGCTCAGAAAAACTTTAATTTGAGCAGATTTTCAAGCAATGAGCTACTGTATACTACTGAATTCCATCATTCCATCTCGTTTGCTACGTACACCTAATTGCCTGATTATTGTTTCCTGTATATGGTACCCTGTATGGGGAGGAGTAAATGAAGGGGGCTTATAACCGGGGGGCTTATAACCGGAGGGCTTATAACCGGGGGGGCTTCTATAACCGGGAGGAAAGTTCTGTTAGCAGACAGGTGGGCTTATAACCGGGGGGGGGGCTTATAACCGGGATTCTACGGTAATCTCACTCGTAGTTTGCAAAAAATGTGCAACAACAAAATGTGCATGAAAGGTTGTGATATATTGTGTGATTTCTGATCTCTGAGCCAACTCACAAATCTTGTTCTTTCTTTAGTTATAAATGTGCTTTTATTCACAATTGAACAAGGACACAGAGCTATAAATGCAATACAACCTCACATCTGTTTGAGCCAATCAATGATTTTGTGTCAGGCCTTCCTATCTCTCTTTCTTCTCTCTTAATCCCATGTAACCCCCTTCCAAGGTCTGATAAGTGGAGTATGGTCCAGCATATCATAGAGTCGATTTCGTATGAGTGGGAAACCTACGGTACGGAGTTACGGTCACGGTACGGAATCGAAGACATTGTATCCAACCAATCACAGCGCGCGAAATCATTTCTCAACCAATCAGAATGCTTGGATACGGCACGATGATGGCGCGATACGGTCACGGTACGGCACGAACCGTACCGTAACTACTTCCCACTCATACGAAAACGACTCTAATAGTGATTTTTCTTTCTATACTTTGACATGATGACATTTCATTTGCTATTAGTTATGGGTCGACAATGCTTAGCTTTATACTCACACTTGATTACTGAATTTGATAAATCCAATTGGATGATTTTGGGGGGAATAAGAGTTATTTATTTCAATCTCTCTCAGTCTCTGACTCTCATTCGTAAAACTAAATCTTACTTTATACATAAATTTTGGAAATCATTTCCAGATATATGTTTGTACTAATCAAATGATCAAGCTTTATACATGTAGAAACGACAAGAAACTACATAAGCGTGATATAAAGGTTTTTCGGATTCGGTTTTTCACCCTATATCGTCCTCGTGTGAAATGGCCCTCGATGGCCTCGATGACAATCCGAACATATGCTCTTACCCCTATAATATCTCTGTCACTTCACTATATATAACTATATACATATTATAAATGTAAATATAAATATATAATTTACAAAATGGGAAGACAGACACGTATTTAGCAAGATTCCAACAAACCCCCATCTACGAACAGACGAAGGCACAAACACGGGAAATCAAACATGGTAGACAAACACCCATATTCATAGCAAGAAGAACTACATGTACTGAATACTACTGTGTATCTTACCTCTGGTTCTCTGTCTTCAATAGTCGGAGTTTTCTTTTCGAGGGCGATCCTTTCAACACAGAGGTCAATCGCCGTGTCGCGAAACCCCCAATCTTCATGTTTCTTACACGAACATAGAGCAACAAAATGTGCCATAGCTTTCGAAATAAACTTACAATAGCGAAGGAAATAGTTGAATACACACAGATTTTCGTTTGTACTCGCTTCGTTCCCTACTCAAATTTCAGGACGCCATGACGCTCTGAACTTCAAATGCCTGTCCTCTCGCTTGCCCAAGATGAAAATCCGGGAAACTTCGGAAAATGACGAATTATGTAAAATACATATGATATATATACGGTATGTTTTATTGTTGGAAGCAAGGCCGAACCGTGGAATCTTCGGTAAAGACGGCCTCGTAGCCAATCACGTTCGAGTATTTGTGTTTTTCCGCGAAAGCTGGCTCCACGCTGTGATCACTTTCGTTCCGTACTTGTAATGCGAGTCGTTACTTAAATCCAAGATGGGAGATAGACCCGACAGAGGTTTTCTCGCTAAAAAAGCTGAAATATACCTAGAAACAAATACCAACAACAAAATAATTGAAAAAGTACATAAACATGGATATATGGCTGAGACTGCAAAAATCAGCGAGAAACGATCGACTGTTGATCGTGCTAAAGGTTTACCTGCTTTAGATCGAGAAGTGAAATAATTATTGCTGAAAAAGGTAAATAATAAAGCCTTAGAAACCTCTTGTTTCTGTTTTCTTCATTTGTTATTTAATTTATGAACGTTTTTCTACGAAAATGATTTACTTGAGAGCATTTTCCATTAGTTCATGGTAAAACTACAAACAAACTGATCGAAATTGCAGTATTTTCTTAGGTCATGTTATAAACATTTAATAGCATGTTTTGTACGTGATATTTGGGATAAATACCACTCGTGATATTTCAAAATTGTCACTACAAACCATGCTATTACCTATACATATACACCTATTTCAAAAAAACGTCGTCTGTGAACTTAACCGTCAAGCCTACGCGACCAGACCAAAAGAGAGCATGGGTATGTCAACATATTTTAATTCTGACATTGCCAAGTTAAGTTCTGCATTGTACTCTCGCTTGATGGTTATAAAAGCACAAATACACATTCAGATGTTGCTCAATGTGATCATAAACATCAAAATGTACCATCTACCCATGCTCACTTTAGGTCTAGTCACGTGCGCTTGAGTTAAGTTCACCGACAACGTCTTTTGAAATAGGCGTAGAAAGGCGAGAACACGCAATATGTGCGATTGTACTACACAGTAGCTCGTGCACATACGGAAAACAGCAAAAATGGCTCAAAAACTTCAGGAAACAGAAACAAAGTTGATCATGGAATAATAACCCCTTATTTGATGGTTTGACAGATAATACTTGTGGACATTTTACTCAGTGCTCATATTTTTTACATACAAGTAAAATATCCATTTATACATGTATTATCTATCATGGATGGATGGTTGGATGGCTCTGATATCAGTTATTATAACAAATGACGGCACCATCACATAGGAGACAGGCAGTCCCTAACCCGAGAACATATATAATTATAATTTCAATAATTATTGAAATAATATATTTTAAATGAAATAATTAAATGAAATTCAAAATGAAATAAAATGTAAAGTAAATGCAAAATAAAACGAAAAGTGATATTAAATTGAATGCAAAATAAAACGAAGTGATATTAAATTGAATGCAAAATAAAACGAAAAGTGAAATTAAATTGAATGCAAAATAAAACGAAAAGTGATATTAAATTGAATGCAAAATAAAACGAAAAGTGAAATTAAATTGAATGCAAAATAAAACGAAAAGTGATATTAAATTCAATGTAAAATTAAAAGGAAAGTGAAATTAAATTCAAATCAAAATTAACTTAAATGAAGAAGTGAAAAATATAAAAAATAAACCCATACAGATCGGCCGCTCATATTGTATATAGTACTTATTCAAACTAAACAGTCCAAGGAGCAATTACATAATTGCCCCCCCCCCCTCCCCCTCAAAGTACAATAGGTGGACATGCCAACATGTCAACACGTTAGTCCATATATGGCATTTAAACTTCTAGTATAGTTATGCTGCTTTAGAAGTTATCCGATTAAAGATTAAAGATGGCTATCTATCTCCCTACCGAGAGAAGTGTGGGTGTAAGCGAGTTTCTCTATTCACAGTAGTAGAACGAAGAAACACTGTATGATGTCAACACGTCAACGATGGGGTTATTAATTAATTTTTATAATTTTAATAGCCATATATGGACTAATGCGGTGACACGATTGTTCGTTTTCGGTTAAAGCCACCAAACTTGGCACAATATCATGAATTTTATAGTATTCGACGAGCTTAATAATTTCAGTTATATATTTTATACAAGAGGGGAGAGGGGTGTGGGTACAATATTGTGAAATGATTCACCTTTGCCATTTTAATGAATGTGCCATTTATTCCCGAGGGAAACTCTGGTGTTTTAAAGTGCATATATAGAATGGCATTAACCTTAATATACTTAATATACAGAAATGTACAAGGGAAATAATACATGCAAATGATAACAACAAAAACAGAACGGTAGCCTCTGCTAGTAGCTCAAGAAAAGTACCGGTAAAAGTCACACAGTACCCCAAGAGCATGTCAGTAGTCGAGATGCTGAGACTTGGAAAGGTCGTTGCGAAAAGATCATCAACGGTTATCGACATACATCAGTTTGACCTAGAACATACGGAGTGGTGTGCACAGTACCTTCAGGTGGAATTCATAATTGAAGTTGAGGCATTTGCTTCTGGAGGCTTCAGAGAAGCCTTTAAAGCCACCAGTCTAACCCAAGGATACATGTGCAGAACATCGGTTGTAAAACGGTACTTGGATAAGGCTGTGGAAGACATAAAGTTGACAGGGCAATCTCCACAAGAACATACAAGGAAAGCTGTGCAAGGCCATCACCTTGCAATTAACTTTGCCAGACAGTTGCAAGAGAGAGTGCAAAAGGAACACCTGGAGGTAGAATATGGGCAAACATTTGAATACAGGAAGGTCTTCATGGGTAAAACAGACATTGGAGAGTTTGTGACTGTGGAGGAGTTTATAGAAGGGGACTTTACTAAGTATCTAAACAACAATGGTGAACTGTGTGGTAAAGACAGTTCCTGTCAACAATGTGATAGCTGAGAGGCAGTTCAATATTGCATCTATATATGTTGATTCCAACCAGTCAGAGATAAGCAAACAGGCAACTCAGCTTTTTGTTGAGAATATCTTGCATGAGCCAGAAGAGAGATACAACCTGAGTTATAGATGCACTCTCGCGCACGCTAATTAGCCAATCAGAGCGCGCGTTTATGTCTATGTTATAAAGCGCAATTGAATATTCAAAAATTCTAAATTTTGGTACAATGTTGCAACATAATATCAAGGATTTATTATTTTAATTCCAGGCAAACTGTCAAATAAAAAAATAATAAAAAAATGTCTCATGCTGCAGTATAAAATATTTTTAAAATATCAAAATTATTGATTGTTCTTACTTCTCCAGGCCACAGTCTGGCAAGATATTCTGCTCCAAAACCAAGTTCAACATCATGACCCTCTGATTTATTCAGTATAGGCATAATGAAAATGTCTAGAAGCTCTTCAAGGAATGCTCTCTGAACCTAATAGTGTAAATATGGGTTGTGTAAATGGAGTTATGTGAATTATCTGCATGAAGATACAAGCCAAATGCAGATTATTATACTCTAAAAGGAGTCAAACTATTTTTTTTAAGAAACAAGTTACTGTTTCATTGATCCTTAAATAAACACATAATAAAATAATATTATATTTAAATATTGATCATGAGTAGGTAACTCATTCCTAAACTGTACCTGGATCATTCGATGTGCAGACATTTTGATGATGAAATTTGTCACAGAAACTGTCCCCAATATCATTGTGCCAAATATCTTATTTGCAACATGGAATTCTACATCTGCTTGGTCTTTGCCTGAGCCACTGGCAATCAGAAGATTGCCCAGAACATACCTGACTGGATAACCCTTTCCTGGATGCCAAGTGTGTACCCCAAAGACATGTCTATCTTCATGGTTTTTGTGGCTATCATCCCCCCACAAATGAATTTCATACTTAGTTGTTGACAGAAATAGTTTTAGAAGTATTTTGTCTGCCTCACCAAGTAGCAAGTTCCAATCAGCTATCGTTGTTGGGGAAACAACAAATTTGGGAGGAGGATCGTGGTTAAAAAATAATGTAAACAACAAATCAATGATTAAACTCGTTTTCTGGTCGGATAATAAACCAGCATGTTGTGCAAAGCTAATGAAACACATAAACTGTACTGTTCTTGTTTTTTCCATTTTCTCCATGATTAAAGGAGTTTGCTAGCTTGAAATGTTCCTCTAATTCAGTTTTCGTTTTCTTTTTGTAGCTACGGCCTTCTGGGAAGGCGTAGCTACTATGCCATCGAGTGTGAAAGTAAGTATGTCCGTAAGTAATTTTCGGGTTGACTCGGATTCGTTCGGAAAATCCGATTGAAGTGAGTCGAACGAGAGCGAAGACGAGTGAAGACTAGAAAACCTTTTCCCGATGATACCAGATGTATTTTTGTCAATTCTCGTCTTGACTGGCGTTTTGTTCGACTACATTTTGACAATATTGTCAACTCTCGTCAATAATCGACTTCTTATCGATTGCAACGTACACGCTACGTTATCTCCAAGTGCTCGGTGTGTGATGTTTACGAGTGAAGTAAAGACTATTGACAATGAATTTGTGCTTTTCTGCATCAGTATAAATCAAGCACAGCTTTCAAGCAATGTGTCCAGTGTTTTCCCGTAATTAATTGTTCAGATTTTTTGACAATCTTTATATAATTTCCACCAGGCAAACGATCGCCGGGTGGAGGCTAAAAGGGATGCCTCAAAAGGACCTTATTAAATATTCAATTTCATGACGTCAGTCGACGCTCTCCGAGAGAGTCTCGGGTTTTCGATTTTTGGTCGACTGATCGACGGGAATTTCGAGAACTGAAGTATATTGAGCCAGCGGCGTTTTGGTAATAATAATAATGCGGGAAAGAAAGAGCGGGAATATTTTAAATCTCTATACTCATGGATTCGACGTTATCACCACTTCAAAAATTGAGCAATTTTGTCCCCATAGACGACTCCTTTGGCTATACTAAAGATGTGGAAGAAGCCTATCAAGCTCTAAGGCAGTTTGAAACTATCACCACAACTCGATTTTCTTCGTTTTATAGTAAATATTTTGGTAAACAAGGTAGGTAGAGATATTACAGGTGCGTTCCTGGGCATATTTCAGCTTTAACTGCCCGCGACCGACAAGTGTTGTAGAACATCATTAAGTTAGCGCAGATGTCAATGAGCTGGTGGTGAGGTATACTGAATCGGCTGTTAGTATTCTGCAGGTGACTTGCAAGAATAGGATCAGTTTTGGCGCGAAATTGCAGTCAGGCGAAAAAGCTACTTGTAGCTTCAGTGGGCCGCTTCAGTGTGCCCTCTCCGGCAGTGCAATGTTTCGGTTGACTGCAATCATTTTTACTCAAAAAAACTCCTCAATCTTACGAACATTTATTCGTTTCTCTCGGGGTGCCATATTTAATATGATTTTTGTTAGGTTACTGCCAAGTGAGAAATTGACACATCACAACAAAACAATACCGCTGTCTAGACGGTCTTGTCTGTAGACTACGGCCCAGGGCGGGGAGAGAGGGCCCTCTCTCTCTCCCCGGCACGTGAAGCGTGATCACAACCCCCTCCCCCTTGCTACTCTGTATCAACCCGTTTGATACATACGTATATTATATGTACATACATAAACAATGACAAGAATTTCAAAATCTTAGTCCAACTTAAGAATAATTTCAACGAAATACAATATTTTTATAATTAGAAAATATCAATAATACGGCAAACATGTTTGGTTTTCCTGTATTCATTAATTGGACGTTATAACTCTAAACATTTTCTAAAAACAGATTGTACAAATTCTAAAAGTCACAAAGTGTTTTTTGAAGATCGAAATGGAGGTAGGATCAAATTTGATGGCTGCCCATATATAATACTTGGGCGAAAGGTGTATGACTGCCAGCATGGTGTGGACCGTCATGCCAACGAAAAAAAGAGAGATAAAGATAAGAAAATGGTGAGCAGGAAAAAAAATGAATCCGAACTAAAAAAATTAAACATTTTAGTGAATTATCGCAACTATTTTAACCAAACAGGCTGATGGAGACCACAATTTTGGATCCAGCAAAAGAAAAATGTACAAACAGACTACCAAGAAATTCGGCTGTCCCGCTTCAGTGGTCATAAAGGAGATATCACGATTTCCTGAATATAAGGTACATTCAACTAAGTCACACAGACACGTAATCTGCATGATTTCAAGATGAAATATATTTATATTTGTTTTTACGACAGATTACAGAAAATACAGAGAAACGAAGAAAGAGAGCGTCAGAACGGCTTAGGGCAGATCTAGAAAACAACAAAGCGAAGGGCGAAAAACGGGTGTACATAGAGTTCCCAAGGGAGTCAGACCACACCAAGCACTTTTTTGGGACAAGTATGTGATAGGTCTTTTCATAAGGGTGCAGTAATACGGGCAACAATGCAAAATCATGCAACTTGTCGCGCAACATTGTTGCGTTGCAAGTTGCAGAGCAATGTTTCTCGTATTACCATCGTTCGCGCAACTTGTCGCGCAACACATTTTCGTGTTGCAGGTTGCAAAACTTTGGTGCGCAAAGTAGAAGCTCTTTCTACTAGCTTCACTGATGCAACAAAGTTTGCAACCTGCAACAAATGACCGAAAATTTAAATTGTTGCGCGACAAGTTGCGCGAACGATGGTTATACGAGAAACATTGCTCTGCAACTTGCAACGCAACAATGTTGCGCGACAAGTTGCATGATTTTGCATTGTTGCCCGTATTATTGCATGACACGTTTTTCATTGGGTTATCAGAATTTAAAATTCAACTACTCCCATTTTGTATTGATAGGTGGCCGGAATATCGCAACGGATAGATGCACGAATTGTGGATAAAATACATGGCTTGGTATCTGAAGGTGTGTGAGATGTTAGTGAAATGAAGCGACACCTAAATGTTTACGTCAGAAACAACCTGTTCCAAGGAACCACCCCACCCCCTAAGTCCAACAAACGCTTTCACCCAAGCACAACTACAATCAAAAACCACATGTATATTGCAGTTATAAAACAACGATTGTCAAAGGTTGACCAGGCCAATCTTATGGAAAAGATTAAAGTTTGGCGCACACAATACGAGGAAGATTTCTTTGAATTCCGTCCTTATTTAAGCCCAAACTCCTGCGTTATGGACAACTCGAATTCATCTTCATTTGAGTGTTCTGAAGACAACACCTGTGGCGAAGATGAAGACCTAAATGTGGATGATGGGACATCAAATAAGGGGTTGTTATTTGTACATCAAACAAAATGGCAGCGACGTCTATTGATTAGATATGGCAATGAGCTATGTCTATTGGATGCCACTTATAGAACCACCAAGTATTCTCTACCTCTCTACTTCCTAGTCGTCAAAACCAACATGGAGTACAAAGTAGTGGCCTCCTTTGTGACGCAAACAGAAACAATCGCTGCGATCAAGGAAGCCCTAACAGTTATTAAGAACTGGAACCCGGAGTGGTCACCGAAACACTTCATGGTCGACTACGCGATAGAGGAGATTTCAGTGGTGGAGGACATTTTCCATGGTATGTCCAATATGTGCGCTTACCCCTTCACATCAAATGGACAAAATGGGAATGTTAACCACAAAATTGATATAAGGAAATGATCACCACATTCATATACTATATATCAGCACAAATATTATTTTGTCAGGTCATCCAGACTAATATTTTGGTCAAATATTTTTGTTTGCTTGTAGATGTTTTTTATTTATTTCTAGTCCATTTCATAACCAGTACGTCTATTTATAACACCTTTTCCAGATTTTTCAGTTTACATTTGTGATTTCCACCGCGAGCAAGCATGGGAACGGTGGCTTGCTAAGACCAGCAATGGCATGACTACTCTAAAGTCTAAGGCGTTGGTAGCAATGAGAAGGATCGCTCGCGCCAGTATAGTGGAGGAATATAACAGAACATTGGGCATGCTTAAAGATGATCCTCAGTTGTGGTCGCAGCCGATGTATAGAAGATGGTTTGAAAAAGTCTGGTTGAGGCAACATCAGGTGAGTAGAACCTGTTCTTTAACAAGGAATTAATGAAAAACATGTTGGATTAGAGTAGTCTAATAATTGGCTTCATAATAGACTTTCGATTCAAACTCAATGGCTCGCATACCCGCATATCTGGGGATCTACTAGTGAAGTCGACGTGTGGCAAGTCTAGCTTCATAACTGCTGTCCCTATGGAGCTTTGAAGTTGTGACGTATATTTCCGGGTGCAATTAAACACACAAAGCTTTCAAAAGGATATTTTGGTACTTGAGACAGTTTTAAAACAAAATGTTTCATGAATCACAATACTTCATTTTTTTATGGTTTGTTTTAGCGCTGGGTTTGGGCTTATCACAAAGACAGACTGCTTGTAACCGTAAATACTAACAATGGTGTTGAGCGCCAAAACCTGGCTTTCAAGTGCAACTATTTAGTGGGAAGCCGCAGTTCTTCTCTTAGCACAATGCTAACCATTCTAATAGATGAGTTCCTTCCTGAAAGCTACAATAGGTAATGTAATATTGGTCATAAATCTTATAAACAATTCATTGTGCATGTACACCACCCATACTACATGTAAGGCTGGTATAATTACATGTAGGCAAACTAAATGTGTCATGAATGCAATGCATACACACTTCTCCTATAATGGTAATTGATAAATCCTTGTCTTTTCTATTAAAAGGTATCTGGAAAACAATGCATGACGTTTCAGTGAGTGTCGTACATACAACACGGATGTACCATCATATCTCCATGATCGCCCCTCCTCACTTGTTAATCATTGCATGGAACGGCTGTTTTCAGTTGCTGATGTAGAAAAGCAATGTGTTCAAGTAATTAATCATAAACAAGGTCTGTTCAAAGTTAAAAGTCAAGATCCCACCGCAAGGGGATGCTGGTATAATGTGTCATTTGGTGATGGTGTTACTATGCCAAATTGTGAGTGTGCTGACTGGGAAAAAGAACCGCCTTCCTTGCAAACACTTCTTGGTGATATTTCAACATTTTCCTGACTGGAACTTTGACAAGCTGCCTGTGCACTACAAGGAGTCCCCCTTTCTTACTTTAGATCGTGAAGCAGTATTTTTAAAGGTCACAGTTTCTTGTGTTGGAGATGACAGCAGTGATGATGCAATGACAGCAGCTGAAGAATATGATACATGTACTCAAGATACTACTCATATACATGTAGAGCCATCAGAAATCCCACAACGGAATAAATACTCAAGGGGGTGGAGTACTAAATGTAAAGAAGGTGCAAAGCAACTCACTTCTTTACTTCATATTGTTGATGATATGCAAAGCTTGAAAGAAACATATGATCTCATCTATCAGTGCATTGATATCTTAAGCCAAGCTTCACAGAAAGAAGAAGGGATTGCCATCCACAAACCCCCTGAAAAGTCAAAACCCAGAACAAGGGTGGCTTCATCTTTGGCTAGTAATAGAAATGGTCTCACAAAGATCCCAAAAGCAAAACGCAGACATCCTTTCTCTGGCCGGCATGGAGCTAAGGCAGAGACGATGAAAAGAACTCTGAATGTAGATGTTGATATAACACAGGGCTAACCAGCATCTAAGCGCTCCAAATGTGTAAACAACTGTGATATTGAGACTGAGGTAGTTTCAATGGACTTAGACCAAAATGGGAATAACAATTGTTTTGTTTTCAATGATGATGATGATGATGATGATAATCACACGAATGATGCAAGTAATGGTAATAATACTGTCTTGATCGATAACACTGATGATCCCAGTAATGATAATGACACTATCATTATAGATGATACTAATAATACCAGTAATGATGATGACACCATCTTAGTAGATGATAATACAGAGCACACAAATGAGAGTGATACATCCAGTACTAATCCAAACATAATCCTGGTTGATGACACATCTTCTGATCCACAAATCTGGTTAGAGATCCAGCATAGTGATGGGAAGTTCACCCTATATCCCGGAAACAAAGAAAACATCTTAAAAGATGATGGTTGGTTATGCGACTCAGAGATTACTGCAGGACAATTACTACTAAAGCATCAGTTTTCACATGTTGATGGTCTCAGAGACTCTGCAATAATTGGTCCTCTTGTAACACCTGTCAAATCTGAATTTGTTCAGATTATTAATACAGGAAGTCACTGGGTATGTCTCAGTAATATTGGTTGCTCTTCTGGCCAAATCAATGTCTTTGACAGTTTTCGTGGTGCTACTGTAAAACCTGTTGCCATAGAGCATTCTTGTAGGATGTTAAATAGTCCTGACAGTGTGGTGACAATGGTACGGCAGAAAGTGCAGATCCAAAGAAATGGGCATGATTGTGGATTGTTTGCATTAGCATTTGCTACAGAATTATGTCATGGTTTCAGCCCAGTAACATGCAGTTATGACGATGATTCTCTCAGAAGCCATTTAGTTCAATGTCTAGAAAACCAACACATGTCAGTATTTCCACGCACTCACAGAAGGGTTGGTTTCCACAGAAGTGCAAATATTGTAAAAGTTCCAATATGTTGTAATTGTAGACTTCCAAATGGTCCAGGTTATAAGTGCAGTAGGTGTTCATAAATCCTTTATCTCAATTATATTAATGTTGCAGTTAATGCAGTTAACTCTTCAGCATCATGGATATCTGTGAAGAGAAAATTAATGAACAGACATATTATTATCAATTACTGACTGTGCCCTTGCAACTGACAGTAATTATTGAAGATAAATTAATATACCGTATATCTAACAGACTTTCTATGTTGATGGTTCAAGAATAACAGTTGTATAACTAATTGTATATAAGACCAAGATAACTAGTCTCATCAATTTGTTTGACACCTGATGTACAATGACACTTCCATTGTTGTGTTAAAACAATTCACTTATACCCCCGGGGGGGGGGGGGATACTCCCATATATGGGCTATACGGGGGGAAGTGCCGCTGGACAGGGTATGGTTTTTGTCCTCTCTGTCCCGATCAGGGTATATAATTTTATACGAGGCTGTCCGAAACAGGGTATGGTAATGCACGATTGTCGTCGTTAAATATGGTCAGAGTTTATCCGGTATTGAGCCATCCGAGATGTTTGCCAATCTTTAGCAGGTCATCAGTCAAAAACGCATTAAAATTGTGTAAAAGAAGACAGTGTGTATTTTGTCTTTTGTCCTAAACAGGGTCTTAAATAGAGGGTGTTGTCCTAGACAGGGAGTACCCCCCCCCCCCCCCCCCCGGGCCTTATACTCATGTATGTACGTACGTGAGTGATATAGTTTTACATAAGCTTATATATAAGATAATGGTGTAAAGCAATAAATCCCTAAATCACATGTACACCGAATTAATAAGAAACACACCATTGATTTGCTTCACAAAAATGCCTCAATTAAAAGGACATAGGGATCCAGTATTAAAAGTTATCTGTTTGGGAGTATTTCTTACAAGCTCCAAGGGATTGATACACAGGACCAAAATTAAGATAAGTTACATTTGTAAATATATCAATTTCTTGACATTAAGTTACAATTTTATACAGTACCAAAGCAAAACATTCAATAACTGAAATGGACATAACATCCGACTGTAGCTGTGCCGAATTTGTTACCTACACATCGCTTACCTAAAGGTTCCTCGGAGAGAAATAGAACCAACTTTCAGTACATTCAGATCCAGCACGCCATGTCCGCCATATTGGATTTGATTCTTCGGGAAATGTTCGTACATTATCGGTGACGTCATGAAATTGAATATTTAATAAGGTCCTTTTGAGGCATCCCTTTTAGCCTCCACCCGATCGCCGAACCAAGATGTTTGTTCAGTCGTTGACGGCCACGATATCACGTACTTGTTTAGTACAGTATTAAAACATACATTGCTATTACAATTAGTTACAGTTCTATTATATCTGTTCTCTCAAATAAATGATTGTTACGATTACCAAATGTTGTTGTTGATTAAATTATAAATAACAGTCAGTATTTTCGTAGTTATTCTCTTCGTGTAGACCAAGGAGCTGTGCCAGACTGTTGTTTGTTGTCGATTTCCGTTCATATCGATCGTTTACTGAATTACTTGTGTAATGACTTGTGAACAAACGTTTGTTTTTATTTTTGTTATTATGGTACATTATATATATATTTATAGCTTTACTGTTCTTTTGGATAAACGAAGAGCCACTGGTGGAAATGCTATAATTAAACCATTATTATTATATTTATTTTCATTTTTGTTACACCAACATCACAACATTTTCTTTTCACATTACAATTTATTTTCTACATAATTTCTTTCCTTCATTTCTCTACTGTATCTATTTTTCTCTTTTCTTAACTCATTGTCTATTCATTTTATTACTGGCTTCACAGCAGTTGCTACATGCAGTCCTAGACTGCCAAATTTGTTTTCTTGTTAGTCTTGCCCTTGCCCCACGAAATTCGTGGCCTCTTTGTACTGTTTTGCTTTTTTCCTTTATGATATCGGTCTTTAACTTTTCGTCTTCGTCTTTAAGCTCTCTTATTCGTAAAGTTGCATTTGCCACTTCGCGTACATACTTATCTTGTACTCGTATTATTTCCTGTTGTAATTCTGCAACTTCTTTTTCTAATTTCAATACTTGTCCTTTCCCATTTTCGTATTTCTCTTTCCAATAATTTGATATCTCTACATGTAGTTGTTTGTGATCGAGCTTTGATTTCAGATCTTCGTCTGAACAGCTATAAACACGAAGCGAATTGTTTCTACAACATTTATTTGCCTTTGGTTGATTACTTGAACTAAATTGTTGCAGAGATCTTTTCTTTGGCCCTGGCATTTATCCATACATGATAATTTTCAGTATAAAAGACAAACAAGGCGAATTATTTCTTCACTTTAGTATTTGTTTTTACATTTGACGGCGCGCCCGGCTTTTAATGAGTTGCTGTGGATACTTATTTTGTACCGCTGCCTGCATCGTGGGCGCGCGATTTTCGTGACGTCATGCTAAAATTTAATGGAAAGGGATACCTGTGTCTTTCCGTGAACCGTAAAATTATACAATTTTTTTTAAAATAAATAAATACTATCCTAATTTCTCTAATATAAAATATGAATAACAACAAAAAATACCACTAAAACATTCATTTATGGGAGAGCAATCTGCAAGTGAAAACAAGCCTAAGAGTATCAAGCTGGAGCATGAAATACGACAAAAGAGAATATCTGAGGACATTGCGAGCTGTAAAGAAACCATGGTGCTATTAGAACAGCAGAAGTCTAAGTTTGTTGCTGTGGCAAAATATCTACAAGCAGCTGAGTTAGTCCAGCAAGTATCAGAGAACCGAAAAAAGATGAGAGACCTCCAATCAGAGCTTGGAAAAATTCAGGAAAACGAAAGACGCGGTACACGCGGTACAATACCAAGGTAAACAAACCATTACTAGCACCTCAGAGCACCCCACAAAGTGTTGCTTCTTTTTTCAAGAGCTCAAAAGGTGATACGATTACAAGAAAGCAGGATGACCAAAATATGCCAGGCACTGAATCTGCCGGAAATGAGAACAGCAGGGTCATTACCAAGCTTAGTGACCAAGATTTGTCAGCCCCTATTAGTACTTCTGTTAATACAGGATTACCCTGGTTTTCAATGTTGGACCACTTCTTTATAAAGAAGTTCGCATTTTCAACAAGTGTTTCTGGATTGGGTGTTGGTTTCATTCGCACATCCCCGAGATCGGTGGGGTCTCTAAAAACCATTCTAAGGTCTTGTAGGCACGTCCAATGGAAAGCATGTCTTTTTGGAATCTTACTGCTTATACGCTGAAATGCGTGAAACAAGTCAAGCTTCATATTAATCGGTCCAAATACATTTTGCAGCTTTTTTCACCAGTGGTAGCAGTTGTCTATAAAAAAAAACGTTTAAACTATTCCCTTGTTTCGAAAGCCTTCCAGACAGACCTCTCAATAGACACTCCACATTATCAAATTCTTGCGTTCCGCATAATTGCCTAGCTAAAACTTGACCCTTTTCGTTCAAAACGCAGAAGAGTTCCATATTGTTTAACCCATTTTTTATCTTCGGACATTTCATAACCAATATTGTTGGTGATTTCGAAGGTGTGATCGCAGGAAAGGCAGCCATTCTCTGTTGTCAATGACGACATGCGTTTGACCAACATTTGTTCATTATTTTCAAAGTAATAAACGAAGAAGTCTGTAAGAAGGTTCTGACTTGGGCATTCTGTCGAGACTTTATATTCGGGAAAGCATGTTTCAAACACCACAGGCTGTTTGAAACATGACACCATATGTATTTGGCTATAGAATTCCAAATCTTGTAGGAAACGTCTTTCGGCATTCAGATGCTTCATGTACAAGCGTTCTTCCCAAATATCGTGAATTTGAGTAAATGTTCTGATGTCATGCCGCTTCTATGTGAAAAAGCAAATGGAACCACGTTTTTGACAGGGAACATTTTTAGAATGTGAGGGTCGTGTGCCACTATTTCGTGTCCTTTACGACAACAATATATTAGACTTACAACCAAGACCATACCGGAAACACCGGAAACTGTTCTTGGAGAGTTCCGACATAAGCGTCTTTCAACCCTACTGAGTTGAGGATATTGGTATCTACACATTGCGGGCAATTCAAATCATCTGAAAAAAACTGTGGACACTGGACAACTGGATCCCAAATGATGATGTTTGGAAGAACATAAAGTTCTGCTAGGGGGAAACGATTATGAATTCTTATCGCTGCTATTACATTTTCAACATCCTCGGGAACCCAGGGGTATATTCTGTCGCTCGTTACTCGCTCCCAGAGAAATACCCCTGGGAACGAAGTCTGTTGGAACTTGTTCCGGAAGTAAAAATTCAAAATGGCGGCTGTCCTATTCAAACCAGAATATACTTGATACTGATTGGTCGACCTTATTAGGTCGACCAATCAGAAACGAGAGTACTTTTGACTTCCGGAACAAGTTCCAACAGACTTCGTTCCCAGGGGTATTTCTCTGGGAGCGAGTAATACCCCTGGGTTCCCGAGGATGCATTTTCAACTGCTTCTATTGGAGAAGTTTCGCGTTGTATTAGTAGTCTTCGAATCGCTTCTTGAAGAGGGTCGTTGTCAGGTAGATTCACAATACTACGTAAAAACAGTATCAGTATCAGAAACCAGCTATGTATAAGATTAATGAACATCATGAGTGACTCTGATCTCGTCATGGAATAAGTGGTTCTGAATAATTTGCTTACTGACAATCCAGCGGAAATTCAATCACTTTCGACAGACAGCTATTAACGCATAATCTCTAACGCCTTCCGCTGAAGATCTATATGGAATTAATTAAATAACATTCAATAATACTAATTGCTTCTATCACTTCAAAATATCCCTTAGCTTAATGATTTCGTCACGGTTACATGATTTACAAGCAAATAACACAAAAATAACTGAAAGGTGTGAAAGGAACAGAACTTGCGTCCCAATTGCGACCTAACCCCTTCACACCTTTATTCCTTGGTTACAGCTTGAATCAAAAGACAAATCAAACAGCTTCTCATAAAAAAATATGTGAACAATACTATCTTCAGAAATTGTTTCATATATGGTTATCCTCGAATCAGTATTTCAAGGAGTTCGAACATCCTGATCAGAATAAATCAAACATTGCGCATGCCAGTGCATCAAATTGAGTAAGTTCCATGGGAGTTTTTTAAATTCTGCTTTCAGATGACGTTTTGCCATCTGTTGTGCCTCATGAAAACTGAGATTGACAGATGGTCCCACAGGGATTATTTCGTCAGTTCTGCCACGATCTAGTATTTCAACCATCTGTTTGAGCTGACAAGTACTCTCATCTGACACGCGTCATCGTGCTCCTGCATGGTATTTCAGTAGAACATACAAAGGTAAGTTCTGATCTTTATTTCTCTGATCAGGTCTGTGTCTGTTTCTACCACGGATTGTTACATGATACAAAGTAAATTACATGGCCGCGCGGAGATAGGGAATTTATCTTCGAGTGTTGAAAAATATACCTGATTATAAGTTTGTTTCTTCTTAACTAGCATTAGACATTGGACATTTACAATAGCTGTAAAACAAATGTTAATGAAATACGTTACTTACATATTACATGGCCGCGCGGAGATATCGCACTCGTTCGCTGCGTTCACCTGTGAGATATATTCCGTATCTCCGCGCGGCCATGTAAGTTACTTTTTATCATGTAACAACCTGTGTTAGAAACAGACACAGACCTGATCAGATCAGAGAAATAAAGACACTTACCTTTGTATGTTCTACTGAAATAAAACTTGTCAAGTTGGCTTTTACTCAGATGATATTTTTTGGCGGAAACCATTTTATTGGACTCAATGGGTGATACCAACACATTCAGTTACCAACCCAAAACCGGCAGCTCTGAACTGTGACGTTTTTAGAATAGAAGTACAATGTAATTGCATACTAAGATTGCAGAATACCCCTATAAACAATACTTTGGGTTTAATATTATTTTCTAAAACAAACTACACACATGTACACAGGACGTGGTTACACTTGGCTTTGCGTCTGCTCGGCTCAAGTATGTTAAGGCCAGGTTTTGTTTTGCTGATATCGGCCAACTATTCATTTAACGATTGTAACAACTCTATGAAACTTCGTCAAACATTTATCTGTATTATTGTCGACCACATTAATGGGTTACTTTGTGAAAAAATTGACCACGTGATTCCTCACGTGATTTGAAAGTTGAAACACTAACTGAAATAGAAAATGCGGTCACGGGTTTACACGAAGTAAGATAATAATTGTGTTGAAGGAGTTGCGTAATTAGGAACGTCCACAAACTTATATCGCTTGCAAAACTATTTATCATCCAACCAGAACATTATTTTTAAAATGTCAATACACAAGAGACATCCTCTCCTGTTTAATAAAAACAGGTTTTGCAAGCATACGTTTCTGGACGTTCCTAACACAACTCCTCGTGTAAACCCATGACCGCATTTTCAATTTAGCTTTGGAGTCGTTAATCCGCCTTACTGGTCACGTGATCACTTAAAATCCAGAATCGTAAGTCAACGATCATTAGCACAAGGGTATCTACATGTGTACCAAATCTGGTGCACGTTGGACTCATGTACATGTACATATGCTAAACCACCAATTAAGGCACAGATATCCCAATATTAGGTTTTGACGCGTAGCCACTCCATATGTTTTTGATTTATTAAAGCACAGGTATCCCAATAAAATATTTTGGCGCGTAATTAATGAACCACATCTAATTTTTACAGGGTATTCTGAAAATAGACCTCTTTACCTTGGCGTAATGTTGTCCCATTTCAGACCACGTGTTATTCGCCTGAGTATTAGATTAAAACAATACAATACAATAAACTTTATATTCTTCTGTATTCTTTGTTTGAGTCATATCAATATTCTCAACATATTCTCAAGCATTATCTCTACATAAAGAAATTATACTCATGCAAGGGAAATATGACACTTGGTCTAAAATGGGACAACATTACGCCCAAGGTTAAGTAAGAGGTTTATTGATTTAGATTTTGACTGAACAAAATGCAAAGTGCAAGCACTTTTCAGAACAGTTTATTTTAAAATAAAATAATATATTTCCAACTTTCAGAAATGGCTAGTCATGATCCAAGAGCAAAAAAACATAAACTTTCCGAAACGTCGGTGAAGGAGGGGGCTACAGAACATCCCCTTCCGTGGCAAGACTTTGCCCCTGACAAAGTTACCGAATGAGTACATGTATTTGCGAAAGCAAACAACACAACCAAATACTTAATATTGGTGAGCATTCTCCCAACAACGGCGTGTCTCATGGGCAACACCACTATAAAGGTCGAGTGCAAGCTGAGATCGGAAAGGATAAACCTTTTCATAATTTCACCTCACTCCTTTGACGAGTCACCTCACTCCTTTGACGAGTCCCGCTAATTTTTCTATATTTGTCTATATTCTTCTATATATATTTTCTATATTTTTTCTTTTCTATATTTTCCTACTCACTTGAAAAGAGCATTGAGATTTATATGTAATGCACTTTTTCAAGAATTAAATTATTATATACTCCCGGCTCAGGTAAATCACCCACATTCCAAAACGGGTGCTACCAGCCAGTCAGACTACATGTGGAAGAACAGAGGACTACACAGCTGTTTGTGGATGACTTCACCGAGGCTGGTCTATTCCAGCAGTTGAAGGCATCGTTGGGCCAAGTTGGGATTTTTGAAAAAAAAAGTGGGGATTTTAGATAATAAATAATGGGTGGCCCTTCCAGGGTTCCGTACATTTATCATGATTGTAAAGTTAGTATATTCTTTTGCAGAATCGAAAGTCAGCATAATAGTGGCGTGAGACTGTTTCTCTCAAATACAATGACGAATGAAAATAATGGATATTCCAAAGCTTCCATCACGCGTAAGTTACATGTATAAACTATGTTAGTGTGCCTAGAGTATAACAACCCCTTTCTTTGTTACCCTGTCAGCAGCAAAGACTCTAGTTTAGTCTCTCGGTGAGTCAACGTTTTGGTCAAAAATTGCATAAACGTTAATGTTTTTTTCATATTTCACTCACTAGGAGCAATAACCAGATGTTTTGAACTCCAAAGGCAACAGCACCTGGACTCTCTTCCTGAAAGAAAAGAAGCCGTGGAAAAAAAACAGAACGAGAAGAGACAAACCTCAAGGCGAAGGGGGTTAGTATTGAAATCGCTTTCAGGGTTGGTTGACCTTAACCTTAAATTACGCACCGCTACACTCGGTTCTTTGTAGCAAATACATAATTACATGACAAGCGTTTTGGGCACGGCAGTCCTAAATTCGGGCCCGTTATTTTTCTGTTTACACGACAAAAATAACCACAACTACTCTCGATTTCAAGAGTGCCCCTAAAATATTATGCCTACCATTTTTGGCGTGTACATTAAACAGAAAAAAGAGCGGCCCAAAATGTTAAGCCCACATGCCGTGCCATTTTTTTTTTTTTATGCTTACAGCTGTATAAAATAAAATAATAAAGGTTGCAGTTGGAGATGAGAAGGAGGCTATGGGGGAATTGAACCACAATTGGATGAGCGACGAAGAAGATGGGGTGGGAGAGGACAAAGGTTGCTGGTTAGTTCGCTCTCCGACCTATAGAAGTGACCGATTAAATCAGTTGCTTGTAACGCTGCAAGAGAGGACATTCAACATCAACATCTAAGCACCCTAAAAACAGACGTTTGAAGGGTGCACCCTCTAATTGTCCCACACCTTCCAGAACCCCACAATGGGCCCTAGGCAACTCACAACACAGGAAGTCCAAAACCAAAACCACGACAGAAGCCCTATTAGAAGTGCTGATCCACGTGCAGACACTGAGGCCGAAGAAGAGTACAGCGAGAATGAAGAAGAGACTGTAGAAAGGATACCAACACCTCCTCCACCTTCACCTCCACCTCCTGCAAATGCCCGGCGCAAGACATCTACAGGACAGCCACGTCGTGAAGCAAAAACAATCAAACTCGATCTAGGAAATAGGGAGCATTTGTGATTATTTTCGATGTGTAAACTGAAATAGCTGGCCAAAATGTTAGGCCCTGCACGTGCACGAATTTAAGAGTGTCGTACCTAAAACTCTTGTCATTAAGAATCGTACAAATTAAATATTGCCGATTTTCGCCTCTAGGAGTGTTTTGCATAGATTCCGGCGGTCACTTGTTTCCATTTTGAAAGATCGAGTTATTACAAAGAACTCAGTACTCAACTATCACTTCACAGCCGACACACAAATGACAAAGCCTCGACCTTGTGAGGTTCAAAACAAAAATAGAAGCGCGAAAAGCATCACGGTCTAAGCTGGGCCTTTAAGAAAGAGTGAACATAAAACCTCCCAGCTGCATCTTCAGACTGCCTCGAAGCCTTGTAGGAAACTTTGGTCACTTGAAAGCATCGGAACTCTACGTTCATTATTACTTTTTTATTCATTGTCCTGTGTCACAGATGAATACTTTCAACATTACATCCTTCTTTCCTCTTGCTTCAAAGGTCAATTTCACAAGCTGATTTAAAGAAAGCATCAAAGCTATTGACGCATTTTTGTCTTCGAATTGAAGAACTCTATGGTAGCAGGTATGAAACGTCCAATGTCCATGGGCTTCTACACTTGGTTGACAGGGTTAGAGACTTAGGAGCTCTGTGGACACATTCTTGTTTTTGTTTTGAAGACTTTAATGGAGAACTCAGGCATCTGTTCCATGGCACTCAACATGTGGAAATGCAAATTGTTGTCTATTTGTGTCCAACAAAAAGTTGCCATTACTGCCACAAAAAATTCAAGTGCTCTTGATTTCTATGAGAAGATTGTGTCCAAGGGAAGGCTAAGCTACAAAAAGCAACCTATTGATGATAACATTTCAATTGTCGGTGCTGTCGGTAGACATTATGACCTACAAATTCCCCATAAAGATCTTATTGAAAGATACATTGGAGAAGTCAAGGCCTCATTCAAGTTTAAAAGAATTAGCATCAATGGCAGAATCTATCATTGTAAAGAGTACAAGCCTGGTTAGACTTGCCACAAGTCGACCTCTCCGGACCTACGGACACACTCCGTGCGAGCACCGGAAGTGAGCGACGAAGTCGCGAACTTCCGACGAGCGACGGAGTCGCGAGAGGTCGACTTGTTTCGCTTGCAGGGTTTTGAATCTAATTAGTTATTCTGGCGGGAAAGTTGATTGACGTGTGGTTGTAGGCGAGGGCATTTTCACGTGCAATGCACAGAATGATTTCAGTTACAACTGAATAAATATTGTTCATGGATGCGGGTTCTACCCCGACAAAAGCGTTTTTAAGAGTTTCTTTAACTCTAAACTCCAAAGAGTGTATTTGTATACAGTGCGGCAGGACATTTCGAATCCTGATCGTAGAAGAAAATTATTTAACGGCTCGAGAAAGACGCTGGCGTGTGACAACTTGGCGTCTTGGCCAGAGTTTATTAATATCGGGATTTGTATCGAGCAAGAGACCTGCTTGTCTAACACATTCTGCCGTTCTTGTACCGACAAAAATTCAACTCTTGAATCGACGGCAGAAATTCCAAGATTTACATAGTTGTAGACGAAAGGGGCTATCTCAAAACATAAACTTTTTCCAGACCCCGTCGGCGAACAGAAGAACACATCCTTCCCGCTTAGTTGGGCTTCAATTACTTGCTGCTGTCCCGCTCTGATAGATTCCCCAAACCAAAATCTATCGTTTCTTGGATATTCATATAGAAAACAAAGCCGAACAACAACACTGACGCCAACGCTCAGACAAGGTCATTGAGAACTCATTGATATGCAAGCTCGTGACGTATTTCCTAATGATCCTTGCTTTCTATTGGCTAAATCGCTTTTACGTCACCGGTCGAAAAATCCACCGGTAATTTTGGCGAGATGCGGGTGAGAAAAGTCCTTTTCAATGGGGAACCGAAAAATTGAAAAGGACTTTTAGAAAGTCTAAAGCCTGGTATGAGAAGAAACAATTATACTATCAAGTACAACTCTTCCCTTGGCTCAAGATATGGGCATATTTCCTATTTGTTGAAGTGTTATGTCAAGTGTACTAATAAAGTTTTCTGTTCTGAGACCTGTTCTTGTGAAATTCCCACCTTCCATGCAGTTGTTACTAGTTTGGAGAATGATGCTAACACTGTTTTGTCACCAGATGCTATCACAGGTGCTTCAGTCTCACATATTGTTCATGTCGCTGTATCTGATCAATAAATTGCTATATATCTAAACACTGTTAAATATCTAAACATGTCTAAGGTGGATCATTCCACATGTAGCAGTTGACTACAGTAATGTATTTACACATTCTGGAAAGAGTTCCTTTAGAGTGTAATATAATATTTGGAAGAATATTGTAATAGAAATACATGTATATTGTGAATTTCAGGTTTAAGAATGAAAGAAGTTGTACATTGCTTTGTCGTCGGCCATTGGTCAGTAACCAGAAAGGTTACATCCAGACACGTGACAGGGGTGTCAATCAATCTCGTGGAGATTGAAGAGGGATGTCAGCCAGTGATGATTAATAATGTAATCCACTTCAAGGCAGAGCAGCCAGTTTCTGTTTATAAGAAGCTAATCACTTTATTCTCAAAAGAGGATGATTTAATCCTGGATGTTGGAAGTGGAGATGCTTCCCATTAGTCTATTTACAAGATACGTTATCATGATCCAGCGCAATCAAGTTGTAACCTCCCCTAATCTATGAACATTAACTGACATCACATACTGATTCTAACTAGGAAATGGATTAGTGGCAGCACTCCAAACAAAGAGAACAGCCATTTGGATTGAACGAGAAATCCACAAGCCGTATCTTCTAAACAGGATACACAACCTGTTGGCTATGTCTGACGAGGATATCAAATGCTACAGGATTTGATGATATCAAATGTTACAGGACATATTATTCGCTCACAACTGGGCTTAGAATACTTATTTGCAAGCCATGAAGTCGATGATATCTGAATTTACTGGTAAAAGACTCGCTCAGTCTTCATCTAAGCCGCCTAAAAGGCCGATAACTGTCGAACTGAACGAAGTTCCACATGCTGTTGGTCACGAAATGGACGAAGCATCCGAGCTAGTATCAGAGTTCGATCCCTCAGCTCAACTCGACAATCCCGAGTCTACTGAAGCAGTAGATTTAGATTTACCGTCTGTGTTTGAAAAGTCAGAATCACCAGGCCGAAAAGTGGCCGATATTCTCGCAACAAGGGTGAATGAGGCATGTACTAAAAAAGCCATTGAGGAGAAAATAAAAGAGATGGAGAAGAAGAAATACCAATCTCCCGAGAATTGTCAGTATTTATGTGTACCCAAGGTCAACTTGGAATTTTGGTACGACCTGAGTCGTATCATAACAATTCTCACAGAAGCTTTGCTTCTGGACCAATTTAGCAGGTTTTAACTAATGTAACAATCACATAACACACACTCAGTAATCCGATATTTGCATGCCAGTGCGCCTGTCCTATAAAGTGACCAATGGGAGTTCACAGGATGATAATACTTAAGGCGTGCTCTGATAATACGCGGCCTCTTTCCTCTACCACTCCGAACTAAACATCACTTCAAATTTTTTCAGGCAAGTTGCTTTACTGTTTAGCTAAGTTATTTTCATCGGTGGTTAATAGTATGGCCTCACACAGTGTTCTTATTCATTCGTCGTTTGCGTAATTTTATAGAGCATGATTATATATTTATTAGATTTTAACCTTACTGACAATGTGAATATGAAATGGCATGGTGTTGGGGGTCGAACGGTTACAAAGACAGTCCAATACGATCTACACGTGGTCGAGTGTTACCGCCCCGACATTGTCTTGCTCGAGCTTGGGACTAACGACTTGACCCAGGCAAATCTTACTCCAATTGTAGTGGGTTCGGCGATCGAGGACCTTGTACGCCTGTTACACGATACATATGGCGTTAAGTTCATTTGTGTGGGCCAAACTTTACATCGGGAGACGTCTCCTGCTTTTAACAGTAAAGTGCATATGCTCAATCGTTACTTACAAGTGGTATTGGAGCGCCTTCCCTATGCTATATTTTGGGGTCATAGAGAGTTTTGGAAGTCTAGGTCGGATTTTTACCCCTATGACGGAGTTCATTTGAATAGACAAGGGCAACACAAGTTCTACCGAAGTTTGAGGGGGGCTATTCTGAAATGCTGTCATAAGTTACGCAGCTAGCCATGGTGTGTTAGTTTTATAGTACGCTTTTATCGAGAGCAGAGTTACCCGAGCCATATGTTAATAGTTCTTCTTTTTGTCTTTTAATGACAATATCCACTTTGTTTTTCAACCTTTCTACATGTGGTGTGGCATGTTCGGTTGATATAGATTTTGCACTGTGTGCTTAATTTTCATGGCTTCGGCGTTATTTATGTTCTGCATTCAGAAACCACACGAGTGTACAACCTATTGATCGCCGGAATTTCCGCCGTGTCCAATGCACTCGGTTTTCTGTCAATGCACGGTTGTTTATCCTGTTCAAAGAGGTTAATTATTATTTGTATACTGCATATCGGCGTAAACTTTACACACTCCTAGCTATTTGTTTTTCTATTATGTGAACACATCCATTTATTCATGCTGTCGGCTTTATTATCTATTCGGGTCATTTACATTCTCTTGTACGTTTAACAAGCTATGCCTCAAGTCACCCATGTAACTCGCCGCAGAAGGCCAGCGCCCAGAGCCGATGCTACAGAGGTTTCGGCAAGGGATGTTCTGTGACATGAACCACATCTGCAACCGGGAACAGTGTCAGTGAACATCGCAGCCCTATCGGCGACCATATCGACGGCTGTTTCGCAGGCTGTACAGGTCGCCATGTCCAAGCAACCTGGTCCTGGCAATGGAGAAAATCCTAATCCTAGCCAGATGGTCGGTGAAGCAGTTGAAGATGAGGTATCTGATATCCGTGGAACAGGTATTTAGTCACCAGACGAAACCACACAGCATCAGTTATTCACTAGTATTGCGGTGTCACCATCTGCGAGTCTGTCACAAGTCCTCCAATGGCCAAATATAAGATCGACGGTGTTAGTCTAATCTCTAGTATAGAGTATTCTGAAGAAGGAATCCGCGTGTGGAGAGCGTATGGTGTTGGACCTGGCAGGCTGATATCCACTGACCCTCCGTCATTAGACGGCATCGCTAACAGTAGTCCAGGCAAATCCAAGCTCATTCTCCACCGTGAATAGATGAACAACAACAAGTGACACCAGGGGCGTTGTCCAAGAGGAAGAAAGTGACGCTTTTTACCTGTCCAGAGGAAACATGTACAAAGACATTCCTGAGACACTCATCTATGATGCGACACCTGGATTGTGGGAAGCACCAACGTACTTTAGAGCACGAGATCCTACTCGACAAAGCTGCACTAGAGTACTCGGAACACCTGGAGGGGCAGACTACAATGGTACCAGTTGTAAGTATGGCCAGTACGGATCCAAGTGAACACCCACAATCAATGGGCAGGGCCCTAAGTCTAGTGGGGCACGTAGGGCTAGGTTCACCAACAGAAGTCCTACCTGACTGCAAAGTTTAGGCTTGGAGAGCAGACCGGACACAAGGCTAGCTATCATATAAAATATATCATAGAACCTGATATTTATTAATTGTACAAAACTTATTCAAAGCTAACTGTACGTAACAACGGTTATTATATGTTATTACTGTTATTTGGTCCAAAGTATGTGCCGACTATGAGTAGTTATAAAATAATTTAGATATAATGCGCGCTCTGATTGGTTAATTACTATGTTGATATGAGGCTATGTAAACATGGTTCATGACCTTGAAGCGATGCAGTGGATTTGATTGTATAAATAACTGACCACAAATGTATTTTTTTCTGTTGTCAAACATGTTTTATTTACTAAACAAAAGCCATATAATTACAGTTTTTCTTGTTTAGTTAAGTTCAAGTTCTATCTAGATGTGATTTTGATGATTTTAAACCGAAAATTAAGTAATTTTGCAAGAATTGAGCTTCAAGTTCATTCAAACTCGGCCGGCAAGAAACTCGACGAATCGTCCAATTATTTCTGTCCACAATAACGAAGAAAACTAAATATAATGGCTCAGTTTTCTCAATCACATACTAACCATTTTGTAAGTTATACTTAGCTACACATAAGTCTTATATTTTCTCAAGTGTACGACTGAAAATATCAAGAAAAGATAGCCGTATTTATACTCACAAAAGAGTAAAAAGAGAGCGATTATTGTAGCTTATTGTTCGCCAGAACATTCATATCTCTAGTAAAATATGTCAAAGAGAAAAAATATCTCAGAAACGTCCATCGTTTATACATTCTTGTCGAGAAAAGCGACGAAAAGATTAAAAAATACGACAAAAACTGTAGACATTTGGCTACCTGACTTCGTGATTCATCAATAATTATTATTTCAGAAAGTTTGACGACTCTTCGTCATTGCTCGTGATTCGGCTCAGCTTTTCTCACTTTTCTTCGTGTTTCGTGTTCACAGGATACAAAAACAAAGTGAAACAAGCATTCTTCTGTAATTTTCTGACAGAAAATAGCATTCTTCAAATCGTTTTACGTGTCAAAACAGTAAACTGCACAGATAAAAGTTGTCGAGTCGCTTTGCCATTTTGATTTCTTTCGTGAGATTTGATTGGATGATGGGCGATTTCTGACCCTTTTCAGGAGAATTGAAATTTTGATCACTAAAATCTCGCGTAAATAAAGTAGTATTACGAAAGAAATCCTTGTAGTTATTTTATAAAACAAGTAGAAAACGTTTTCCCGTGTTTACATAGCCTGATATAAACACTCGGGAAAGTTTGGGAGGTCTTTATCATATTAAAATTGTGCTTTTTATGAAATTTACGAATACCTGATTATCAGGATGAAAAATATCCGAAATCGGTCAACGTTTTGCTGCTGAAAACATCGATTTAAAATGAGACCCATCGTTCAAAGAATTACCCGCGAGCCACCTTAAGGTCGCGAAATTGAACTAAATCAACAAACACAATTAAGGAAGAGTCTTGGGTTAGTTTTCTTAAAACCGTGGTAACAGTGGTTCCGCGGAAAGCTTCTGATTGTCCATTCGCCACCACTACTACCTAAACCATGTTTTATTTTTCTTTAGGACATGACCAAAAACGACTTATCCGTGTTTTTAACAAATGTTCACGCTGCCAACGTGGATTTTCTGTGCAACTACAACGTGGTGATCGTTACCATCGAGAAACACGTGGAGATGGTGCTGGAAGTTCTCAATAACAGGATGTCCTCAAGTCAGGTTGCCTTTTGGGTGGACACAAAGGTCCAGCGTTTACAAGGTGAATACAGATAAGCGTATTTTATGTTTAACAGTCTTTCGGCAAAACGGCGTGCGATAATCCCATTAATTATTTGACTCAGGAGGTACAAATACAATTACTCCTTTCATAACACAAATGTTATACTATCAAAGTACGAAAGGCATGGCCAACAGCTGAAGCGTATTCCAGAGGGGATTTACTTCTGACTACGAGAGATGGAAAATTTACCCCGGAATGAATGTATTTAAAACGTGTCTATACGTGCAAATTCAATGTTAAACCGCCCAGATTAGTATATAGGAAATTATATTAACGCAGTGTAAGAGTGTAAATCAACTACAATTTCTTATGACCTTAGGGTACAATCATCCTTGGCCATTGGGCAAAAGATGGATCGTTAACAGAGGCCAACTGCCATTTCGACAAAGACGAAAATGCCAGCAATGCCTTTTGTTTCGAAAGTAAGCATGATGGTGTTCTTCCAAAGGCATTGCTTGGGCATATCATCCACTACTTCAGCTACGAAGGTCAATGGATATTGGACTTAACGGGATCCAACGGTACAAGTTGACGCACGAACGATGAGAGAATGAAGTAAATTTGAAACAACGTATAAAAAGAGTATACTTAAAAGTTACTGACGTTTTAAGCCTTGAACCGTCCGACGAACGGCCAGGGCTCGAAACGTCAAGAGTAAAGTTAAGTACCGTACTCCTTTATATACGGTGATATATATATTTACATTTATTCATGCTGGTACATCAACGCAGCACGAATGATAAGTAAAACTATCTCTAAAGACCAGGCTAAGGAGTACAAGTCCTGAAAGGGTTTTCTACTTCAGTTGGTGCAATGACTTCATGGCACAATAGGCCATTAAAGGCCCTGCATAAATTACACTAAACTGGTAACTGAAAGTGCTGTTCTAAACTGAAAGGTTTATTATTATCTTATGTAGATTGCTGGTGCCCTTGAACTAGGAAGGAGCTGCATCAGTTTGATACCAGAAGAAGAGCTATGAAAGATGGCCGCAGCAACAGTGTACTCTGTTAGGGAAATACACAACGACGTCGTGGAAGGGAGCGGGGAATCAGATGATGACGAGTCAATTGCGGGACCAGTGCCTACATTAGCTATAATATGAATACATTATTGCAAATGATTATGGTTTTTGAATGTGTTTCAAAATGTAAATAAACTATTCTTCCTTTTTTATATTTCAATGGTTAATAAAGAACCCGTGCCATTCACACACAGTGACATGCTATTGTTATCAATTTCAAAAAACACTTTCATGAAATATATCACCGAAAGTCTCATTACTTTTGACTAATTATCAAAGAAGTTGTGAGAGATCAAAACTGAATAAGGTGTTTACAAAAAATACTCGTACACCTACAAAAATACTCGTTTCTGATTGGCAGATTGACTGTGGATTGATTGATTGATTGTTAATTTTGTAACGTATTGATATGGTTTTTTTTCTATCAGACGAATAAAGACTTATTATTATTATTATTATTATTATTATTATTATTTAGTGTGTCTTTATTATTATTGTTGTATTGTATTGTATTGTATTGTATTGTATTGTATTGTATTCCGGAATAAGAAGCAGATTTAGCTGTAAAGGTTCAACACTTTCACAATGAACTGCTAACTTAGTTTTACATACACTTAATTTATAGTTTCATCATACAGGAATGACATACCAGAGGTACGTATTTCCTTAATGTCTACCGCATTTGCCCACGTATATGATCACTAAATTCCACTCCTACGATTCGTGTTTCACAATCTGATCACGTCAGTGTCAGAGTATCAAATGCCCTTATCACGTATTATACAGCTCACTAAATATGTCAAGTCACGTTTTCCACGACAGTCATTCGTAATATTTCTATTCCAGATAGCACGTCTACTCGGCATGGAAGAAAACCCGAGTGCTGACTGCCATGCGACGATAAACATTAGTTTTAGTAGTGGTAGGTAGTGACGAGGAGTTTTATGGATTCGACATAACGGACGTTCGCAATCTCTTAAGTGAAGCTGTGCCGCAAAAGAACATACTCCATGGTTCAGATAATTCTGACAACCAAAACATTCATGATGACATTTTGGGAAAAGTTATTGATCCCAAAGAAGATAAAGATGAACAGAATGAAACAGATTCGGATATAAGTGGAGAGCTTACAGGCTCAATCTTTTGCTCGAGTATCAAAAAGATTAAAGAAATTGAATGTCCATCTGCTGACGACCAAGATTCTAGTTCTGATATTGATGGTGAGATATTTATCGACTGTAACCAGTCAAGTTCCGATGATTGCTATGCAGACAATGAAGAAAGTTATTTGCAAGAACAGGAGGGAAATTTGCATGAGCATGCGCTTAACCGCTGGACCATAAAAGCGTAATTTCGGAAGAACAAAAACCGATTGCTATATCGATTGCTATATTGCTATATCTCAATAACATATACTGAAAGCATATGGTACATAGTTCTATGAAATGGTAAAATTTTTGTGGAGTTTTGGGCTGGATTTCGAGCAATATGCAAAAAATGAATATTTTTGAGTAATGAAATTTATGCAAACTTTACACTTCAATAAAATGTTTACACTTTGACCGATCTCGGCATAATATCTAAAAACATGACCTTGGATGGGAACATTACAAGAACATTGGAACACTAACAGAAGAGGCCCTACCATAAAACGAATACCATAATAAATGTGTTGACGATTAATTCACGTTCTACAAATTATGACAAAGATATTGTCGAAAATCTTCGACCGAGCGATTTTTCCCAGAGAAGTTACTGGAATTTTTCAAAACAGGAAACATGACTTTAATGAATTATGTTTTGAAAATTGTGGAGATTTCGGCTCAATTTCGAGATAACTAACTTTAAAGATTGGGGTAATTGAGTATTCCAGACATCATACCCAAGTTTATCTTCGTTTATTTGAAGTTGATTTGGTGTTGATGAAAGCTAAAATATAATAATATATATTCCATATGTAAAAGAATTGACTAAATGTATTTACTTTCCCTTACATCTTCTTCGCGACTGAGCTTGCAACGTCGACAAACTGCTTACTCCATGTCAGCTGGCCGCCATGTTGTCCAAAATAGAGTATTTAGCACAGCAAAAGAACAGGAATTTGATATCAAATAAAGGCATAATACTCTAATATTTCGATCAATGAAATAACTTTAAGGCACAAAGATAGCATTAAGAATTCATTTCTGCGTGTTCAGTACATACAATTCTCGTAATACGTCCGCAAAAACTGTAAACATTGGAACCAAACAACTTGTGTCGAGTACATCTTGTATTCATCTGACTGTGGCGACGCATGCGCACACAAAAGTCCCTCCTGTTATTTGCAAGAGAAAGATACTGAGACGCGACAAGAAACTGATGTCGTAAGAGCCAGAAAAAGAGGTAAAGTGTTTTTAAAAGCTTTTCTTGTTCTCAAGGAGACACAACTGAGCTAAACGCAAAAACACAAAATGACGCGGATACATCTAAATTGTTTTCAAATATTTTATTTTCCGTATTTTGTGATATATATGACCCAGTTTTGAATTGACCTACGATGTCAGTTATTCAGTAGCTTGCGCTTTGAATTGAACTGAATTCATGCTTGAATTCTTTGCTATATCAAAGTTCCAGGTACTAATGACAGCTGATAAACAAATCGTTGTCATGGTAATCAACAGGAGCCCATACTTATGTGCTCCTGTAATCAATTATAACTGATCATATGGAAAACCTGGTTCAACCATGTTAATTGTAACCTGCGAAAGCAGCCGCCCTAATTAATGATAAAGAATTAAAATTACAAATGCTTATTCATTTAAATTATTTCATTTTTACAATTGCTGCAGGTAAACGCAGATCAACAGTATTAAGACCAGAAGAAGTCTTGCATTCGAAATGCTGCTCAGAAAATTGCTTTACCAAGATGGAGTTGTTTCAAATACAAAAGGCTCGAAGTAGTTTTTTTAATGAGTGTCCAACATTTGAATCACAAAGAAAGATGGTACTTGATTGGCTGGACAAAAATCAGCCTGAAAACGGAAGATTTTGCTTTTTTATCTACGGAATACCCGTTTGCTGGCTAGCATGGATAAATACTCTCGGGATTACAAAGAGGTGTTTTCAATATCTGAAGAAAGACTACCTTAATGGACGTAGAAATGAAGCACATGGTTCATTCGCGAATATTCCTTATTTCCCTGAAACTGACAAAGTCATTCGCTATTTGGAAAGATACTTTAAGGACAATTGTGACTACATGCCCAATTCCACAAACTGGCATTTGCCATCGTGTGTAAAGAAGAGTGATGTCTACAAGGAAATGTGCATATTTGAAGAATCGGAGGGTCTGAGTAATTGTTCAGAGGCTACATTTCGAAAGGTTTGGAATAGCCATTTCTCGCATGTTAAAATACAGAAGGTAAATAAAACTATTTATTCATCTACAGTAAATATTCTAAAAATTAAGCGCCCCCTCTAATAAGCACCCCGGCCTCTCCACATGTCGCTTTTTCAGTCGAGTTAATAAGGAGATTAAACATTGCAGTAAAGACTTGTACACTGACAATTCAAGCCGACCAACAGTGTTTATCTCGCATTTACACCCAATGTTTAACCTAAACTACACGATTATAAATTGAAGTGGTAAACTAGTTTCTTATGGTTTTGGTTTAAGAAATAAAGCCGCTGGTTGAATGCATTTTGAAATAAGGGCCCCCCTCTTGAATAAGCGCCCCCTCTAATAAGTGCCCACCCTTTTCGCCGAAATATGAAAGTAAGCGACCAAGGGCTACGGAAATGCTGTAAAGATGATTCTAGTTCTCATTTTGACCAGGCACTTAGGATCCTGAATACAATATAAAGAAGGCTACACAATGACTGACAAATGATTATCAAGGACAAGGTTTCTGTTATCTGCCGAAGCCGAAGGAGGTGCGGGATAACACAAACCGAGGCCTTGTTAAATTATCGATATCCGAATGTGTAAACCGAATCAAACACACTTCTCATGTGATTATGCAGTTTTCATGTTAGGAAAATCGATTCGGAAAATGTGACCACTGTTCTACTATTAAAGATGAAATCAGAAAAACCGCCGCAAGTCTTCTAGACTGCAACGTTGTCAAAGATATGAAATCAAAACATTTAGAATTTGTGTGGTAGGTAACCTCATGTAGGAATCAGGATAGATAGCACAGTTACATTGAGTATTCCCTTTCACATTGTTTTAAATCGAAATCAGTGAACGTATCAGTCTGATAGAAACATTTCTGTATTTCAAGGTATGAGAGAATGTCCTATCTTGACAGAGCTGCAAAATCTCACCAGCAGCCAAACAAGTTTTTGTCCATCGCAATAGACGGCATGGACCAAAATAAGACTGAAATTCCATTCACTGTGTGGAGACACAGCACACTAGAGAAATCTTGGAGATTGAAACTTCACGTCGTTGGTGCTATAGAACTATAGTTCATGGCAGAAACCCAATTATATTCCTCGACTATCAACAACATGCCCATGATTCAAACATGACAACAAACATCCTAATACAAGTAAGTTTAGCATGGTATGTATAATATATAAGATCAGTTCATTTTTGATATTATTTTCTGAAAAAAGCAACCTCTGATTGTTGCTTCGAACAAAAACGTCCAAATAATACGCCTCGCTTTTTCTTGCTTTGTAAAGCTCTGTATCTCGTGCGCAGCTGATTAACGATTGTCTTGGTTCAACCACTCCACTGGTAGCCTCCTTTGCAGACGTTGTGTAGCGCTTCCGGTTCCCGTCATTCCTCCATTAACGTCTGCTAACACTCGAACAACATTCCTTTCTACATTGTTTTCTATCAACCAATCAAATTGCTAGGTGATATGTAAATTTTTCATTTTCCCACGTTTGTACATGTGTCGCGTGAATACAGAAAATACGCCAAAGAAAGTCTTAAATTTTGACACTATATATGCAAGTAGGAGGAATCTAAGAAAAACCGTACAAGCCTAAAGGATATTTGGTAGAAAAGTCTGTTGGATATTCTCTATATTAGCCGAGACTTGATGGATTAAATGAGACCTTGCCGACTACACGTTTCTAACTTAGAACTTTATTTCAGCTTTTAGTAGAGTGGTTCAAGTTTCAAGATGGCTGTAAAAATACTAATAAAAGATGAAATGAGTTCTAAACGTGTAGTTTCCCATGCCAAAATGCTAAGAATATACCTGTCAAACGTCGACAAATTGCATGTCAAAACCATAACATTCACGTCAACAATCGAAGCCGCCGCCAGCAAACCTATAAACGCTTGAAACTAGATTTGATTCACTTTAATTGTTATATTAATACGAGATCAAACATTAAAGGTATAACCTGAAACGGGACCTGAAACTACTAGCGATGTTCCCGAACCAGTCAACCAGTGGGAAGATTTATAGAAACGTCTTTCTTTTCTAAAGTTATCAATGGCATCTATGGGCTTTTTCTGATGAATATTGACTGACTTATTCATACAAAGAACTTGGCTTACTTTTCTATAACATTCATCCATATGCTCACTGTCCACCATCGCTAGCCTGCCTAGCTTGGCGGTTTTTACCATCGCCATTGCCATCTTGTTCGCGGAAAAGACGGCCAAGGTCAAGGTCGTACCCACAAGCTTTTGTGGGGCTTTCTCTGATTGGTCAAATTCATAGAAAGGAATGTTGTTCGAGTCTTAGCAGACGTAGTGGAGGATTGACGGGAACCGGAAGCGCTACACAACGTCTGCAAAGGAGGCTACTCCACTGGGTGAAAAGGCATGTCTAGTCCAAAAACTTGTAGTATATTAGACCATTTTACAATTACTTGTTTTCAGAAGGATGTATTGAATTTGTCTAATTGATATAACTGATACACCTGTTTTCAAAAACGTTGTCCATTTACAAAATACAAAATAGTAAATAAGTAGAAAGGAATTAATTAGAGAAACTAAAGAAATGCACTCAACCTGAACTGTGGCTCATTGTTTCTCTAATTACAGTCAACGAACGTCACGCGTGAACAACTATCTTCAATTATTCAATTAACAGTTGAATGTTTGTCTGGAATATACGATTGATCAAAAGAAGATTTGAATCTAGAGTTAATTATTGGAAATATTCGATTGAATAATAGAATATTTATTTCCGTGTTCAATAAATATTTTTCCGTGTTTGTAATGTTTTTAAATCATTGACTGGGCTAGGGTCAAACGTTGCCGAACCTGTCATGCCTACTTTGAAGTTCTACAAAGAGCGGCGTCTGACTCAGTTTGTTACGGCAGATTCTATTTGGTTCGACAGCTGCATTGTATGTTCGGCATTTCCTGCGACATTGGAGCGGCAACTGAGAATTAAGTTCGACCCTAGCCTTATAGGCATAATAACTGAAATCCCCCTGAAATCGCTTCCTTGAGAAAAAACTGTGTCGAGACTCGAGACCATGTGATTGTGTCTTGCATTGTGTATTGTCACCGTTACTCAGTTGCCGCGCTTTTAATTTATTGTTTATATGTACGTTCTGAATTATGGCAAAAAATAACATGGGAGGCTTTTATTATCCCGGAAGACCACTTCCAAGTCATATAAGAGAAGAAATTGTTACATTGTACAATGGCCATATGAGCATTTCTAAAATTGCAAAAGAATTGAGAATTTCAAAAGGATCCGTGGACAAAATTCTCAAGCATTACGCAGTACATGGAACAATTCAACCTTTCTCTTGTGGTGGGAAAAAACCCTACTTTGATAACAGATGACATTCTTCACGTAATAGAAATATACAAACTGCAAAAACCTAGCACTTCTGGAGTTGAGATCCGTCAAAGACTGATTCGAGAAGGCATTTTCACTGCAGCCAATGCACCAACTGTCAGACAGATTCAAAAAGTTGTAAACAAAAGCTAGGGATGACTCACAAGAAGATTACAAGCATTCCAAGTGAATATATGACACCGGCAAACTTAGTTAAAGTTGATGATTATTTAGATCTTACTTCAAGGCTAGATAAAAATAATTTTCATTTCTTTGACGAGTCATCCGTCATTATCACTACAGCGAATCGAATGTACGGGAGTGGATACCGGGGTAAACCAGCGATCGAAGTACAAAGATATGCGTCAAATGCAAATTATAAGTAAACTTACTCCATAGTATAACTGGAGTGGACTACTTTAATATACTTCAAGGTCCATCTAATGGCCAAGAAATGCTGAACTTTTTTTATGACGTTTTGGACATGAAACGTAATGATGGCACAAGGATCTTTTTGCCGGGTGATAGCGTCATCATGGATAACTGCGGCTTTCACCATGCACGACTTACAGAGCGTCTATTGCGTGGCATGCTTCAAGCCAGAGGAGTTCAACTTACTTTCCAACCGCCTTATTCCCCCCATCTGAACACCTGTGAATTGTGCTTTAGACAAATGAAAGCTGGGCTGCGCCAAAACGAGCGATATGCAATAGAGCAAACCGAGATGGCTATCAATGATTCCGTCAATAGAATAAACGCTGTACACTCACTGAGATACTTTAGACATTGTGGTTATGTTGTTTAATGGTTTATAACCTAACCCAATTCCAAGCAGTATCTTTACATACAGATATATTTGCTCCGTAACTAACTCTTTGAATTGTCTGATAGCAAACGAATATTTCGTTTTCATTTTCGGATATTACAAATGCGGCAACTGACATCAGATAGTTCCGTCAGAGTAAATTGAATGTTACTATAATATGAGTAATATGCTGAGCCAGTTTCTCACTATCAACATCTAATACAGTCCAACACAACATATCTTCAAACAAATATATAATAAACACAAAGTATCTAACTGATGAGTCATTTAGTCACCTTTCCTCATATGGACAAGAGCATCTGCGGCTTCTCTTGTTCCATAAGTATATGAGTCATTTGAGCTGAGTACATCTTCGTCCAACAAATTGATGCTACGTTCTGTGTACGATACACGTCTCCTAGCAGGCCGGCTGGGTGGGCTTGGTGTAGGTGACAAAATAGTAGAACCTTCATGACTCGAATAACGATAACGAGAATTGCTTGGCGTGCTTGAAGCCAGCGGACTTGAATGCTGCCCCATTCGATCGTAGTAAGAGTAGTAAGGGCTGTTGTCTTTGCGGTAATGTGGGGATGGTTGCAAATTCTTTCTCCACTCATAGCCTTTGTCTCGCTTTTTATCATTATATCGCCTCGGCGGAGACTGCTGTCTTCTTTTAGTGATGTTTCTTAGCCGCTTTGAATCTTGACTTCTTCGTTGATCAACGGCTCGATGCTTTGGGGATGTTGCTACTTCATGTACTTCAACAGAGGAAGAGCTTCTCTTGAGCTGGTGACATTCATTTTTCTTTTTAGAGATGATGTCCTCCAGGTCAATGTTGTCGTCGGGCAGTTTGTGATTACAAGCCGAAGCAAGAACTCTAAGATCATTCTCTAGAGTTTCGCGACTACTATATTTAATGGGGTCACAATTTAATAGCCGCGGACGCATGGTACTGAAGAAGTTCGCTCTCGTTCTGCCTTGCATCAGGCTTAACGATTCTAATTCGTCTTGCTTGTTCTTTACTTTTCGTTCCAAGGACTTCACTTCGCTTTTGGCTTGGCTGATTTGCACCTTGTGGGCTTGATGCATGGACAATATACCGCACTCGTTGAAGCCTCTGCACGGAGGTAGAGTGCAGGGCTTTGTTACTTTATGACCTTTAAAGTGACAATTTTTGCAAGTAAAGTTTGCTTTGCCATACCATGGGCGATGTGGTGGCGATTGTTGCAAAGACTGGAGCTTTGCATTGGCGATCTCTGCTTCCTCCAGCAGTGTGTCGAGGTCGTGTTTCGTGGTCTCAACAGTTTTAGTGAATGGATTTGTGGACGAAGCCAAAGGCGGTTTTTGACGTGGACGGAGCTGTGAAACTTGAAAGAACGTTGTCAACAGCGGGTGATTTTTCTTCTGGAGATTCTTCTATTAAGATCTTAATTATAACGTCGTTGTCTTCTTGCTGCTCTACAGAACACTTTTGCAATGTGATTCTTTCCTCTTGTTTACGACTAACGGGCATTCCTTTCATGCGGAATCGTATAGGAAGAAGTTCCCCGACTTCGCCAATAATATCTTTTCTGACATCAGCTAGATACTTTTGCAAATAATGATTCTGCGATCTTTCCACAAAGGCTAATGTCTTTTCTTCGCCATTTGAGCATATCTTGAAAATCACCTCGCCCGCCATAGTTGCTCAATGATAGTCGAACTTCATGTATTCCGGCTTGCAAACTATACAATTTCCAGACAGTACTGTGTCGGGAATGAAAAGTGTTTGTCTGCTTTTACATGTAAAACTTATCATATTATTGCTAACTTTCTCAACAAGTTTATAAAGCATCTTTTTAAAATTTATTTTGATTCTTTATTGATTCACTTGCGAGAATTGAAGCTTGAAAGGTAAGATTAAAATCTAAGATTCGAAGATACGTAGAATTGTTTTAATTTATGAATATTCATTTAAATCTTCGAATAATCGCACAGAAAGTGTTCACGCGTGATGTTCGTTGACTGTAATTCCTTTCTACTATTTACTATTTTGTATTTTGTAAATGGACAACGTTTTTGAAAACAGGTGTATAAGATATACCAATTATATATATCAGGATACAGTATACAGCAATATACGGAAATATTTCATAAAATCAAAATAAATAGGTACGACATCATACTGTACGACCCGGCTGTAACCAAATAGGTATATATACCTATTTCAAAAAACGTTGACAACGGTCGATCTGAAAACTATTGAAAATTCTGAGAATTGAGAAATTAAACGAGACTTACCTGTACGTTGAAGTTTGATTGGAATTCTATCGAGTCAATAAACTGCACCAAGGGATCACATGAAATAGCTCGACGCATGCGCATAGTCAGTATTTAGAGACGAAATGTGATTGTCTTATTATAAAACCAAGTTACAAAGTACAATGACTGTATATTGACCATAAACTCTAGCTACCATAAACTGATAAAGGGTGGGTATACAAGTCCCATCAACAGATATACTGGGCGGGCATGTGATCCCTTGGTGCAGTTTATTGACTCGATAGAATTCCAATCAAACTTCAACTTACAGCTAAGTCTCGTTTAATTTCTCAATTCTATCTCGTCATCAACTGCAGCAGGGATCCCATGAGATTTCAAAGACCAGACTGTCACACGAGGAAACTAGTCAACATATTATATCAAACTTGTTTAATTTCCTTAAACGTTATTAATCTACATGACAAAATGTTAGTTCTATTCAATCTTTAGAACAGCAGAAGCATACGTGGTAGTTTGAATAGGCTTATCATAAAACTTGTCAAAAGATCTTGAAGACGACCATCCTGCAGTATTTAGGATATCTTGAATGGGAATGCTTGCAACTTTCGCTTTAGAAGTAGCGGCAGCTCTTGTACTGTGTGGCTTAAACATGGTAACATCCACACCAGCAGCAGCCATGACTGAGCGAATCCACCGTGAGATTGTATCCCTTGAAATACGTTTGTAGGGTTTGATAAAACTGATAAGTAGCTTGCATTCAGTTCCTCTAAGAGGCTCTGTCTTCTGAAGATATTCCTTCATATGGGTAACCACACAAAGCGATTGGTTTTTAAGATATTTATATTATATTGTTATTTATTAAGTTTAGTGAGGGCCACAAGTTTGTAAGTGTATTTCACTTTTATGTGTTACCCTCTTGAAATAAAGTCTTCATCATCATCATCATTGATCAGCAGGATAAGCTTGCAGCATAATTGAAGGAACTTTGTACCTGGTCTGCTTTGTTTTACATGTTCAGGAAGCACAAACTCAAAGCCATTTGGAGATTCTTTCATGCAATTGATGTCAAACATATGTAAACTCTGTCCTCTTTGTGCAGAAACTAAGGCCACTAACATAACCGTCTTTAGAGTCAAAGATTTGAGGTCCAGTTCCTTAGTGACATTGAAAGATGAAAGATATGTTAACACTGGTTGTACATCCCAAGTTGACTTGTAACGTGGAGTTAGTGGTGTACTTTTATATATCCCTTTCATAAACCTTGACACTATTGCATGATTTCCAATAGTCATGTTGTTCTTAGGTAATGTTACTGCGGATATAGCACTCATTGCAGTGTTTATTGTGGTATATGACAATCCTTTTTCATAAAGTTGAACTAAAAATCCAAAACTGTTGTCACAGGTGGGTCATAGGGATCAGTTTTCCATTTACTACAAAAGTCAGACCATCTCTTGATGTACGGTTTATATTGTAGTATAGTGTAATTGTAGTGTAGGTTTTTAAGATATTTATATTATATTGTTATTTATTAAGTTTAGTGAGGGCCACAAGTTTTCCATCTGACCAGGACCGTAAGATGATTTCTGCAGCTTTTCCTGAAATGTTTTTGCGTGTGAGGCTTTCCCTGAGACTTTGTATGCCATTAATCGTAACTGTTTCCTGAGTGGATGTAGAACATTGCTGTGAGGTTGTACCAAGAGTGTATTGGACTGAGGAAGGAGAAGAGAGTAATCTACAAGTAGATGGAGGAGGATGGTGAACCAAGGTTGATTCTGCCAAAGAGGGACTAGAATAACTCCCGATGCTTTGTCTTGTTCCACTTTTTGCAGGCAGGTGGCAATCACACTGAAAGGTGGAAAGGCATAGAAATAGTAATTTTCCCAGTTCATAAGGAAAGCATTTACATATTTTGCATTAGGGTCTGGTTTCCATGAAACATAATTAGAAACCTTAAAATTTAGTCTAGATGCAAAAAAGGTCAATATGAAAGGGACCCAACATATGCTATATGTCCTGAAAAACTTCTGTATTCAATGACCATTCAATCGAGGTGTTAAATTGTCTCGACTCTTTGTCAGCCTCAATATTTGTTGAGCCTGGTTGTGGCAGGAACTGAGCCAAATATTCCTCCCTTGGCACCACTGCCAAATCTGCAGTGCCATATCATTACAGTCTGTTGATTTTATACCACCAATAGCATTTATATATGCCACAGTAGTTGTATTGTCAGATTGAACCATAATGTGTTTGTCACTGACTTCACTACATAAAGATCTTAGACCAAGCAAGACTGCTTTCATTTCTAAGTAGTTGATATGAAATTGTTGTTCTGCAAGACTCCAAAGGCCCCCAGTTTTCTTATGTTCATAAACTGCTCCCCATCCCATATTAGAGGCATCAGTAGTTAAGGTTAGGTCAGGGTTACTGAGAATAATGTTTTTAAATGCAATATTCTTTACCCACCATGTCAATTCAGACATAGATTCCTTTGAAAAAATCATAGGACCATCATAGTTGCCCCTGCTGTCCTGCAGTGCAAGAATTTTATTCTTTTCCAGGTTTCTATAATGTAGCTCTCCAAACATCACCCCTGGGAGACTAGATACTATTAGACCTATTACCTGGGCAACTTCTCTGATTGTCATGTTCTCCTTTTGTAGTAGATTCTGACAAGCTAGCTTTACATTGTTGGCCTTAATAGGTGGGATCCTAATAGTCATAGATACACTATTCAATAAAAATCCAAGAAATTCGATTTCCTGTTTTGGTATTAGAACAGATTTTTCTGGGTGAACAATAAACCCCAGTTTGATGAATGTATCAATGCTATCATGCACATTTCTTTCACAGGCAACATATTCATATCCCATTAGAAAGGAATCATCTATGTGTCCCATGCAAATATGCCCCAATGATCTAATATGACTGTAAACAGCCTTTAATACGATGGTAAAAATTCGTGGGGCACATGCAAGGCCATTAGGCAGACATGTAAATTGGTAATAATTCCCTTCCCATTTAGGAATTTTAGGAATTTTATATCTTCCTGTGCCACAGGAATTGAATAATAAGCGTCCTTGAGGTCAACTGATGCCATAAAGCACTTTGGACGCATAAGTTTGAGGGTTGTTTGGAGTGTATCCATTTTTAAATGGTAGTAAGCTACAAACTCATTTAGGGGTTTGAGATTTAAAATCATTCGATAGCTACCATCTTTCTTAGGCCGCACAAAGATAGTAGAGATAAATTCACCCAACATGGGATTAGACAGTTCAATAACCTTTTTGCCTAAGAGCTTATTGATTTCAGCGTTAATGATTTCCTCAATACATGTAGATGAAAGAGAAAATCAATGTGTAAGCCTCAGCAAGCTGGAACAATTGAGAGAACTTCTTCATTTCTGTGCGAAGTGTGGCTCACCTATTATTCAAGAGGACATGAATGAAGTAAAAATTGAAGGCTCCCAGTTGACTCTTGGAATGAATTTTATCAATGGCTGCAGTTATAGATGGCAGTCCCAACCTTCCCTTGCTGGTACCAAAGGAGCAGGTAACCTACTACTGTCTGCTGCAATATTCTTCAGTGGCATTCACTTTACTAAATTTGAGCGTTTTTCAGCCAATGCTAACCTCAAAACAATAAGTGAAGACACTTACACCAATCTGAGAAAGAAGTATGTCTTTCCAGTTGTCAAGAATACGCAGGAGGTAGAAGAAGAGGACATTGTTGCCGAGGAATCGGAGGTTTCGCAGGCAGTGCTACGAAGGGAAGTAATGCAGAAGGTGGCTCCACCACAACATCCGATTGTAGTCAGTCAAAGGGACATATGCCAACTAGTCCATGAAGATAAGCTGAATTCCTTGAAGATTGTGCAACTGCAATCAATCTGCGACCATCTAGACATACAGCCTGCTGGTAGCCTACTACGAAAGAAAAGCTTCGCCACCCCAATAGAAAGTTATGTAAGAACCTGCCAGTGTTTCCACGCCTGAACCGGTCTCTAACCTTGTGTTTACATGACAGAGTTTGAGCTAGTTTTATGCGGTAACTACAATCTTGGACATAATAGTTGACGCATTTTGAAAATCCCGCTATCAAAATCAATTACACCTAGTTCTCCTCCCCCTCCCCCCACAAACAATGTTGATAGGACCGTAAAAATGTGCAGTAACCGGTGCTGCCACTTACTATCAAGTAATCAAGTAAGGGGGGGGGGGGGGGGGGGGGGGGGGGGGGGGGGTGTTAAATTACTATCTATGTGAAGAAAATATATTTTAATTGTTCATCGATGAAAATATATTGCTGAATTTGAAATGCGTCAACACATCTTGTCCAAGATTGTAGCTTTACACATCTGAACACTTTTGTAACACTTGCTTTGGTACGTGTTTAGCAATTCAATGGAATGTAAATATGTCGGTGAGTTAACTCGAGTTCGTAATCCAGTCAGCAACATTAACATGCTGCCGAAATTAGCTTTACTTGGTCTTGCAATCTGTTGGGTCCGTGCACAGTTCGGCCAAATTTTTATTTAATTTTTTATGCGTGTTTCAATAAAACGAAAAAAAACAAATAAACAAACCTTATATCCTTTTTTTAGTTTTTATTATGCGTGTTTCAATAAAACGAAAAAAACGAAATAAACAAACCTTATATCCTTTTTTAGTTTTTATTAACTTAGCATGAGTGCACGCACATGCACGCGTATATAACAAATAAGAAGAAAAAAAAACAACAAGCAATTATTTTCTTGTTACAAGTAATAATTGCATTTGGCAGGGCGGGATAGACAGTTTTTCGCGCCATTCCTTGCCATATTTGATTGACATCTGCCTATCACATATTACACCTGCATCGGAACGCCACTCTATAAAGGTAACCATGGCCGAGAGGACGTTCGTACTCTGGCGAGGAAGTAAAAGAGTACATTTTAACGAAAACGACGTAAAGGTATAGTGTTTTCAGGGTAAGTTTTTTTTCCCCCCAATGCCGCCATTTGTCACTTCTCAGACTCATGCAAAGCAAGCACAACTGAGTAAAATAGTGATTTTTGTACGCGCAACCTATGCTATTCTTTTGCCTGTTCTTTTTCAATCGATCAGTACTACAATACTACACTACAGGTTTGATTCTAAGCCAGCGGGTACATTCTTTATTTTGTTGCATTGCTACTCAGTAACGGTCGGCGAATCCGTATATAAAGGTTTCACACTCTATAACCTTCCCAGATAGTTGCTATGTACATATTTTCACAAATAGTCTAATAAGTGAATTTATATATCGGCTTTACTGGCCAAAGTCGTCACTGAAACGAAGGAAACCATGAACGCCCCGCCAAATTAGCCCAGCGTCGCTAGACTCGCTACGCAGGCTACCCCAAATCAAACTTGTGTCTGAAATGCTGATTAGGTCAGTACCAAACATACTCCAACTTTCGTTACTCCTTTTAAAATAGTATCATTAACTATTTCCCTGTATACATATAAAATCAGTTATAATTTTATTTTTGCGTAAGTGTGGATTACATTCAAAAGGAAGCTAACTGTGGCCGAGTCAGTTGAGAAAACAGCTAGCAGACACTGTGTACACACCGTGTCATTTGATCATATTAAAAACTATATGTAAAATTTCCTCAAAATCCTGTCATCCCTTTTGGCACAATAGAATCACTAATAACATGCAGAACGGCGTCTATTGAATAATCATTGTAATTACGTGTCTCACACATTCGGTGAAATTTAGATACTCTACATAGTCACTGCTGTAAGACTATTCTAAAAGAACATTGCAAACAATTATGTCATTAGGTCTACATGAAAATAGCCATGACCTAATATATATATATATTTTTTCCAGGTTGATGGAAGTAGTGTCTATCTTCAAGATGACTATGAACGGTTGGCAAGATTCCCAGACTTCATGGGAGAGTTTGATACTTCTGGCTGGAGAGACCGAAGTTCAATTGAAGTAATGGGACAAAGTAGTCAGAATGAATTACCATCAGTATCACCACAAGACTTTGGACTTTCCACTTCCATGCCATCGACATCTGGAATAGGTACCGCCGATCAAAGCGTTGCCGGTGGCCCAATCGGTAGAAAACCCAACACGTTCAGACTGTCCTTGCAGACAGGAGGCGCGGCGAAGGGAAAGGATGAGTTCCGCAGAAAAACTTTATTTGTTGAATTCAATGACGATGAACAAGCAATTTCACTGTCAACTGCCTATTTACAGCTGAAAAACAACGAGGCCAACGTCAAGGATGTCGCTAGACTGACAATGGAATATCTAAACATGGAGGAGTTAGCAATAACAGACGTAAAGGGCTTTGAAATCCTCGACAGCCAAGCCACCAGAGGTATAGTCTTTGTTAGTCAATGAACTGTAAATACCCATGGCCTTTTAAAACTGACGTATCTGTGTTAAAAGGAGATTTTAACGAAATAATCAATATTATGCAAGTTTACATGTAAGCTTTAAAAAATCATGCAGACATGTAGATTACCTGATAATATTTATAAACATCTCATTGCACACCGTTAACCATTGAAATAATTACAATTTAGCTTTCTTATACCATTTCAGATACGAGCAAGAGGTGTGTGTTGAGTGTCGTTATCGGACTGAACGATATTTCCAAAACAAACATGTCCGCCATATTGCTCATTGCAGCCCCTGAGTTATATAACACAGGTAGTCCATCATAACTAAATGTTTTGTGTGTTTGGGGTGGGAGGAGTGGGTGGGGAGGGTCCTTGGAGTATTTTCTAAAAAAATATGCTTGTCAATGTAAAGTCAGGGTCCTTAGTGCTTATTTGATGGGGGCTCTTATTTTCGTTTTCAGATTCAATATGACATTGTCTTTATTTCACGTGAACACAAACCATTAAATAGCAAAACAGTAACAAATATAGGTATATTTTAGTAGAAACACAAATCTGTGTACATGTGTGGCACACAATTACACTTTCTTTCAGCATATATGTAACTGTATACCATGTACTCAGTAATTTGTTCTTTCTTGGGGGAAGGGTGAGGGCACTTATTAGAAGGGGGTGCTTATCTGAACCTGGGTGGTAATTTGGGCATTAATTACGGTCATTATCTGCTAAAATTTCAGACTGAGGCATGTCAGTCAGGCATGTCAAAAGCTGGTTGTAGTGGATTAAAATACTGAAATCAATGTCAAGTAGTATCAATTAAATATTTATATATAGTATAACAATATTTGTTTTACTGCTATAGGAGCTGATTTTTGGGACAAGGGTACAATGAAGATATATGCATGCACTGATGTAATATAGGAAGGACTAAGGATCAACAGACATAAGAAGGCAAATTCTAAAGGAAAGGCCTCACCCCTATTATGAAAAAAACATTAGTACTATTGCTATCCTTGACAGACTTGATCAAATTGAAGATCAAATGAAAATGGCACCGTTATTGTGTACCTGTAGAAAGATAGAGGAATACGACAACGTACTAAGGGAAACATCTAGGTGTAACATCTTAATGTCTTAATATTGTAAATGATGATATTGAGTTTTCTGGTTGCTGAAATCGCTTGGTAGCTTGTACTTCATGTGCAAATCAGTGGTACGCAAACAATACAGTCTGCTATCATTGCAGAAGTGAGGATGGGGTCAGTCAGAGAAAGACTGTTAGAGGGCTGGAAAACCTATTTAAATTTCTAGAATCTCAAAATATTTAGATTGTTGTGTTTCAGAAACAGATTGTTTGGGTTAAAAGTTTTCTTTTCAGTAGAGTGATAGCACTAATAACCCATGAAATAAAATCTAATAGCTATTCTCACTGCTAAAAAATGCCGCGAAATGCGAGCGGGCGTTATGTGAAAGGCCCAATTCCCTTGGCAATTCCCTGGCTAGAGTTCACAGCATTGCCACATGCTTTTAGTTTGATATTTAAGACCCCTCGCACCCCAGTTCAGGGCTTTTTGACGATTTCAGAAAGGCGGCAAGGTTGTTCGTTCTCTTCTTCTTCGTTTGGTTGTCGCCGAAGCCCCAAGTAGCACGTTGTTTCTTTTGGTATGGCTGCCCCACAAGAGCCTCCAGCTCAAGAATTAGACCCTGTTCCACCGGCTCCAGCACCAGTCGCGGCTCAAGAGCCTGAGCAGCCTGTAAACCAGCAAAATGAGGTATTTTTCTTCTAGTTAACACCCCGTTTAGAACTTGTTCTTTGCTAGTCGTGTTCGAGGACGCTCGTTGGCTTATAATTGCAAGCGCTGGTTAGAGTCCCATATATTCATCGCTCGGACGTTCATTTTGCATAATTCCACGGCCGTCGTTCTGTTGAACCTCTTATGCCGGGAGTACGTCATGTGTAGTACCCCTCGGTCAGTACTTTAGTCGCAAGCAGGTCGGCCCTTCGTAGCACGCGCTTCTTTTAGCTTACTTCGTTTCCCCCAGCTCGGGAACAAGCAGGGTGGTTTCTTTGCGTTGGTTTGTTTTTGTCATGTGCCGTTGCGTTCCGTTGTAGCTTTTGTTTGCCTCATTAAGGTCCTATTGTTTATTCCTTACAAGCTGCTCCGCAGGTCTAGTTATCAGTATTTCGTAAACTGTTCTTATTTGTGCGCCCGTGGGGAGTTGTGGAGTTTTCACATTAATAGCATGTAAGGTTAAGGCCGTGTGTCAGCAAGAAGCCGTGGGTCGGCAAGAAGCCGTGGGTCGGCAAGCATGTGTTGCGAGAAGCCGTGGGTCGGCAAGCGCGTGTTTCAAGCCGTGGGGCAGCAAGCGCGATTTTTGAGAAGCTGTGGGTCGGCAAGCGCGATTTTTGAGAAGCCGTGAGTCGGCAAGCGCGATTTTTGACCATAGCGCCAGTTAAAAATGAAGAAGCCGTGTGTCGGCAAGAAGCAGTGGGTCGGCAAGAAGCAGTGGGTCGGCAAGAAGCCGTGGGTCGGGAAGCATGTGTTGCGAGAAGCCGTGGGTCGGCAAGCGCGTGTTTCGAGCCGTGGGTCGACAAAGCGCGATTTTTGAGAAGCCGTGGGTCGGCAAGTGCGATTTTGAGAAGCTATGGGTGATTTTTGACCATAACGTTTAAAAATGAAGAAGCCATGTGTCGGCAAGAAGCCGTGGGTCGGCAAGAGCGAGGTTTGGTGATCATAGCGTTCTAGTCACGTGACCGGTTTTATGCAATATCGCTGAAAATGGGTTATTGTTAGAGACAATGATACACATACATTGAAAGTGAAACATGTTAACACACATATGAACATTCTGACTCTTATTGAACTTTACGAATGGACCTAATTTTTAGCTAGTAAAAGCTAAATACCGTTAGTCACCCAATTCTTCTGTGATTTAATTGAACTCTCATCAGGAATTCAAAATGTAGGTCAAAAGGTGTTGTTAGCATTTGGGTGCCTGTGGGTTTCAGTTCTTTGTCCGAATTTTTCCCCTAGGTGTGTATCCTAGACTTTGTTTATATTTTAAATCTCACATGCATAATTCGTTTATTTTATCCCATTTTGTTTTAGTACGTGTTATTTTTAATCACTTTGGTTTGCTTTCCGCAAAGTTATTTCTTATGTATTGGGAATTTATTTATTTATTTTGGATTTATTATTTTCGAGTTTATTTTAAATTAATTTCGTGAGGTATTTATTTATTTATTTTTTCTTTTTTCTTTTTTTCTTTATTTTAATACTTTTTATATTTTTTACTATTATTTATTCGTAACCCGGGCCTGCTACGTGACCTTAGACAGGACTTACTGAGTTTGTTGTCAATAAGGAGAGCTAGAACGAATTATTCTTATACCACGATGAAGTTATGCCACGGTTACTCAGTTTTTCCTGGTGGTTGAGGTACATACGTGTTTCAGCTCGATCAACTGAAAAAGAAGCTCGAGGACCTCCGACAGCTACAGGACGCTGGTTCGGTGGACTCGACGCTCTGCCACCTAAGAGAGATGTTAGCAAGACCCGCGCCCCTGGCACATGCCACTATGGCGGCGTTAGAAAACTTAGTGGACGTGGAGAGAGAGAAGGCATCCGCACAAGCGTCGAGGTACGCTATCATCCTGCGTCAGACACGCTCGCTGGACGGTCCCTCTTTACAGCCACTACTACTTAAGCTCCTGGGCACGGATGAAGAGGTAGCGATATCAAAAAGAGATCCAGAAGGCACTCCAGGCTGTGGCCGCAGCTCCGCGGCGCCCAGAGTTGCGTCGTGTCCCGGGCCAGTATGCCAACGACACGCGTGGGGCAACCACTTGTTACTTCTGTGGCCGCAGGGGCCACATCGTGAAGGATTGCTTCGCCAGAAGGGGGCGAGGCCGCTCGGGACGTGGTTACAACTATAACTATTCATTATAATTATTAGAATAATCCTCTGTGTACGAGTCATTTGATCTCCAATAAAGTGCGATCTTGACTTACTGGTGTAGCTCGTTAGTCCCCGCTTTTAGGTCCCACCTACTTGTGTAGCTCTGTGTAGCTCTTTAGTCCCCGCTTTTAGGTCCCTGGGTGCGCCTTTCCTCCTGTCCTTGCCTTGCCGCGACCAGAAGGGTAAAACTAAACCAACACCCTATAACCTGCCTTCGGGCGGGTTCCTGGTCCGGTTCGGCTAGTGGGTCCCTTCCCTGCGCTCCGCGAAGCTTTGGTAGTTCTCCTCGCTCTTCTCCCATTTGATTTCCTTCTCCAGATCTCCGTGTCGAATTTTAACAATTTTGCGCTCATTACCCAAAGCTCGCAACATATCAAGTTTGATTGGTGCAATTGGGAAGGAAAAACCCACTGGCTGGATCGGGCCACTACCCGCTGTCGAGATGGTCTCGGACGGTCGCGCATTCGCCCCCCCTCGCATGCTCAGGTTTCGCGACCCAGATTCGTTCGTTGCGGGAAACTTCAGTGCTTGTGTGCCACAGTGGCGTTTGGTGTTAGAAACATTCCCGAAAAAGGAAGAGATTCTCTCGTACATCACCGACGGTGTTAATGTCTTCCACTTCTTCACTCCATTCAATGGCTCTTTTCAGGGAAAGAAGTACTGTAGTAACACCCGCCATTTTTCCCAACGCGGCATCCTGTGGACCGTTCTCAGATTTCATTTCCAAGACCATTACGGATAGAGTCATCAACGGTTCCCTCCACATCGTGGGAAAGGTTGGGTCCTGTCACCCCCCTCATTTGGTTCTTCCCATTACCATCGAACCATGCAAATCCCGAATGTGCCATGACGAGCGTTTCCTTAATTGTTGGATAAAAGACTGCCCTTTTTCCCTTGACTATCTCACTGACCTCATACGCTACGTAGGCCCCAATCATTTTCAAACCTCATTTGAAGACAACAGTGGTTATGACCATGTCCGTCTACATCCCAGCAGCTCAACCTTCTTTGGCCTCGAGTGGCAAGGGTGGTATTTTTACCTATACCTCTCTACCGTTTGGCTGGAAAGCTAGTGCCTTTATCTACCACAACATTGGCTTGGCGGCCACCAACCGTATTAGGTCCCAGGGCGTCCCATGCTCACAGTATATACTTTATTAGTTTCATGGGACGTTGTCGCCATGTTTCCAAACATTGATAATGATCTTGGGCTTAGAGCCGGTTAGAGAAGCTTTGGAAACTAGGAGTAACGAAGTCCCGTCGACTGATTGTATTGTTGAGGCAGTTGAAATTTGTCTTATCTCTAACAATAGTCGATTTAATAATAATCATTTTGTACAAAAGCATGGTACAGCTATGGGACCAAAACACGCGTGCAGCTACGCTGATTTAGCTATGGGCTTATTGACAGTCAAGCTAAGTTTGGGGGACCTATTTAAGCCGAATCTTTGGTGGCGATACAGAGATGATGTAATTGATGTTTGGACTGAAGGTCTTGAAAAACTCCTTGAATTTACGATTACATTAATTCTCTCTATCCTACTATTAAGCTTACGGTGGAGCATTCCCAACATAGCTTGAATGTATTAGACTTAACCCTCCACCTTCAAGACGGTTTTTATTCATACCGATGTCTATGCTAAACCAACTGATAGCCATCTTTATTTGCCTTTTTCTAGCTCCCATCCTTTTCATTGTAAGAAATCAATTCCCTATGGGGTGGCCCTCAGGTTGAACAGAAATTGTTCATCCACTGAGACTTTGAATAATCGGTGCTTTGAATTACAACAAGTATTTAACGCATCAGGGTTTATGATTCAAAGCTTGTGGATGGTCAATTTCAGAAGGCGTTAAAGGGGGGACTCTGATCAAAATACCTCAAACTTTTAAACCAGCTGAAACTCCGTAATTACAATCTTGAAGCTATCAATAATAACGCTACCAAACGGTTTTTTTCGAAATTTCAACGGCAAGTGCTAGTTTTTATCTTTCTTTTTCTAGGCCAGTGAATAAATCGAAAACTTGGAGGGAGACTGGAACGGCGGTAGTGACGTCATCCAATCAACCCCAAATATTCGACTACAAGGCAAAGTATGGAGGTCTCTGAAAATATCCACAGAAAATCATGCTTTATCCATTCTAATATATATTTTGATTGCCAAATAGCAAAATATACAATCAAGTTGCTGTGTTCAAGCGACAAATACATCCAAAAGAAGATATTTTTCACTGCAGAATTCGACGATTCCATTATGATTTATAGCTGAATGTTACATACTCTCGCGTTATTTCTGCAAGGTCCGCCGCTTTCGGCGTACTACTGAGCAGGATATAACTTCCAAAATATATACTCTTCCATATCCTAACAGATAAAGAGGATCTAAAGTGTAACGTTGGGACTACTGTCACTGTAAGATTAATTTCGACATAGTTATGCCACGTAATTCATCATCTGAAGTCTCTTCAAGTGAAGGAGCGTGGACAGGTATTATGAGTAGTACCAGAAAACATACGCCGTAAATGTCTACCATGTCCTGTATGGTGACTGATCTTGCTCACTAAAATATTTTTCGGTATAAAAACTAAACGAAAAATAGTTGGATATCACGAATCTTCTGCTGTTATATTCAATACTTCAACAATTTAATAGTCTCCTAATACTTAACAGTAAAATGTTAGTAGTCCACGAAATGCTACTTCAGGATGACCGGCATTCGCAAGACCTCTACCGATCCAATCTCGGTTGCCCTGATTGTCAAAACACACTGCCAGTTGTACGGACCAAACAGATTTTAAAATTCCTCATCTCATTAAATTATTTTTTAGAAAGCAATTAATCTGCAAGAAAGGAAACTGTTCATTCTATGCATTTTATAACAAATTTCCAATGATTCTTGAAATGTAAAAGTGTCGTACACATGTATACTGTGAGTGTCTCGGCGGGAGCCGTGTGCGCTCTTCGACAGTCACAATATAAAGCTTTACAATCCTTACATCTTCTGGCCCTCTGGCTTTCACGAATGCTTCATATAAGGAACAAACGTTGACTTGGGATATGTTTAACAAATCTGTATGTTGACCGATTGATTATGCTAACATTTAGATCTCAAATCATGTGAAGTCGTATAGGCCAAAAGTGCCAAAGACTGACACGCACAAGTATCGCCAAAAACTTCAGGTTCGTTTTAGCATTGATCTATCTCAACCGTTATATTCACTTTAGAAACATTCTGGTGCTATGTTGATGAGCCCTAACTGCCTGAAAAATGTATGGAGGCTGAATGACAAAATAAGACGAAAAAGGGGGGGGAAAAAAGAGAGAAACATACAATATAAACGCGGTAGTATTTTACAAAGACTTTGTATGTGAATGTACGGACGGGTTCAAGGGTTGATTGGATGAACGTCACAGAGGACCCCACAAAACCACCACGCTGTCGTTTATACACGCGACCACGCTCGTTTTAATTTGCACCCCCCCAAAAACAACATGGCGCGTACGGGTGATTTCGGCCTCTTCTCATGAGGATTTACTCGACACTCTCTGGACCAAAAACACCACATGTTCGCTATTTTTATTAGTTTATTATTTAATAACACTTTAGTAGGACGATGGAGAAAAGTCACACCAAGAAGGGTCGATTTTGATCAGAGTCCCCCTTTAAACGTCAAACGAATCTTATATCTTTAAGGACCTAAAGAAAAGCTGAAAATTAATTCTTTATTTCTGATGCAATGTTAATTTTGTATTTTAGATTTGTGTTCAACTTTAAATTATATTATAGATTTATAGATTTGATTTAGTTTTAGGTTAGAGGGCCACAAGTTAGCAGCCTAGTGACTGTTTAGTGTCCCTCATAAAATAAAGTCTTGATTGATTGATTTGTAAAGGATTCCACTAGTTTTAGAGTATAATACGAGATTCGAATTTAATTAAGAAAACATCGCATGTGCTCAATTCTTACTTCGTTAAAATAAAATTTTACACCTAAATCTATCATGCCGGAATATAGGAGGACAAAGAACCTTAAAGAAATACTTAGCACTTCTCAAGTTAATTCTGAAAATTCCACGCTTGTCGAACGAAAGCCGTTTTTAAAGTGTTCCAAGAAATGCGGACCCTTTGTAAGGAATTTCTCTCAGAATCCAAATTTTTAAAAGCGCTTCTACAGGTCGCATCTATTAAGATTAAAGAAGCTATTTCTTGCACTTCTACTGTTATATATTTAATTTCTTGCACTAAATGCAATTTACACTGTATGTAGGTTCCACCTCCAATCAATCAAATCAGTTCCGAAACATAACTCAGCTAGCTTACAACAACAAAGACCGCGAAGTCGCTATTCATATAATAGTGTGCGCATAACTAACTAATGACTTGCAATTTATATGTATAGAGCACATTAACTCACTTTTAATGTAGACAAAAAACTCTTAACTAGAGAAGCCTATTGGGGCTGCACAAATGCACACGCTACCGCCCTTATGCCTTAATAAAAGACAGAATTTCAGTCGAAGAATGGAACACATTATAGTCATAAATAATTATTTCTGCTTACATGTAGAGTACGATTAGCTCTTCAATTCAATACATTACATACTCATTGTAGGACATTGTACATATTTGGTATATATAGACAATTTTGTGTCATTTTTACCATTTACCTATTTTATATTTTACCTTTTTACTTGAAGAAGGCCGAAGGGCCCGAAACGTTTAAATAAACTTGGTGGACAATCAGAAGTTGCCTGACCTTCTACTGAATCCTATGCTACTTATATATATATGT
>JAUJYZ010000793.1:0-42500 GCA_033675265.1 Actinostola sp. cb2023
AAAGAGAGTGCAGTCGGTTTTAGTTTGCCAGTGAATAGTGGACCTTTCCCAAAAAAATGTGGACCTTTGGGGTCTGTGGGGGGTGCGAACGCACCCCGTGCACCCCCCTGGCTACGGGCATGAGTAGTGTCTGAAACAGTTCATGTTTTCCCTAATGTATTCGTTATACCGTCACGTATGCTTTATAATGATTAATAATATACATGAAAAAATTACTCGATTCTGATTGGCTGAGAGCTTTGCTATTTATTCTAATTACAGTGCAAACATTGGTAATACAGTGCACAAATAAGTAACACTGTGCAATTACTTTCTGAAATTGGTTCATTGGTTAAAAAACAATAGAAAATACATTAGCCAATCAAATTCCTTGTTTTGATCACGAAACACTAGCGGGATCAGTTTCGTGCTTGAGAGGGAAAAAAATGGCCGACTTTTCCCCTGAAAATCGTTTTTCAAATGCTACTGAATTTACCATTGAACAACTAAAAAAAGGGTCAAAAAATGAAAACACACTGAAAAGTACGTCCTTCTGGCTATCCGTTTGGTTAGCATGGTGCGAGAACAAGAAAGTTTCAAATGAAATCCACAAGTACGACCCGATTGCTTTAAACAAACTGCTTGAGCAGTTTTATGCAGAGGTTAGAAGCAAGAACGGGAAAGAATACGAGCCGGATAGCTTAAAAGTAATGATAGCAGCGATAGACAGGCACCTCAAAGATCAAAACTACAATTGGTCAATCATAAAAGATAGAGAGTCATTGCCAGAAATCAGAGACATTTTGCGTCTACGATTATTTGTGTCAGCGGAGTTACCCAGAATCAAAAGATTATGCTCAAATTCATGTAAACTATGTGAAATCTGAATCACAAACTAATAGTGTGAAGCGATCTTGATCATACAGCCTCTACATTTTAAAATAATTGCAAATTTAGCAAAAAGATACGAAAATGGTATTTACCACAGGAAGCCCAAAGTTGAACCCCCTCCCCTCCATCGTCTCTCCTATTTCTCGCTTTTTGAGCCTAACTCAGCTAACTATCTCTGGGTTTCCTGTGTAATCTAACAGGCCAGGCTACTTATGTAAACATGGCGATCCAAATAATCTTGACAGAAGCGTTTACCGAGTGAAAAACAACGGTGAAAACAGTAGATTTACTCAATATGCTTCTGTATCGGCGAAAGTGGAATTTAGCTTATCTTTGGCTGGACTTTGTCATATTAGAAGTGGAATTTATGGCCAAACAAGTGTGATATTCTGTGAGTTTAGATGACGTCCTTTCGAACTGGCTATCGGGAAAGTGTGTACCACGCACGACGAAGCTGCTACCGGACTCCAACTTTTAGGAATTTACTCAATTTGGCGGCCTTTTACAGTAAATGATAGAGGTGAGATGTTGTTGAGAGAGCGATTTTTGAAATCGATTTAGTCATACTTTATTTTCGCTTGATTGTAAGAAGTGTACTCGATTCGAGCACCCAAAACATTAAACTTGTAAATTAGCTATCGGGAGTTTGCATCCGAAGTTTAGTTCTTCAGATATTTCTGATTTTCTATGTTTTGCCATACATTTCTACCATTTGTCTTTGATATGTAAATGTACGAAAAGCTTATGAATAATGAGCTGCGCGACCAGGCATGTCTCTGATTTCTGGGTATGTTTCATCGTCAAAACAAGTCTTCATAGAGGGAAGAGCGAAGCTACTACGAGAAGCGGGCCATGGAAAACGTCCCAATAAAGCCAGACAGGTCACTAAAGAAGAAGAAGAGGAACTCTGGTCAAAAGGAAAGCTGGGTTCACAATGACCAAAAGTACTTATCAACACAATATGGTGGGTACTTACCCAATACTTTGGGTTACGAGGGCGCCAGGAGCACCACGATATGAAAGTGGACGACTTCAAAATATGCAAAGACGACGATGGTGTAGAGTATGTAGAATTTCAAGAAGGCCCAACCAAAACCAGGCAAGGAGGCTTACACGAGAATGTTAAAGTGCTACTTGGACGAAAATCGATCGAAATTTAATGTAGCTGAAACTTCATTGAATAATTCTTCAAGGGTCTAATAATAATTTGTATAAACAAACTAGTGATCTATCACATATCCTGCAATCTGATTGGCTACGCTACTAAGGGTCTAATAGTGATAGTCCCCTAGTAGCGAATCACCATGGTAACCATTGTCGTAAACGGCGATGAAGCAAGATGGCGGACAAACCCGATAGTTGTTTTCTCGCTAAAAAGAGCTAAAATAGACCGAGAAACAAATCTCAAGAACAAGAAATGGAAAAAGCACATAAATATAGACATCTCATTGACAATTCAAGCAAGTTTTCTTTGGCTGACACTGCAGAAACTGAGCGAGAAACGATCGTTAAAGTTGAAGATTTTTCGAATTTGGGCCGATTTTTCAACTTTAGCGAAGACAAAGTCAAAGGGAATACTGATAGTGATAAAGGTAATAAACGAAGGCTACACCACTCTTGACTCGTGTTTTGTTCATTTGTTATTTGATTTATGAAAGTTTTTCAACAAAAGAACCAACTTTTCTGGTTTAGTTTTCCATTTGTTGATGGTAAAACTGAACAGCTCGATTAGTTCAGCCAAATGGGTATCAGTATGACTGGCATAAAATTCTTCTTCTTCTTACTTATGCAAATTAAACAAGATATATTGGTATAATAATTAAGTATGCTAGTTTGTTTATACTAAACATAATTCAAGAAACTAAACACAAAGAAATGTATGGAGTGAAGCCGTGTTGATTGTTAGGCTTGAGTAGATGACCTCACTGACACTTCTAAAGATTCATAAAAATGTAATACTTCCCATAGGAATTTTGAGAAAACACATTAACCAGTAATTGTATGGCTCTTTAAGATTATTTCAGTGAAGTTTCAGCTAAATTAAATTTCGATCGATTTTCGTCCAAGTAGCACTTTAAACTAGCTTGTCATATCAGATTAAAGCCGAATCTACACGAGCAAATTTTCCTTGACAAGTTTTCCTTGACAAGAAAGACTTGCTCGTGTAGACGACAAAAACATTGCAATTTTTCCTTAACTTGTCAAGGAAAACTTGCTCGTTAAAAGGCTTAGCAAAGAAATGATTTAAAGATAATTGAACATGATTGCATAAAAGGCTAAAAGGTTTTACGGGAAGTATCATGATCCCTAGGTAACGATTTCAGTTAGAGAAATATTCCTCAGTAAGAGAGAGTAAATAGAGAAAAGCCAGACTAAATCCAAATATCATCCCGTCAACTGCCATGATATATATATCATGCAATCAGGGACCCTCAAGTGTATTAAGGCCTGACATTAGCATGAAAACGAGGCTAAATTTAGTTTTTTCCTTTTTAAGACATTTTTTATCAAAATTTTCAAACTGACCTTTCAGGGATTATTCGTATAGCTATTCGTCACATTCCGCTTTGATTCTTTACGTCACACCAGCGGAATAAGCCAGGTTAATTACCATGATTGCATCATCCAGTGAACGTGAATTTTACTTGAACTGAATGGGGTACATTTAAGTTGTGTATTTCGTCCTAATATCAAGCCAGTATTTACTATACATAACATGAGAACATAACTCTGCCTTTTAATGATACCATCATAGCATACGATTAACTATTTTCACGGGTCAAGTCTGCGAAGTTCAAATATCGAGTAACTTCAGGGAAGTTGCCGTTGATTATCTTCAAAATCTGAATAGATGTTCCATGTTAAAAGGCGTTAATTGAAAGCTTATGTCCTCTTGTCTCTAAATAATAAACTTTTGTTCCACGTAATTGTGTTTAGGGTTGCCCCATCGTGCAATGTATGCTTCACAGTATCGTTCCTTGAAGTTGGACGCCATTATTATTTAGGTCACGGTCAGCAAACTGGCACTAGTGAACAATATCCCGGATTTACATCAAATGAAAATTTCATTTGGCTTTCTTTAGTTTTATTAGCTTTCCTCCATCGATAACTCGGATTTACAATTATTAAAAAACAGTTTTTTTTTCAAAACTACCAAATCACCAAACGCTTTAAGTACATTTAGAAATGTCTTTAAAAGCAGAATGTGCTTGGGCAAGGGTTTGCATTCGTGAAAGGAAGGCTTTGAGTTCAAGCATCAAGAGAGCTCCTGGCGAAGGAACTGCAAAATATGGATCTAGGGTCTTATCAGAAATATATAAACTCTACTGCCAGAATTTCAATGATTATCCACAGCTCAGTGTTGATGGCTATCAGTTCAACTGGAGGAACAAAGGAGACAAAGAAGCCTATCTCTCAAGATTTTAGGTACGAAACTGCATACACTTTATGAAGTGAACATGTGGGCTCATATATTTCCAGTCCACTAATAGGACAGGGATACCAAGTATCGAAGAAGACAGTTTATGAGTTGCCGGCGCGAAAATTCAAATCTTACCCATCGCAGTTTGCCGTGTTCAATATCGGGGGAAAAACATTCATTCTCAGAAAGATTACATCAAAACTACATTGTGAAGGAAAAGAAAAGCAATTGTAACACATTTTACGTTGTTTTATTGTCATTTTTCTATGAAATTCTCTAGCGCCTTTACCAAATTTTGCACACGTTTGACAGCCGCCATATTCAAACTCATTATTATTCAAAAATTGTGGGCGGAGTGATCACGCAAGATGCCCTTTTATAGCGCGTCTTCGCGTTTAATACACTTGAGACGTATAGCTAGCTGCACGCGATTAAGCCAAGTTACAGTATCTGGTTGGCAATTGCAAACGTAGATCTATAACAACATGTTCAATATGCCGCAGTTGACGAAGAAGTGTTTTACGATATTTGTAGCATTACTGATGCTAATCTGGGTGTGGTACATTTTCACGGTGTTTCCTTCGCTCGAGAACAAATTCGAACCATTTAACGACGAGGCAAACAACATGTCTACAAAACGGCCATCTCTCAACGCAAGCAACTGTGTATTTCGCCCACAAAATGCATCTAACAAGTCGTCAGGCTTCCATGAAATCTTCCACGGTACGCTGATATATTCTGCTTACTATGATGACACAGACCCTATTTCCCCCTCGGTCCGCATGATCGCTATTTCAAAGACTTCAAACCCACCTGTCGGGGAATTGTTTTGCCACTCAAGATGTGATCATCAGGAAACAGAGGAAGCAAAGTTTCACTTAGTTCAAGAACATCATGGGAAACCGTATTCCGCGTATATTATCTCCTGCAGTTTTCCTAGAGGACTAGGGAGAGATCCCGGCACTATCTCCCTGTCTGCTGTATACGACAAGAACACGAGCAAAGTAATCACACTTCCAGTCCAGTCAACTACTGAAGAAAACCATGTCCATAATTACACCATATGTGTACCTCCAATATATACATTTGGTACGGTAGTTATATCTTCAATGAATTTCGTTGAATTTATTGAAATGAATCGAATTCTGGGAGCCTCAAAGTTTGTCTTTTATGACAAAGGAATGCACCAAGGACTCAGAAAAGCAGTCAAGATCTATCAGGACCAAGGAGTTGCTATTGTACTACCATGGCATCTACCGAAGTACTTTCGAGATTTTTATAGTATAATATACAATGCGCAACTGGTGTCCATACAAGACTGTCTGTATAGAAACAGAGGGAGGACAAAGTGGTTGGGGTTCCATGATTTGGATGAGTTTATCGTCCCCTTAAAACACCCATCATTACCGGACTTGTTAAACAACATCTCCGCTGAAGCCCAGGCAAGTGGATTTTGCGCTAGAATGACTTTGCTGCCTAAGAACCACAACTTCAACGAAACACTGCTGACACAGAAGCTTTTAAATCGAACGAGAATTATTTTCAAGATATATCACCGATCCAAGTGTATTGTAAATCCCAGGAAAGTTTTTGAGATGGGAGTACATCACATACAGTTACCAGTTCGAGAAACATTCAAACAGGCGTGTATCAGCCCTGACACAGCCCTTGTGTTCCATTATCGCAAGTGTCTCCTATCTAAAGCTGATTGCAAGGACCTTGTCCCTGAAACGTTTATGCAAAGGCACAAGATAAGGCTTCTTGAGAATGTCGACCGTGTTATGGGTTTGATCCCATGAAAAGAATAGTTGCAATTGCTTCATTTATTTATCGACGTACGGTAAATAAATAATAATAATAATAATAATAATAAATAATAATAAATAATAAATAATAATAAATAATAATAATAATAATAATAATAATAATAATAATAATAATAATAATAATAATAATAATAATAATAATAATAATAATAATAATAATAATAATAATAATAATAATAATAATAATAATAATAATAATAATAATAATAATAATAATAATAATTTAATAATAATAATAATAATAATAATAATAATAATAAAATAGCCCTTTATTTATTAAGAAGACGAACGTCCTTAATTTAAAAAAATAACCGTAAGGACTTCGGCATACGAAGATATTCCGATAAGTAATTAACCGTAAGGAGTTCGGCATACGAACGAAGATATTCCGATAAGTAACCGTAAGGAGTTCGGCATACGAAGATATCCCGATAAGTAACCGTAAGGAGTTCGGTTGTGCTCGTGGTACGATGTACACGAGACTGCGCAGTGAGAAAAACGAACTTTTGTGACCATGACTTGAATTGATCAGCTCGGAGCTCCTCTGACCGAGCAATAGGAGTACATACAGCTGGGAGGTTACAAGCCATGAAAAGGGGGTTTCCTTGGTTGAAGGTAAATCTGATTCAAGTCCGATTAAAACCCGACGGGAGTTAATTATTAACTCGCACGGTGACAGGAGTAAACTGGTACGAAGAGTCAGCGGAGATTCCAACTTACACTCGAACGAAATTAAGACCGTTACAATTACCTAAGGAGTTTAAACGATCAATAAGCCAGGAAATCAAGAACGTACTGGACTATACTTTGAGCTAAATGAAACATAGATAGATAGACACCTTTATTTAAACACAAATAAAACAGCAGGGTAGTCCAGTCAGTGGCTAGCAGTCTCTAATATCAAAAGGAGCCCTGCGACACATATACAATAAATAGATCGGAAAAAAAAACAAAAAACATTTTATTCATATGTTCGATTCAGAAATTGCTGATTTACAACTGTTACTATGAACCCAAATTATATTCATGATTCTGGAGCCCTTGGTTGTAGTGTCTAGTAGTAGGCAGGCCCGTAGTCAGGATTTTTTGTGGGGAGGTGCTCCCCAGGCCAAATTGGACCAAACTATCAAAATGCACTTAGGATATGGATAGCAGCAATTCATAGAGGGTCCTGAAGGGAGCCTACAAATCCCATTTCCCAGTCGATTAAAAAAATAATCCCAGTCCCATTGACATGAATTCAAGAAAATCCCAGTATCGTGGACTCGCTTCTAGCGACCACCCTTTAGATATTTCATCTAACAATTTCCTGATCTCATACTTTATGGCAATTGTAAATGATTATTTCACTATGTTTGCATTTCTAAGTGTGCTTTTTGAAGACTTCCTTGCTTTGAAACGTATTAAAAACCGTTCTCTTGGTTGCTCTATTTGACCTGAATTTTGTGGAATAATAAATGGTTGCAAAAAAAATAATCAATTTCCGCTCTTTTATATGATTCTTCCCGAGCGTGTTGTGGTTGTATGTGCAGCTTCAACCTCGTCTCCTATCACAGCAAGGATAATATCGTTGCAGGGCCGTAGGAAATGGAAAATAAGTGGTGGGAGACGTTTAAGCCGCTAAATTTTTGAAATCTAGAGCCGGCTCGGAAATGCTATTTCCAGCGTTCTCCAAGAGCTATTTGTGATTTACGCGTATTGCTAATTACTTCCTACACTGTCTCGGCAAACCAATGCATATTGAAAAATGTATAAGGCTTATAATAATATGCTGTTTTGCAATACGCTTTCCCCGCCATTCCCAAAGTGGTTTTGAAATTCCCAGTCCCATTAGCAACATCCCAGTCCCAGTGGTACAATCCATTTTCCCAGTGTAAAAAAATGGCCATTCCCAGTCAGTCCCATTTAATCACAGACAACCCAAGCTCAATACGTTTGTAAGGGAATGTATGGGGATTTAAAATATGCCGTATTTTATTTGGAAATATTTAATTAAAGTTTGTCAACTTTACCTGTGTTGTATCATTCTGTTGATTTTTGACTCTTGTGTGCAGTTTAATTTAGGGGGAATTTTAATAGGGATTTATTTAACAGAATGACACAACAGGTAAAGTTGACAAACTTTTATTAATTATTTCCAAATGAAATACGGCATATTTTAAACCCCCATACATTCCCTTACAAACGTATTGGGTTGCCTGTGATCCAGCCTCCGTGGATGTTTGGTGGCAAACAGATTTACCACCTCTTCTAAGTCAAATTCAAAGTTATAATGGATGTGCATGGACAAGTTTGGCGCGCGGTTCGTTCACGGTGGAAAGAGAGTGCAGTCGGTTTTAGTTTGCCAGTGAATAGTGGACCTTTCCCAAAAAAATGTGGACCTTTGGGGTCTGTGGGGGGTGCGAACGCACCCCGTGCACCCCCCTGGCTACGGGCATGAGTAGTGTCTGAAACAGTTCATGTTTTCCCTAATGTATTCGTTATACCGTCACGTATGCTTTATAATGATTAATAATATACATGAAAAAATTACTCGATTCTGATTGGCTGAGAGCTTTGCTATTTATTCTAATTACAGTGCAAACATTGGTAATACAGTGCACAAATAAGTAACACTGTGCAATTACTTTCTGAAATTGGTTCATTGGTTAAAAAACAATAGAAAATACATTAGCCAATCAAATTCCTTGTTTTGATCACGAAACACTAGCGGGATCAGTTTCGTGCTTGAGAGGGAAAAAAATGGCCGACTTTTCCCCTGAAAATCGTTTTTCAAATGCTACTGAATTTACCATTGAACAACTAAAAAAAGGGTCAAAAAATGAAAACACACTGAAAAGTACGTCCTTCTGGCTATCCGTTTGGTTAGCATGGTGCGAGAACAAGAAAGTTTCAAATGAAATCCACAAGTACGACCCGATTGCTTTAAACAAACTGCTTGAGCAGTTTTATGCAGAGGTTAGAAGCAAGAACGGGAAAGAATACGAGCCGGATAGCTTAAAAGTAATGATAGCAGCGATAGACAGGCACCTCAAAGATCAAAACTACAATTGGTCAATCATAAAAGATAGAGAGTCATTGCCAGAAATCAGAGACATTTTGCGTCTACGATTATTTGTGTCAGCGGAGTTACCCAGAATCAAAAGATTATGCTCAAATTCATGTAAACTATGTGAAATCTGAATCACAAACTAATAGTGTGAAGCGATCTTGATCATACAGCCTCTACATTTTAAAATAATTGCAAATTTAGCAAAAAGATACGAAAATGGTATTTACCACAGGAAGCCCAAAGTTGAACCCCCTCCCCTCCATCGTCTCTCCTATTTCTCGCTTTTTGAGCCTAACTCAGCTAACTATCTCTGGGTTTCCTGTGTAATCTAACAGGCCAGGCTACTTATGTAAACATGGCGATCCAAATAATCTTGACAGAAGCGTTTACCGAGTGAAAAACAACGGTGAAAACAGTAGATTTACTCAATATGCTTCTGTATCGGCGAAAGTGGAATTTAGCTTATCTTTGGCTGGACTTTGTCATATTAGAAGTGGAATTTATGGCCAAACAAGTGTGATATTCTGTGAGTTTAGATGACGTCCTTTCGAACTGGCTATCGGGAAAGTGTGTACCACGCACGACGAAGCTGCTACCGGACTCCAACTTTTAGGAATTTACTCAATTTGGCGGCCTTTTACAGTAAATGATAGAGGTGAGATGTTGTTGAGAGAGCGATTTTTGAAATCGATTTAGTCATACTTTATTTTCGCTTGATTGTAAGAAGTGTACTCGATTCGAGCACCCAAAACATTAAACTTGTAAATTAGCTATCGGGAGTTTGCATCCGAAGTTTAGTTCTTCAGATATTTCTGATTTTCTATGTTTTGCCATACATTTCTACCATTTGTCTTTGATATGTAAATGTACGAAAAGCTTATGAATAATGAGCTGCGCGACCAGGCATGTCTCTGATTTCTGGGTATGTTTCATCGTCAAAACAAGTCTTCATAGAGGGAAGAGCGAAGCTACTACGAGAAGCGGGCCATGGAAAACGTCCCAATAAAGCCAGACAGGTCACTAAAAAGAAGAAGAAGAGGAACTCTGGTCAAAAGGAAAGCTGGGTTCACAATGACCAAAAGTACTTATCAACACAATATGGTGGGTACTTACCCAATACTTTGGGTTACGAGGGCGCCAGGAGCACCACGATATGAAAGTGGACGACTTCAAAATATGCAAAGACGACGATGGTGTAGAGTATGTAGAATTTCAAGAAGGCCCAACCAAAACCAGGCAAGGAGGCTTACACGAGGAATGTTAAAGTGCTACTTGGACGAAAATCGATCGAAATTTAATGTAGCTGAAACTTCATTGAATAATTCTTCAAGGGGTCTAATAATAATTTGTATAAACAAACTAGTGATCTATCACATATCCTGCAATCTGATTGGCTACGCTACTAAGGGTCTAATAGTGATAGTCCCCTAGTAGCGAATCACCATGGTAACCATTGTCGTAAACGGCGATGAAGCAAGATGGCGGACAAACCCGATAGTTGTTTTCTCGCTAAAAAGAGCTAAAATAGACCGAGAAACAAATCTCAAGAACAAGAAATGGAAAAAGCACATAAATATAGACATCTCATTGACAATTCAAGCAAGTTTTCTTTGGCTGACACTGCAGAAACTGAGCGAGAAACGATCGTTAAAGTTGAAGATTTTTCGAATTTGGGCCGATTTTTCAACTTTAGCGAAGACAAAGTCAAAGGGAATACTGATAGTGATAAAGGTAATAAACGAAGGCTACACCACTCTTGACTCGTGTTTTGTTCATTTGTTATTTGATTTATGAAAGTTTTTCAACAAAAGAACCAACTTTTCTGGTTTAGTTTTCCATTTGTTGATGGTAAAACTGAACAGCTCGATTAGTTCAGCCAAATGGGTATCAGTATGACTGGCATAAAATTCTTCTTCTTCTTACTTATGCAAATTAAACAAGATATATTGGTATAATAATTAAGTATGCTAGTTTGTTTATACTAAACATAATTCAAGAAACTAAACACAAAGAAATGTATGGAGTGAAGCCGTGTTGATTGTTAGGCTTGAGTAGATGACCTCACTGACACTTCTAAAGATTCATAAAAATGTAATACTTCCCATAGGAATTTTGAGAAAACACATTAACCAGTAATTGTATGGCTCTTTAAGATTATTTCAGTGAAGTTTCAGCTAAATTAAATTTCGATCGATTTTCGTCCAAGTAGCACTTTAAACTAGCTTGTCATATCAGATTAAAGCCGAATCTACACGAGCAAATTTTCCTTGACAAGTTTTCCTTGACAAGAAAGACTTGCTCGTGTAGACGACAAAAACATTGCAATTTTCCTTAACTTGTCAAGGAAAACTTGCTCGTTAAAAGGCTTAGCAAAGAAATGATTTAAAGATAATTGAACATGATTGCATAAAAGGCTAAAAGGTTTTACGGGAAGTATCATGATCCCTAGGTAACGATTTCAGTTAGAGAAATATTCCTCAGTAAGAGAGAGTAAATAGAGAAAAGCCAGACTAAATCCAAATATCATCCCGTCAACTGCCATGATATATATATCATGCAATCAGGGACCCTCAAGTGTATTAAGGCCTGACATTAGCATGAAAACGAGGCTAAATTTAGTTTTTTCCTTTTTAAGACATTTTTTATCAAAATTTTCAAACTGACCTTTCAGGGATTATTCGTATAGCTATTCGTCACATTCCGCTTTGATTCTTTACGTCACACCAGCGGAATAAGCCAGGTTAATTACCATGATTGCATCATCCAGTGAACGTGAATTTTACTTGAACTGAATGGGGTACATTTAAGTTGTGTATTTCGTCCTAATATCAAGCCAGTATTTACTATACATAACATGAGAACATAACTCCGCCTTTTAATGATACCATCATAGCATACGATTAACTATTTTCACGGGTCAAGTCTGCGAAGTTCAAATATCGAGTAACTTCAGGGAAGTTGCCGTTGATTATCTTCAAAATCTGAATAGATGTTCCATGTTAAAAGGCGTTAATTGAAAGCTTATGTCCTCTTGTCTCTAAATAATAAACTTTTGTTCCACGTAATTGTGTTTAGGGTTGCCCCATCTTGCAATGTATGCTTCACAGTATCGTTCCTTGAAGTTGGACGCCATTATTATTTAGGTCACGGTCAGCAAACTGGCACTAGTGAACAACATCCCGGATTTACATCAAATGAAAATTTCATTTGCCTTTCTTTAGTTTTATTAGCTTTCCTCCATCGATAACTCGGATTTACAATTATTAAAACAGTTTTTTTTTCAAAACTACCAAATCACCAAACGCTTTAAGTACATTTAGAAATGTCTTTAAAAGCAGAATGTGCTTGGGCAAGGGTTTGCATTCGTGAAACGAAGGCTTTGAGTTCAAGCATCAAGAGAGCTCCTGGCGAAGGAACTGCAAAATATGGATCTAGGGTCTTATCAGAAAGATATAAACTCTACTGCCAGAATTTCAATGATTATCCACAGCTGAGTGTTGATGGCTATCAGTTCAACTGGAGGAACAAAGGAGACAAAGAAGCCTATCTCTCAAGATTTTAGGTACGAAACTGCATACACTTTATGAAGTGAACATGTGGGCTCATATATTTCCAGTCCACTAATAGGACAGGGATACCAAGTATCGAAGAAGACAGTTTATGAGTTGCCGGCGCGAAAATTCAAATCTTACCCATCGCAGTTTGCCGTGTTCAATATCGGGGGAAAAACATTCATTCTCAGAAAGATTACATGAAAACTACATTGTGAAGGAAAAGAAAAGCAATTGTAACACATTTTACGTTGTTTTATTGTCATTTTTCTATGAAATTCTCTAGCGCCTTTACCAACCTTTGCACACGTTTGACAGCCGCCATATTGAAACTCATTATTATTCAAAAATTGTGGGCGGAGCGATCACGCAAGATGCCCTTTTATAGCGCGTCTTCGTGTTTAATACACTTGAGACGTATAGCTAGCTGCACGCGATTAAGCCAAGTTACAGTATCTGGTTGGCAATTGCAAACGTAGATCTATAACAACATGTTCAATATGCCGCAGTTGACGAAGAAGTGTTTTACGATATTTGTAGCATTACTGATGCTAATCTGGGTGTGGTACATTTTCACGGTGTTTCCTTCGCTCGAGAACAAATTCGAACCATTTAACGACGAGGCAAACAACATGTCTACAAAACGGCCATCTCTCAACGCAAGCAACTGTGTATTTCGCCCACAAAATGCATCTAACAAGACGTCAGGCTTCCATGAAATCTTCCACGGTACGCTGATATATTCTGCTTACTATGATGACACAGACCCTATTTCCCCCTCGGTTCGCATGATCGCTATTTCAAAGACTTCAAACCCACCTGTCGGGGAATTGTTTTGCCACTCAAGATGTGATCATCAGGAAACAGAGGAAGCAAAGTTCCACTTAGTTCAAGAACATCATGGGAAACCGTATTCCGCGTATATTATCTCCTGCAGTTTTCCTAGAGGACTAGGGAGAGATCGCGGCACTATTTCCCTGTCTGCTGTATACGACAAGAACACGAGCAAAGTAATCACACTTCCAGTCCAGTCTACTACTGAAGAAAGCCATGTCCATAATTACACCATATGTGTACCTCCAATATTTACATTTGGTAGTGTAGTTATATCTCCAATGAATTTCGTTGAATTTATTGAAATGAATCGAATTCTGGGAGCCTCAAAGTTTGTCTTTTATGACAAAGGAATGCACCAAGGACTCAGAAAAGCAGTCAAGATCTATCAGGACCAAGGAGTTGCTATTGTACTACCATGGCATCTACCGACGTACTTTCGAGATTTTTATAGTATAATATACAATGCGCAACTGGTGTCCATACAAGACTGTCTGTATAGAAACAGAGGGAGGACAAAGTGGTTGGGGTTCCATGATTTGGATGAGTTTATCGTCCCCTTAAAACACCCATCATTACCGGACTTGTTAAACAACATCTCCGCTGAAGCCCAGGCAAGTGGATTTTGCGCGAGAATGACTTTGCTGCCTAAGAACCACAACCTCAACGAAACACTGGTGACACAGAAGCTTTTAAATCGAACGAGAATTATTTTCAAGATATATCACCGATCCAAGTGTATTGTAAATCCAAGGAAAGTGTTTGAGATGGGAGTACATCACATACAGTTACCAGTTCGAGAAACATTCAAACAGGCGTGGATCAGCCCTGACACAGCCCTTGTGTTCCATTATCGCAAGTGTCTCCTATCTGTGAAAGCTGATTGCAAGGACCTTGTCCCTGAAACCTTTATGCAAAGGCACAAGATAAGGCTTCTTGAGAATGTCGACCGTGTTATGGGTTTGATCCCATGAAACGAATAGTTGCTTCATTTATTTATCGACGTACGGTAAATAATAATAATAATAATAATAATAATAATAATAATATAATAATAATAATAATAATAATAATGTAATAATAATAATATAATAATAATAATAATAATAACAACAATAATAATAATAACAATGATGATGATAATAATAATAATAATAATAATAATAATAATAATAATAATAATAATAATAATAATAATAATAATAATAATAATAATAATAATAATAATAATAATAATAATAATAATAATGAATTGAAAGTATTTAACTTCGTCAGGCAAAAGAAATAGACGACAAACGCGTATTCAGACGTTTCGCCGGTGAAGGCTTCATCAGTGGTATATTTTAAACTGAAAATCACTCTCTAAATAACTTACATTTGAATAGTGAAATACCCAGTGGTATTGGTTGATTAAACAATGCTTAATAATTACAATACAGTAAATAGATGTGGTGTCCTGGGAATAGTAATAACAATGTACTGAGTTATATGCAGAGAAACCTGCCTACACAGCCATTCATAATGTTTGTTGATTGTTTTCTTATTTCAAGTGCTTTGAAATAATAATAATAATAATAATAATAGATACAGAACAAACATATCGTATGTTACAATTAAAATGTGTTCAAAAGCTACAAACTATATTATACAATAGGAATATACACCTATTTCAAACAACTTATGTTGTCCGGAGGATTATAGGTCATTCGAAGACCGAACTGCATTATGGTAACAACTTGAATAACCAAAAATGGCACTTCCTGTATGAAAAGCTGTATGATATTGTAACTATTTGAATTCAAACAGGCCAAAACAATACAAAAGAAATTCATATTGCATTCACGACATTCAAGCTGTTACCATAATGCAGTTCGGTCTTGGAATTTAATCGAGCGTCCGCCATTTTGAAAATAGCGAGAAGAGAGGGCCCTGGGGACGAGGTTTTTCAACAACCATTACAACTAATACTGAACGTAAAACATTATGATATATAGATATAACGACTGTATGCCTAACAGTTACATCTGGTTTCCATAGAAACCGTTCTAAAGTTACAGGTGATGTACACGCTACCAGTCTAGCCGTTATCTAGCTCGTCTGGCTCGTAGTTTTCCGGGATGTTCTCACTTTTTGCTCAGTTCGCACCAGTTTTGAAATACTTTCCACCAACTATTGAAGCTGGTTTTTGGTATTTATATTTTCTGCTGAGTTTTTCGGGGAGATAAATAATCGTCTTCCTCGTCTTCCTAGCAGGAGGGAATTAGGTTCCGCGCATGCGCGACCAGTTGTGAGTTCAAGCGAAGCTATGATTTCAGGCCATCGAATGCGAGTTAACTTAGGATTTTAAAACGGTTTTATTGCTACTTCCAAGGCTGACATTGGACTTAGCTGCCACCAGAGGCTATACGAAGACTTAGATATTTCAATTTATCATGGAAGAACGTAATTCGACTTTAATAGATTGTTCTAAAGCACTTTATTATCACTGCAAGCGAACATCCCTGTGTTGACAAAATGGCGTCTTGGTATTTACCAGGGATGGTTTCGCGTTGAATTCTTGGAAGCACAGAAGAAAATCTTCTACTGAAGTAGGGACGATGATAAGTACACATGTGATAGTGACTTGAATATACAACTTTGATGAAGATCGAGGACGAAACGTTCATAGAATACAGTCTTAAACCTAGTATATTTTCATAAAAATTCTTGTATTAGCAAGTTTGATGCTTCATTAACTCGAAATCTACTGTAGATCTCCCAAGTTTTGTGAGCAGAAATATTAAAAGCTATGCTGTCTAAAAAGCTATCTAAAATATTTTTGATTGGCAAAAATGGGGAAGATTGTGTTTTTGACCGATTTCTTCGGCATGTTGAGCCCAAATGCATATTTAACATAACTTTACTCCCCAAAAAATCCTGTTTGGAATTGCATTTCTCACAATGTCTTCGTATCTTTTATAACTCCACAGTTACTAGTTGCAGAACGTAATATATCACTGAGATCGGCTGAGGTTTATGAAGTGAACTATGTGTATGGAATATGACATATTTTTACTCGATTTTTGAACATGTTTTGCTTTACTGTTTAAAATCTATCAACGATCTCCCAAGAAATTACTATAAATATTGCAAGTTTATCAGACATATTTTTAATGTGTGCACTTGCTTTTCATCTAAAAAATGGGGAAATGTTCAAAAATCACAATTTTAGTGTTATATCAACGGTCCTTGGCCTGTATTTACCTTTTGGGGTGCCTGTGTAATTTATCGCTTCGCTTCAACAGAAATTATAGGAGAGTTTGGAAACCTAAAATCTTAAAAATAAATGCTTAGAAATAAAGTTGGATAGTTTATGAAGCTATATGAGTAATTTTGGGGCAATTTGTGGTCTTGAAACGGACTTTCCTGTTATTGATTACCGCGATCAAACCATTTATACGGTTCAGCGGCCGAACGCATGCTCGTGCAAATTTCCCTCCTGTTCGTCTTCCTCATCTCGGCCAGCTAGACGCCATTTTGTTTTAAAAGAGGAGAGGCCACATCACCATGGCAACAGTGAAATTACAAATTTCGCTGAAATACCAATCCTGTCGACCAATCAGATTGATTGCTGAAATTTATCAGGTAGTTGTATAATTTACTGAATAACTATATATTTAAATGTTCTGATAATTCAACCTATACAGCAATATGCATGGGAGTTTATAAATAAACTATTATTATTATTATTATTATTATTATTATTGTTGATGTTGTTGTTGTTATTATGATTATGATTATTATATTATTATTATATTATTATTATTATATTATTATTATTATTGTTGTTGTTGTTATTATGGTTATTATTATTATATTATTATTATTATTATTATTATTATTATTATTATTATTATTATTATTGTTGTTGTTGTTGTTATTATGGTTATTATTATTATTATTATTATTATTATTATTATTATTATTATTATTATTATTGTTATTATTATTATTATTGCTATTATTATTATTATTATTATTATTATTATTATTTGTTATTATTATTATTATTTATTATTATTATTATTATTATTATTATTATTATTATTATTATTATTATTATTATTATTATTATTATTATTATTATTATTATTATTATTATTATTATTATTATTATTATTATTATTATTATTATTATTATTATTATTATTATGTCTGAAAAGAGAAATATCTGACCGATCGAGGTCTTGAATGTACGGACCGAGCCAAAAAATAGTTCAGTTTATGTAGCATTATGGGTGGATGGGTGAATGAACCCTAAAACAAATGACAAAATGAAAATTGAAAAAGGGAATAAATTACAAAAAAGGAAAAACGCTAATTCCTACTCACGCTGTCCCTACTATCTTTTTCATTTTTTCCACAGCCGATAGCGTTTACTACTTACAGTACTGAACTGTATATGATAATAATAATAATAATAATAATAATAATAATAATAATAATAATAATAATAATAATAATATAATAATAATAATAATAATAATAATAATAATAATAATAATAATAATAATAATTTAGAGTCAGAACTGTAAACACTGAATATTAACACTAGGGCTAGAAGGTCCAAGGCAGTACCTGTGGGAACAATTGCAGTGAATTCAGCTGACACATAATCAAATCATAAATGATTTGCTGCTATGCAAAGTACATTCATAATCCTTCAAGATGGCGCGAAGAGTTAGCTCAGTTCTCATGCAGTCTCACACCGAATTTTTATCTTTACAAGAAAAGGTGTTCTCATTAAATGTGACTTACGGCAATTTTTTTTCATTAAAGCCTAATTCCCCTATCCCTAGTTTCCGACAACGCCAGCTAATTCCATCTAATCAACTTTAAGCCACATAAAAATGGGCAAAATAAGTAGCATTTTAATTTTGCTCTATGAAATTGTGGGGGGTTTCGCGTATTACAATAACTTAAAGTACTCGTCAAGCTTTAGCACACAATCGCAGAGTTAGTAAAACATTCCAGCCGTTCTATGCACATCCACAATACAGAATATAAAGCAAGCGAAACGCAGAAACGTTTGAGATCAAAACATTATTTTAGATCAGTAGGAACTTTAAATCACAGTATAGCATTAGCAGGTCACTCGATGAAGTCGTCTCTTCAAAGCTAGAGTCCCGGAGCTTTTGCGTGCAAATATTTGACAGATACACTCAACATCGACGTAAAATATTAAAATTCTGTCATGTGTTTACTCGAAATTTCCTCGGAAAATCTCGTGTCTTCAAATTAAATCATACATGCAACGGAAAATCACATTAGATATCGGTGAATTTATAGTTAAGAAAGTGGGATGACCAGCTGTATATTATTACATAATCTATACCGACTTCTATATATCAGTTTCTTGACCGAGCGTACGTTATTACTTTTTAACTGGGATTGAATGCGGGGGTTTCAAGCTTCGATAAAGAAAGTGTGATAAAAAAATAACAACTCCTTCCTCGGACTAACAACTACAGTTTAGAAACTGGAACTACAAATATTTTCACATCTCCAAATTGTTCTGGTCTCTTTACCTTGGTGATTTTAAAATCACACGGTGGCTGGGTTTCTTCGAATGAAGTCTTTCACTGCAGCGCTTCTTCTAGCCGTGTTCCCTGACGAGTAACGGAAAGATTGATTACGCATCGCCAACTATTCCGGTCATCTGAGCCCGCGATGAACAGTGGTCTCCCCCAATCGAATAATGAAAATGGCGAATACAAATACAAGGCTTGATGGGGAAGCGATCAAATCAAGGCAAATAAAAGTCTATATTCTGAAGAATATTAATTTGCCGCGGTAGAATAGCATTCCACTACTCCTTATACTTTGTTCTAGCTAATAAAAATTACAAAAATATAATGTTCTACCTTTCGTTTGAAAATCTTCGATCGACGTCAGTATCGTCCATACTGCCTCTGTAAATTTGGATAAAAACATGCGAAAGTGCGAAGTTTCAAGTCGAATTGTCGAAATACGAATGACTCCATCCAATTTGCCGCGGTAGATTTATAAAGTAGACATACCTCTAAGATCACTCACGAAAGCACGTCTAGATTGGAGATAATTCTACCTTTCGTTTGTGGCTTTGAAAATGCTCCATTATCACACCGTGAGAACACCAAATGTCCGCTTGCGGTGGACGAAGGATAGTGAAGTTTGCCAGAAGTCGAAACTTTACCGAAAATCTTCATGTTAGGTATCAAAATAAAGCCCAAATATCCAGCTTTCATTTGCCGTAAAGATCCATGGGATAGCTGTTAAAGCACAGGGATACCGTCGCAAATAAGTTTGATTTCTCCAAGTCCGGGCCTGAGGGCGCTTGGGCTCCCTGTGCTATTGCTCAAAATCGTCAAACCGAGTTAGTATTTCCGTTCTAAAATGTTTCTTCGATAATATTGAGCTCTAAATATACATAACACATACAGTTTGGTAGTTGCTTTCAATTCGAATGGTGTTTAATTCACAAGAGGAGCCTTATTGAACGTGTTTAGGAGCGAATTTGACTGATACTCTAAGTATATTTTCCAAAGTCACGCCGTTGCGTGACCTACGGGTCAGGATGACCGGAATAGTTGGCGATGGGGGTTGCTATGTGCTCCGTAATTGTTCATAACTCTGTCTTTCTTTTCTGTCCTTTTGCTGTGACTGGTGCGTTATTGTATATTATCGGCTTAAGCGTATCAGACTTGATGGCGACCGTATGCTTCATGGAAATACCCCTCATTACTAACTCCAAAAATAATCAGATATAAATCCTCCATTAATGTGGAGATTTCCCCGTATGTAATGATTTGCTCTATTGAAATGCATCAGTACTAGTATTTTTGCCCCCACTGGTTTGTTGTCGTTTCTTTCGCTATTTAACTCATCAGTTTTTAATTGATCTGAACTCACTTGGAATTCTCTGGCTCAGCCCCCATTGGCTACACAGTCAAATAGTATATACAATCATTCTCATAAAGGTTGTCCAGATAAAAAGACTACAATACTACAATAAAGTCACGTGATTCATTATTTTTTCAATTTCCTTGCGTGGAATTTCAATTTGAGATGCAAAAGTACACGGCATTGTGAGAACTGAATGTAATGGCGCTGGTATCAACTCGCAGTTCCGCGCGCAGAAATTGAAAACATGACGAATCACGTGACTTTACTGTAGTATTGTATAACTTCTTTTCATCTGGACAACCTTTTTGAGAATGACTGTATATACAGCATACTGGAACATCGTATGAGGACTGGTCGAATATTGAACCCCTTATCTTTCAGAGTGTATTACTGAGTTAGTGATTATTAGAGACGCACTAACCTAAAGCTATAAACATGGATGACAATAATGATAGTAAAACCACAGGTTTAACCACGCAGCCAAAATAAACAATACTAATATTAATATGGCGACAAGACATATCGGACCTAAACTCAAGGAAAAGGGCGAATTTAATCATGAGGCGACTGTTTAATGTTACAATTTAAAGGAATAAAAAGTTAGTAAACTTAACGCTTAAATGTCTATGTTGAAAACATTTCAAATTGGTCTAAAGTACATTGTGTTGGCTTTATCAAACGGCCTTTAGTCAGTGCCGACCATGCATGTGATAGCTAAGAACTCGAATAGGCTGCATACTAAAATCGTAATTACCGCTCTGAGGATGACTTTGCAATAAGGATGGAATTATAAACTTCTAGTCATCTTGCCGTCTTTTCAATTTCACTTGTTCTATCTAAATGTTAAAATTAATGATATGCAGTTTTTTCGATTCGACTTGATTAGTTTTCATTCCTTATTATTCGTACGAATCGGTTGGGGTTATCTTCTTTACTTTGAAATCCATCGCAAAACCATTAGCCCTCGCTAGATCCCTTTGAACCGGCGGTAAAGTGAATCAACCTCTCTTGGCGTTCACTCCAGCGTCGGTTAAATTCTCATTTGACGGACTGGAGTTTACTCGCTACTCAACATGAGCTCTATGAAATAAGTTTACCCAAAAAAATAAAAAATCAGCGACAATAAATTTCTTAGAGATAAAGTAATTTTTAATAATAAATTATAGTGTAAATAATATTAAAAGTATAATATGAAGATCGATCATACCGTTTCTTTATGGTCTAATTTGGTCTAGTTACTCGAATCAGAGACCGATTGACAGAAATAATAGTTGAATTCGGGATTGTGTTAACTTGAGGTCGCGGCGCGATCAATCCGTACTGACTGCTCGATTAGATTCCGCCGGCTTATTCAGATCCCCTTCCATATGAGTTAGGAACGAATACAGCATAGCAAATAAGGATATGATAATCTGCGAAGCTAAGATTTGGCTGGTCAGTTGAATTCACACCTCAAAGTTATCGCAAATTCTACTGGTGCACCTGGGGAGAAGTGAATCAAACTCAATTTTCGGTGAACTAGTATCAAATCAAAATGTCACTGAGTCCGTACGACAATTTGTAACCAAACAAATTAAAATCCAAGCGAACAAACAAACTAACAAAGAACAAGTAAACACTTTAAAGTCTATTCTACACGAGCAAACTTTCCTTGACAAGATTTCCTTGACAAGGAAGACTTGCTCGTGTAGACGACAAAAACATCGCCAATGTTTCCTTGTCAAGGAAAACTTGTTCGTGTAGATGCGGCTTAACGGACAAACTGAAACACTGAGGACTCGACGTTTCGTACGTTACCTGGCAATGAACACTGATTGAGATGGGTACGTTACAACTGCTCAGTAAGATTGTCCAATGAATGGTCACCCTCAACTTCAAGGCCGATAAACTGAAGTCTTAGTTGTACGCCAATATTTTACAGCTAGCGGTGTTTTACCAATCATCCCTTGCATCCGTTCAAGATCTATTCGATTCTCTCCCAAACCGTGATTGGTCTAAGAACTTAACAAGATGGATTTCGAAGTCACCCAACTCCCAACAGGTGTGGGGATGTAGATGTATTTATCCTCAAAGTTCAAGCTAAACTGATGCACAATTAATTAGGCGAATCTTATGGAGATTGCTAGTGAGTACTCGTCAGCAATAGACAAGATGTTCTATAGATTACCATGCTAAGGCGTCGTCTGCTTAGATTTTATCAATCGAGGTTAAAGCCACATCTACACGAACAAGTTTTCCTTGAAAAGTTTTACTTGACAAGGAAAAGTTGACAATGTTTTTGTCATCTACACGAGCAAGTTTTCCTTGACAAGGAAAAATTGGGGCAATGTTTTTGTCATCTACACGAGCAAGTTTTTTCAACTTGACAATTCTTTTGTCAAAAAGTTTTCCGTGGGAAAAATTGGGGCAATGTTTTTGTCGTCTACACGAGCAAGTTTTCCTTGACAACGAAAAATTGACAATTCTTTTGTCACTACACGAGCAAGTTTTCCGTGAAAAGGAAAAATTGGCAAGTCTTCCTTGAAGGATAAAAAAAAAAAAGACTAAAGTATACCGGAAATGACGATAGCACGCAAGGAAAGTGAATATTTATAGCATCCAAGGGCAAGCCGAAAACGATCAAAATTCGTATGAATAGAACAGTTTATTTTCCACCTAATCTCCGTTATCTTTAAAAAAATAGGTACGAATTAATACTTTAAAAGAAAGCCGGACAAATCAAATGTCTTTCCTGGTTTATAAACAATAGCAAGCTAACGTTAAAATCTGAGAAAAGATTAAAGTGAGTTCCTGTTGAGCTTTAGGCAGTTTTATTTCCGCCGAAACTTCAGTAAAATCCTTTCTTTTTCGGTTAGCTTTTAGTTCGACATTTTTTCCCTGTGAATGAAAAATCAACGCCGCGCGGATGTGACGTCACTGCACACAGTGCTCCAAATTATCAACCAACCAGAGCGCGCGTACTATATCGAATCTATCGAGGCTATTCAGTAAATATTTTTGATTGAAAAAATGGTTACTTTCCCCAAGGAGGAAACTTCCATTGCTCTGTTTTACAAGATGGCCGCCGCTGTGCACAGTTATGCACATAGAGAAAACCAGTAGACTGACTACACTTTATTTTACTGTAAAAATAAAAAAATAAAAATAAAAATCTTTATTGAGGATATACCGACATCTAAATTATTAAAAAAATATATAAACTGTACTGTTATAGACGCAGGTATATCCTATAACGGCGGCCGCTTCAAAGTAATGTGGGAAATTATCCCTACGTCTTAGTACAGCGAAGAAATAATCGCGTCTATAATTAGGACACTGAAGTCCCGGTCCCGAAATATAGACTGAAACCTTTATTAAGTTCGGACATCCCGGCTTGACACTGCTTTAGTACTTGTCCGCTTAATACACGGGGGGTGCGTTTAATTTCCTCCTAATGTAAGTCGTACTGTTCGCAAATGTTATTCTGGCATTGTATAATATTCTGTCCTGGGTATTGTTATTCATGAGATGGTAATGAGGTATGGACAATCAATCTGGCCTGGGACAAGCCTAAGCCCGACTGAATATTGAATAACGTAGTACCCGACTTACTCGGCGCTAGGGTGGGTGGGTGGGTCGCCAACCGTCCTTCGTCTCAGACCAAGTGACTTGAAAGAGGGAGAGCGTGCTTTGTGTTTTCCTTTATATACTCATCTGCATATATTAACTAATCCCCAGGGATCATATTTACAATTCAAATGGAGTGTGAATAGTTCTACAACTTCGCCAAATAATTAAGACACTTTCCTCGGTCCAAATTCACAGTTTCTTGGAAATAGAGTCACTTTGCGCGAGGGTTTCGTTGACTGATTTATGATTGTTTTCTTTTTTGTTTTGTTTCGTTCAATGAAATAAATCAGGCGATCTCTAGCGCTTTCATATTACTGTGTGTCCGCGCCGTTAAATACAGGTTTTTAACAGTGAAACTATGGAGTGTAAGCTTTGCAAAATCTACGACGGCGACGTCAACCGGAACCGGAAGCGTAAATAACGTTTGTTCGGGGTTTCGTACATTAGAGATTTAGTCCAAGCCTAAGCCTGTGAGGTTACTTCATCCACAAGGAATACCAACTATGAAGGTATGAATCTCCGAACAGAAGTTATTTACATTTCCGGTTGACGTCGCCGTCGTATTAAAGGGGCAGTGTTAAGCCATATGACCGCGTAAGCCTGGGTACGAAGAAGCGAGAAATTTATTAGCGATGTTTTCAATCCGTTTCCAACGACCTTAATCATGTTTGTTCAAGCGTCTAATGGATCACTAGTAATAATTCAAAGCATGTTCTTCACTTTCAACAATTCCTAGTGAGAATTATTGCATCTTAGAACTGACTTTGAAGCCGTTGAAAAAAGTGTCGAACAGCCGTAGAGAGGCAGCCCGCCATCATCCTCGAGTGAAGAAAACCGAATTGTAAACCGGCAATTCTGGTCGATTGCGAAGGAATATTGATCAATCGTAGGTGCAGTACTGTTCAAGACTTTTGAAGAGAAAAACTCACGTAGCTAGAACTACTTGTAAACTCGGTGAGCTTCCCATCATCTACTTATGTTTTGGGCTTCCTGTGTTTTATTTGATCGGCCGTTGGAAAATGATATCGCCGTGAATTCACATCTAGAATTCAGTCCTTTTGATATATTGAAGTTCTAATATTGCTTTCTAAATAAAGATTAGTATCTACATGAGTCCTGTAGGTCATTTATTTAGCGATTAGAACGGTTTTAGGGGGGTTTTGTAACTCGCTACCGGGCAAGGTAGGCTTCTCAACCGAGTGTTATTGCTTTGATTTTAATGCGCATGCGTGAGGCTTGACACTGCCCCTTTAAACTCCTCGGCCTCTTTATAATACAGTATAGTATATATTATATATATTACATGTGTATTTATCCTTAGCTCTAGTTACAATGTATTGTTAGTGTGACGTTTTTCTGTATCAGGATGAGCTTGTCAGTGGACTTCGAGTCCTTTCTCAGTCTGTGTTAAGTTATTAAATAACTGAATAAATAAAATAAAATAGTAAACATGGGTGAGAGATTTCGAGACCTAGTCCGCCGTCCCCTCAATAGAAGGGTCCACTTAATACAGGTTTCGTTGTTGTTGTGGTTTTTTTCATACTGAAAAAAGACATATCAGATAACGTTACCATCAACAAACACTCTCCTGACAGCAATCCGACTGAATTAAGCAAAGCGAAAACATATTCACTTCGCATTGATTAACCAATATCGTTGTCCCTTTGAAGATCTTTGAACTTCTTGCAAACGCGTCACATCTAATAAATTATTACTTATGGTGCGCATAGAGTGACAAATGAGAGAGGCTATCTGACCCGGTCTGTCTTCACTTCTGAACGTATTGGTGAATTATCAGACACACGATCGCCTTCTGGCAAATGAATGCAAACTAACCGTAATGCGAGGGAAATGTAGATGTTGAAAGATAGTGATAGCAGTGCTGCTCTGAACGGTGTTTTAGGCTGCCATATCGCGAGGCACTCCACTGGGTATTGTCTCAGTATAAGATGTCTCGCCGTTTTGTGTTGAAATTTTAAACAACTAGACAGACAGTGTGATCATCTAGAACTGACGAAGACGAAGAGTTCATTTGGAAGGTGCTACAAAAGCCAGGTAAACTTATACAAGTTCGTTAGTATTATTAATAATAATATTACACTTGTTGTTTCTTGCTCTCGCTCGGCACTGACCACTCTCAACAAAGCAACTATTGCGAAAGTTGTGGCTGATGTTCGCTCCAGTAACATTAATCGGACAAGAAAACGAAGAAGACCAAAATTTAACTGAAAGACAATAACACAGCATTACCAACGAATGTAGATATTTCTATGTTCTTTCAATTCCTTGGGTTTATTCCATAGGTTATTTTTAAGCGCTTAAAAAAAAAATATATATCATATATATATATATATTCTATTGTTGCTTTTATTGAGCAAAGGGAATTCGGACGGCTTGCTAAGATGGACTCAAAACAAGAGTCTTAAGTTCAAAATATAATAAAATGCTATTGTAATCAAGGAACATGAAAGTAAACTTTGTTTCTAGTTAGGAATCGGAAACAAAAGTAGACTAATAAAATAAAGGCAATCATAGAAAAATACAAAAATATTAAGGGAAAACAGTTCGCTCGAAGAAATGTACAATATTTTTATGACGTCATAAAAACATTTGTTTTAATTCTACACACCGCGAATTGTAAGTATACACCGGCGATAGGATTGATAGATACACCAGAGGCAGTTTTAATACAGCTAATACACTTTTAGTTGAAGCGGATTTTTTTTCTCCGTTTTGGCCTTCCCTTCCCTACATGTTAAAAAAGTTTTTCGAAAATGTTTAACAATGTGAATGGGTAAAACGCTCGTGTCGATCGACGGAAAATTCGCTTTCAACCGAACGGTATACGAGTGAACGATGCCTCAAGCCGCATGTACACGAACAAGTTTTCCTTGACAAGTTTTCCTTGACATGTTTTCCTTGACAAGGAAAAATTGAATTTTTTTTGTCATCTAAAAATACACGAACAAGTTTTCCTTGATAAGGAAAAATTGGCGATGTTTTTGCACGGTTCGGCCAAACAATTTTTCGTTTTTTCCAGAAATTGGAAAATTCAAAAAATGAAATTATCTTCTCCTATTTTTCCTATTTTTCAATTTTTTACAGAAATCGAAAAAACGGAAAAACAGAAAAATCAGAAAACCTTTTTTCGATATTTTAATCTAGAAAATTGAAAAAATCGAAAATTGTGTTGACCTTTTTTCATTTAAAAGAAAAAAAACAGATTTTTTTTAGCACGGTAATTCAGTTGCCGAGTGGGGAAGGGGTGGGGTGTTCAGTAATGTTGGCTGTTTTCAACAATATCTAGCCTCCTAAAGCAGACGACGCGTGTCCAGGCTTCCGTTTTACTTCGCTGGCCACTGGCGTCTGCTCAGATGAACCAGTGGATTAGCCACCACATATTTAAGAGGTTCGTTCTGATTGTTGCGGACTTTGACCTCTACGGACTTACGCGAACAAACATCACGTGGACTGACAGTTCGTACTGGAGCTTGAAGAGTAGCTAGAGAGATATGTGATGTTTTCAACATTCAACACTTGAATATCCACCAACAAAAGTCAAGCGATCCAAGCGATTTTTTTTTTTTTAAAGGACGCGGTGTTCGTCAACCTTCCGAAAACTGGTTATGGAAATATCAAGCTTTGAAACTGATCTACGACAACGGTACAAACGATTCTGGTCATTTATTTACTTTAGCAAAGCAACTTCTGCAGACAAACAAAGAGTTCAAAATATTATTGTATGCTGATATCCAAAGTACGGGACAAGTGCCAGTAAATTAACTAATTCGTTCGTCCGAATATTTCCGGGTTTTCCTCTCCGGCCTTTGACTCACTTTTGGCACAAATAAAGCACTGATGATTTTCTTTGTAGTGTTATCATTATCTGTGGTCATTTATCAGATTATGAATTTTAAACAAGCTGGATCCTCTTTGCAACACGATATCTCTGATAATACGAGTAATTTCATTGGCTAGTTCAACGGTGCGTAAAAATTTCGGAAAGGAATGTAAGGTTCATCTGAGCAGACGCCAGTGGCCAGCGAAGTAAAACGGAAGCCTGGACACGCGTCGTCTGCTTTGGGAGGTTAGATATTGTCGAAAACAGCCGCTTTGTAGAACAATGCGTTGTCTGCTTATAACATTACTGCCCACTCCACCCCTCTCCTACTCGGCAACTGAATTACCGTGCTGAAGAAAAAAAATTGAAAAGGTTTTTTTTTGAAAAAAATGAAAAAAGGTCAAGTGAACACAATATTAGATTCAATTTTCTGTTTTTTTTGTTTTAATGGAAAATTAAAATATCGAAAAAAGGTTTTCTGATTTTTCTGTTATTCCTTTTTTTCTATTTCTGTAAAAAATTGAAAAAAACGGAAAAATAGGAGAAGATAATTGCATTTTTTGAATTTTCCAATTTCTGGCAAAAACGAAAAATTGTTTGGTCGAACCGTCTACACGAGCAAGTCTTCCTTGTCAAGGAAAATTTGCTCGTGTAGATGCGGCTTTATTCATTAGTACTTACAATAAAAGTAAATAAATTAGGAAAGGCTCAGTAGTGCTTTGAATGTTGGTTGATTTAATGCACTTTTATACAGCTATTTCAAAAAACGTTGAAAACTGAATACTGCACACTGAATAGTGCATTCCAAGACCAAAGGGCATTGTGGGCCTCGTTATTTTGAAATAAAAAGTAGATATACAGCGATTTGTTCGCCATATGGAGCTAGTATATTGTTTCTGATGGAATACACAAAAAAATATAATAAATTATTATTATTTATATTACTTTAGACAATATTACACGAGTCCCAAAATGCATTTCGGTCTTGGAATACACTATATTCAGTATCAACGTTTTTTGAAATAGCTGTATATATTACTATACCAGACACTACCATACGTCGAAAAAAAGAACAATTAAGATCTATAAAAGATAAAGGCTTGCGAAAACATGGGTACAGATCAGAAAAAGGTTTAAAAGATGTTGTCATTTCTAGTCCCATTACTCGACGCTTCACTTGAAGTTTTCTGAATGAATTTTGTTTTGGCTTTAGATTTCACTGTTGTTTTTAATTTTACACAGTATTCATTATAGTTACCATTATGATAGCCATTCCGCACGGCACATGCTTATAACAATGATGAACGGATATTCTATTATCTTGAACCGCTATTAATAAAAGCACTGCTAGGTAAATTGATCCCTGAGTTTCTAAATTGATAAAAATGTATCCTAAATTATCTCATTTGAATCGCATTAGAATAGACCTCTTTAGCTTCGTATGTAAATTGCCCATTTCAAACCATGTGATGTACGTAAACATGGTGTTCTCTAGAGAATTGGTCCTTTCAATATGAATGAATAAATTTCAGAAATATAAAGGAACAATTCTCCAGAGAATATCAGTGTTTACATCACATGGTTTGAAATGGGTAATTTGCATACAAGCTAAAGAGATCTGTTGCATTTTAAATTTGCTTACAAGTGCATTGAATATTATCAGTCGCCACAGTGCGTGGATTTTAGATGCATGGAGTATTATTATAAGAAGGAAAAACAAAACTCTATGTAAACAGGAGCCCATTAGTAGTACAAATGGGCTCCTGATGTAAATAAAAAACTAACGACACACAGACAAATTAAAGTTTACAAATTTTATTTGTGTTTCGTTCAATTTTCAAATTAAAAATTTCAAGCTTGCAGAATGCTCGGAGACGTGGTAACGGTTCTAATTAATGGATGCTGCGTTTGTGCGGCAATTAAAGCTCTCATGCTCAAGTTTTATTTTCTCCGGAAAGTATGTATATAGGACATATTCCATCGTGTCGTCATTTTAAGGTTTATTTTGGATTTTCACTTCAGTTTCCATACAAATTTCAATTTGTATCGATCGTTGCAAAAGTAATAGTAATATTAATAGTAATAGTATATAATACTATGTAAGGGTTAGAGAATAAACGTACGCGCCGAGTGGCCCTTCTATCAATGCGAGGAGCTCTAAATTCCATAAAGCACGAGTGTTTATTCTCTAACCGTTTTAGAATATAGTCGGCATACTCACGAGAGTATTCTTTGGCTGCATGTCTGTTGCTTTCCCAAAGGAATACTGATTTCAAATGCAATTACGCTTTGCTATGCAAAGCTGTTCAGTTGTGTGTTACTTGAAGTGAAGATGAATCAGTGCGAAGCTCCGGAGGCCGTTATGGCTTGCGACGATTTAATACAAGCTTGCAACTCTAGAAATTACCGGTAATTGTTGTGGAAATGAAGAACAGCAATCTCAAAGTTTCCTCAAAGTTAGAACGGACGAAATTGAAAAACGAGAGAAATGATGGACACCAAAGAAAACTAAAAAAATCACAGTGTGGACATTTAATTTATTGAAAGATTGGCCGGCTAACTATCGCAATAATCATGTGGAGAACTTGGACGATGAATATCCGTACATCTACACTTCTTGTAGAACATGGAGAAACTCGTTTGTGAATTCATTTTGAAGAGCCGGCTAAGTGACTCGCTACATTTCTTTAGTGTTTAGTATAGTTATATATGATCTGTATTTCTGCATCAGTATTCATGTATAAATCTAGCTGATACGAATCCAAATTAGGCCCCCTGCACACGGTACCGGACGAATTTTTAACCGTTCAAAAAGTACAAACCGACACAACGTTTTGAACGGTTAAAAATTCGTCCGGTACGTACCGTGTGCAGGGGGACTATAACTGTCGATTTATTGGATTATGTTATAATATTTGAATAGTATTTGAAGATTAAACTAATACTGTATTAGAATATGTTTTTGAATATAGTTTAGTACACGTTATTAGTATTCTCTAAGTTAGTCATTAGAGAATACCAGAGAATACTAATAAGATTTGTAACAAAAGAAAACAAAAAGCTTATTAGATTCTCTATATAGAGAATACTAATGAGTCCATTATTAAAGGGGAACTGAAGACAACATTTATTTTCTCAAGAAAGATAGATATGTCTTATATTAACATTACTTGAGTATTAATTTTTTGTAAATCTTTCTTAGATATCATCATAATTTACGTTCAAAATATAATATTATCCGCCATTTTGCTGTTTTACCGTCGGCTCAGATCTTTTTGTTTGTGACGTCGTTTATGGGGAATATTAAAATTCGCTCACAACATTCTCTCGGGTACAAGAAAATACAATGCACTTATAATTACTCTATATTGTGACTGCACTTTCCCTTGGGATATAGGTGACGTAATTACTGAAGTGAGCCGCGCTCATTTCAGCGGTAATCCATATATTTTTACAATTAAAACGGTCAAATTTCTTCTTCATAAAAATAAAAACAATTCGAAATTCGCTTAGAAAATGATTGTACACAACATTCTATTTGTTTTTATCTAAAGATAAATTTAGGCTACAGTTCTCCTTTAAAGCTACATTAGTTACTTTATGAGATATAGAGCACGCAAATGCTAGGCGCTGATTGGTCGAGTGAGTATGACTATATTCTAATCTTGTTTTAGTATATAATAGTCATAATACGTGTAATAATGTTTGCAACCCTTAGGACATGCTATCGTGTGAATTTGTTCGAGCTACGACGTCCTTAACTACCTATATTGATATAACTGGCACAAAGCCATGAGCATCCATGCTACACATTTGGTCTGTGTCACGACGTTTGAACAAGTTTGACTATTTTTAGAACACGATTTCTCGAAATTGACCAATCACTGTGAACTTCCGGTTTTATTTGCAGTAACTCGTTGTTTTTTTGCTGCGGCTCGTTTTATTTGACGCAATTCGTTAATTTGCAGCAACAGTGATTGGTTAATTTCGAGTTCTAAAAATAGCCAAAATTGTTCAAACGCCGTGACAGATTTTAATGCTACATGGATGTTCCTACTTATGGGCTCCTGACAAAGTTCAGAGCCGACTCTAGCTAGCGCTTTCGGGCCCAAGTCACTCGCAGAGCCCCATTTTCAAGAGCAAATGTTCTAGTAACGCAATGGAAACGAACCTTGTCATTATAAATTTGTTCGTGTAAACAAGGCTTTATGTCAGAGAAAAACTTATACGATGAAGTAATTGATTAAGCTTTCGAGTTCATACAATTTTCGAGCCTATGGAGACAGCCAGGAACGCCTGAAAATGTATCAATTTGCTTTCAGAGCTCTATGGCCGACCCGAGAACTCAGTTTTAGGACTTTCGGGACACGCTCTGGTAATTCTTACCTCAATTAGAGTATCGAATATCATCGATTAAATGAAGTCGCTGCTTTGAAATCCGTGTCACGTTCAACAAACCCTCGAACATGTCAACAAGAAAAAAAAAAGATCTGGCCGAGAGAGGCTGGGCAAAGTGATACTAAAATGGTCTAAAATGGCGAAATCAATTGAAACGGATGAATGATGAAAAATTCTAAATTATCTGCTAGTAGTTCACCTCAGTATACATCTGTTAATTAGTATCTTCATCCCCAACTAATTAACTAAATCAATTAGTGCTAATCAGTTTTTAGCGCAAAACATTGTCAAGTGAGTTCTTCCGAGCTAAAGCAAACAATTGTAAAAAAATATATATATATGCTAAATGAAATAGTGAAAATATCGATTCCATTCAAAAAAATCACCTTTATTTAAAATTAAATAAGAACAGCAGGGTAGTGGCTAGCAGCCTCTGATATCAAAAGGAGCCCTGCGACACATATACAATATACAATAAATAGATCGGGGGGAAAATTAGTCTATGTATTGGTCAATGCGCAACAACATAGACTCAATATTATGTTATTTACTGAGTGAATTGAGCCAAAACATAATAGAATACTGAAGTAAAATTAAGAATAAATACAAATACAAGGATAAACACGAAAAAAAAGTGACAGGATTTGGACTCGAACCCGCGCGCTACTAAAGATTAGGAAATTTTATGAAAAACACTAAAAATGCCCCATACAGCCCAGACGCAATGCTGAGTCATTGTATGTTACGTATAGGATGAAAACTCAGTAGTACATACCGGTATACACATGTACAATCAGCTTCATAGTCAAAGAGGGAGAGTAAAGTCGGATCCTAGGCCGTATATGACAGTAGAGCGGTGATTTTCATAAATCCGTGAATCACACTTTAGTGTATTTAGCACTAATACACTCTAATTCCATTGTGTTCTTTTGTTGTCACTTGACTACAGTGAATCACACTTTAGCGTATTTAGCACTAATACACTCTAATTCCATTGTGTTCTTTTGTTGTCACTTGACTACAGTGAATCACACTTTAGCGTATTTAGCACTAATACACTCTAATTCCATTGTGTTCTTTTGTTGTCACTTGACTACAGTGAATCACACTTTAGCGTATTTAGCACTAATACACTCTAATTCCATTGTGTTCTTTTGTTGTCACTTGACTACAGTGAATCACACTTTAGCGTATTTAGCACTAATACACTCTAATTCCATTGTGTTCTTTTGTTGTCACTTGACTACAGTGAATCACACTTTAGCGTATTTAGCACTAATACACTCTAATTCCATTGTGTTCTTTTGTTGTCACTTGACTACAGTGAATCACACTTTAGCGTATTTAGCACTAATACACTCTAATTCCATTGTGTTCTTTTGTTGTCACTTGACTACAGTGAATCACACTTTAGCGTATTTAGCACTAATACACTCTAATTCCATTGTGTTCTTTTGTTGTCACTTGACTACAGTGAATCACACTTTAGCGTATTTAGCACTAATACACTCTAATTCCATTGTGTTCTTTTGTTGTCACTTGACTACAGTGAATCACACTTTAGTGTATTTAGTACTAATACACTCTAATTCCATTGTGTTCTTTTGTTGTCACTTGACTACAGTGAATCACACTTTAGTGTATTTAGCACTAATACACTCTAATTCCATTGTGTTCTTTTGTTGTCACTTGACTACAGTGAATCACACTTTAGCGTATTTAGCACTAATACACTCTAATTCCATTGTGTTCTTTTGTTGTCACGTGACTACAGTGAATCACACTTTAGTGTATTTAGTACTAATACACTCTAATTCCATTGTGTTCTTTTGTTGTCACTTGACTACAGTGAATCACACTTTAGTGTATTTAGCACTAATACACTCTAATTCCATTGTGTTCTTTTGTTGTCACTTGACTACAGTGAATCACACTTTAGCGTATTTAGCACTAATACACTCTAATTCCATTGTGTTCTTTTGTTGTCACGTGACTACAGTGAATCACACTTTAGCGTATTTAGCACTAATACACTCTAATTCCATTGTGTTCTTTTGTTGTCACGTGACTACAGTGAATCACACTTTAGTGTATTTAGCACTAATACACTCTAATTCCATTGTGTTCTTTTGTTGTCACGTGACTACAGTGAATCACACTTTAGTGTATTTAGCACTAATACACTCTAATTCCATTGTGTTCTTTGTCAGTTATCACTTGAATATTACACTCTAAAAATTACACTTTGGGCACGGATTTATGGAAATCACTCTACCCTGTACCACTATAGGCTAGACTAGGCTGGATTATGTAATCGATCGTGTAATCCACGAGTTATAGGGATGACATTGGGACAATTTTGGGTTCCCTGTGCGCATCCCGCAAGACGCCCGCACAAATACAGTATTTTTGAATTGTCTACACAGGTGTCTACATGCGTCTGCTAAGCTTCTGCGTTATATTTCAACCACATTAATCATTTTTCAAAGGCTGTCACTAGCCGTCGAGGCTTGCGGGTCACTCGCGGGAATAGTAATCGCGGTCGCACGAAGTCCCGATAGCTGGAGCTTGAGGTTAGTTACTCTCGACTTGAGATGAAGTTTTCGTTTATCAAAGAAGGGAGCAGCCATTGTTTTGTACATTGAAACTTATTCTTAAATCGCTCAAGACGAGAGAATCAGGGAACGCTGAACGAGTGGGCACTGACTATAGGGGAGGCAATTATCTTGAGCTAAAAAATATCTACATTTGAAATGTTTTGAATGTTGATTCCTTGGCTTTTGCTCGGGTTGATAATAAACCTATTTTAAAAAACGTTGATCAATAATGGTCGATCTGAATTGGATGATCTGCAACTTTTAAATCCACGTTAACCTCCGCCATCTCTTCTTCGAACACCAAGCGTGATTCCAAGCTTGAGGTCGAATGGATGAATTTCGCATGTTACTAACGAAAGACCATCAGTTTCCCATAATTCGCTTTGATCTCAGATCGTCCATTTCAGATCGCTCGTTGTCGACGTTTTTTGAAATAGGTGTATACTGAATTCAAAGGTTAAAGGGAATCAATTTTATATATATATATATATTCTATAATACCGTACGTGAAAAAGAGTACTTATCTTTACTCTAACATTGGAATACTGATATCAGTCACTAAGGCATATCAACCAATTCTTTTATTCAATATTTTGCTGCGAGTTTCATCTCGATCGAACGGTCGACGTGTAATTGTTTGGCCTAATACCTCAGTTTCGCGTTGTTTAGAGATGACCGCTGTCCATGACAAAAGACGCACTACAGGGTAAGCCTCGATTCAGAAACCAGTCCGTGCAATTAAAAAATGTTTCTATTGTTTCATGTCAACAGTTTTTCGTATTCTTGTTGATCTTTGTGAATAATTTACACCGACGCTCGAGGCTAACTAGTACAAATGCGTCTGATGTTAAAACGTACAGCGGTTTTACAACGTGATCTGTGAACGCGAAAAGGGACTATTTGCGAATTTGGAAAGTCAACGCTGGATATTGTGAAAAAGTTGAAATGTCAGAAATGTCAGATTATATATATACTGTTTTAGTGTCTGTGTTTTTGTGATCTTTCAAAATGTCTGAATAAATGGACTAAAAGAGATAAAGCTTTAATTTCTACTTTCCATGCTCTGTTATGAGTACTGTCCTGACGTCAGTTATGGATTATTTCAAGAGACTCGATTCGAGTTCCATGCGCTAATTAAACCATCTATAGATATACTTACAAAATGATAATGGCTAACTTAGCCATTAAGAATAAGCAGATTCCGATTCAAGGAATGTTTGTATTATTAATGTAAATCAAAAGCCAAGTTGGCTTTACGCTCGGGCCAATGTGTGCTTATGGAAGTGTTTACAAGTAAAAATGCTTCAAATTGCGTCAGAAGTATTGATCGAAGTGTCGTCTTTATTGCCACCGTGAATCCCGTGAATAAATGTGACTGCGATTCGAAATATCTCGAAGCATACGAACATATCCCGATAAGTAACCATGAGGAGTTCGGCATACGAAGATATCCCGATAAGTAACCGTAAGGAGTTCGGTTGTGCTCGTTGTGCGATGTGAACTGCCCGAGACTGCGCAGTGCGAAAAACGAAATTGTATTTGTGACCCTGAACTGCATTCGTCAGCTCGGGGCCCTTCGGCCCGAGCAATAAGTAATTGATACAAAGGCAGTGAGCCTTGCCGGATTTCACGTTGCTTGACAGGTGCTAATGTATTTGTATAGCACAGTTATAAGCTTTTGATGGATTTTTGCCCAAAATAATTCACCTTAAGCTTTTATTGCATTGATCAGATTAGTGTAGTGTAGTGTAACAGTAGTATTGTAGTAGTAGCGTTACAGAGTCGTTTTCGTATAAGTGGTACCGTGACACTCAAATGGCTTCCTTTCTGAACCAATCAAAAAGTGTGCAGATGTATCTCATCCAATCAAAATCTATCAATACGGCAAGGCGCGGTGCGGTAACTTTCCCACTCATACGAAAACGACTCTATACAATACATTGTTCTTTTGTTCGTCAATCTATAACAAACGTTTTTGAAAACGACTGTATATATATATATATATGATTTTTTTTTTTTTTACGATAAATTGTACCAAAAAATCAACGGTAAGAACTTAATATTTATTAGTATTATTAGTTTAAATCATGAATTAGTCTTGTACTTTTTGGGGGGTCTTTTACATTCTCACTAAATGCTCTCAATGTATCATCGGAAAAGATTTGCCTACAAATTGGAACATTTGGTCTTTTCGGCCCTAGCCCCTGCGAATCCCTTCGAATTCTTATTCTTCTTTTTTTCCAGTCAGTTTCTGATTGTTTTTCACTTCGGTATATTAATATTATATATATAATATGCAATATATACTTCAGTTTAATTTATATTTTCGCTTGACCCCCTCCCCTCCCCCTCCACGAAATCCCCAAATCAGTCATAGATTATTGCTTTTATAATTTCATGCCGTGATTAGATCTGATTAATACATCGACATATATAACACTTACTTGTTACATTAATTGTGCACGGAAAAAGGCTTCACTACTGCTTTGCATTGAGTATTTCCACCCGCTATAAGTTCCCTCAGATTCATCAGTTTTGTTTGTGCAACGGCGAAGGCACAAGCTGTTATCAATAGTCATACTAACAACACCAGAGAAGCCTGACACATCATATTTTTGAATGCCCAGCAGTTTACATCGAGTCAAAATAATACAATGATCAATAGATATAAATACTAGGAAGAGCTTCGAGGCTGTTGTGTATATACTCTGTATGGGACTCTATAAAAACTGGCCGAAATACGGTGCGAAAATTTTACGGACTAACATGTATTTGGTATCAAAATGTCCATAAAAGCGCGGGCTATGCTAATCCGTAGTTAATTTCGTGACTAGGCCTGTGTAGTTTCAATAAAAGCTATTTATGTGGGCTGACAGGCCAGTTTGAGGTCATGTCACGCCAATTCTCTTGTAAGGTAGACCCATTCAACTAAAAAAATACGGTACTTTTTTGCATCGAATTTCAATTATAACCAAATAATGTACGAAAGATCAAAAAAACTAAATCCGTCGTTAACTTTTTAGTTATATGCATTTATACAAGGAAAATTGCAAAAAACCTTGAATTTGAGTCCATGTTTGTATGTACTAGAATGTGGGGGCGTGCCAGAGAAATTCTAGCTGACTACTTGTGACAAATCTTTCCCGATGTAAACAGAAGGCCGGTATATTGAACAAGCTTTATGTGTTATCTTTCAGTATGATTGATTCCCATTTAACCACCTCTATCAACATACTCACATCTGATAAGAGAACCATTTCCCGACGACATCGCTATCGCTATCGACAAATCAACAGTACAATATCAACATTGGCCACTTATTACACGGGTCCCTTTTACGCTATGTCTGATATCCAGCTTTTATAATTACAGTGGAACCGGCTCTATATAACGGACCTCTATTCAGCGGCCACATTTTAAGGTACCAATTTTTTTTTGTCAGTCAAGCTCTGTAAATTAAACCTCTATTAAGCGGCCACCTCTATATAACGGCCACTTTGCAAAGTCCCGAGGGTGGCCGTTATGTAGAGGTTCCACTGTATTTCGTCTGTTATTACTGAAAAGCATTAAGCGTTTTTTTGTCTAGAGATAAACATGAAGTAAACGCGATAATTAAGGAAACTGCACAAGATAGTTTACTCTAAAGCCACTTTGCTATAGAATCGAAATCCACCTCAATCTCATAATCACATTGTTTATTAACCATTCTTGCAGTACAATAATAATAATAAATATAATACACTGAATGGAGCACTTTAGCTTCGTATGTACTTAACAACTATGAATATAAGAATATTCAATTATAAATTAATTAATATTACACAAATACGAAGTTCTAAAATTCAAAACGCCAAGTTGTATTTCACAATTACAGTATTCCCCGAAGTGGAAGTAAACACAAGTAAATAGCCAGCCAAATATATAAAATATATTTTCAAGAAGAAAAAGACACGCTCGTGAAACGCGACGTCATCTTGTTTTGCTCGGAGGTAAATAGCCAAGGATATCCCTAGTTTGATTAACCAATCACAGCGTACGAAAAGCACTATTCACTTGTGTGGTATATACTAACCAAGGATATCCCTAGTTTGATTAACCAATCACAGCGCACGAAAAGCACTATTCACTTGTGTGGTATATACTAACATAAAATATACAGCACTCATAGGAATGAATCAAACGCTCTTTCCGTCATTTAGCCACCTCGAAAGATCGTGCACAGCGTAGATTATAGCTTGTGGCTAACCTACTTTATTGCTCTATTTACGAACCAACGAATGACTATATTCATTGCAGTCTGGATCGAACCTTTGGCTACTTATCTGAGGTAAGACCTAGGGCTTTATTAACACGTATAAGAACACTCACTGGTACTCAATGATCAGTTTATGGGATCTTTTTTCAAATGTCGTTACGGAGAGTTTTCTGAAATGATCGAGCTGCTTAGCCAATCATAATAGGCGACTTGCACTAAGAGGTCACGTGACCCTAACTCCCATAAAACGAACAGCAATGTCAAAATGAACTCCAGAAATGAAAAGATCAGCTCGAAATTAGTAAATTGGCGAAGTTTCAGGGCATAATGCTTGACACAGAAGAAATGACTAAAAAAATAAAATCGATCGTTTTCTAATATTTTGTTTCGAAAATGCGTTGAATGGCAAGAAAACGATGGATTTTATTTTTATTCCCATTTCTCTTGTGTCAGACATTATGCCCTGAAACTTTGCCCTTTTACTAATTTCGAGGTGCTCTTCTCATTTCTGGAGTTCATTTTGACACTGCTGTTCGAATTAAGGGGGTTGGGGTCACGTGACCTCTTAGTGCAAGTCGCCTATTAGCCACTTTGGAAACGAGTAAAGGACTAGGAACGAGTTTTTAGAAATAATCTAATTAAGAAATGAACCGGCCCCATCACAAGAAAGAGCATGTCAGAATTGGTAAGTTTCAGGAGTTTCATAGGGTTTGGACAAGTAACAAATGAACTACAGACATTCAAAAACTGCAAAAACTGCAAAGAAATGTATGGTTACAGGGGACGCTATTTTAGAGGATTGGTCGTATTTTGATGGTCATTTTTCTTGAGCTTAGTTAATTAAATAATACAACAAATAACTATCAGATCAAAAACCAAGATGGCGGACTTCGTAAAACACAGGGTTCCCATGCCTGATATGATGTGCAAGCGTTTTATTTTAATTTCATAAATATAATATTTATTTAAAAAGATACGCAAAGTCTCTGCTTGCAGAGAGTGTAGGAATATCGGCAGCTTACGTTTTTTTTGCTTAAATGAAGAAATTTAATAATAATAATAATAATAAGTAGTGGTAATCATTAGTGTGCGAGTGCAATTAACGATTAATAGTGTGAGTGATGTTTAAAAATCCTAACAAAATTGCACGAGCCGTAGGCGAGTGCAATTTGTGGGATTTTTAAACATCACGAGCACTATTAATCGTTAATTGTACGAGCATACTAATGATTACCGTTTAATAATATTGATGCAAAAATTGGCAAAGCAAATATATTACGCGCGGTTTATGGGAAGCCATTCGATAGTAAATAAACAAAACATCAATGTCAAACTGGTGAGTTTTTATTGGACAAAGCCGTGACAAGCAACCATATTGAGATTGTACAAGAACTAGGTAGACTGGTAGACTATAAAAAGAACCGAGTCGGCATCAAACAGTGTTCTATAACTTAAAAGTCCTCAACGAAAGGATCTGTTTATCATGTTCTTCATGTGAATTGAAATTTACAAGTTTAGATCGGACCTCGTGCGTTCAAAATCACCGACACGGCCATGAATCAAACTTCAAAGAAACACAAGTCAGTTGAGTTCAAAAAACTACACAATTCACTCAGGAAATCGACTTCTGTCCGACTTTAAATGTGACAGTGCAGTTGTAGCACTGGCTTGGAAAAAGTGATGTCAGTCTATCATGCCTGTTTTGGCCGAAAAAACTGGTTCAAGAAATTCTGCCGATCGAGTAGCATTTCGGCGTTGGCTCTTTCGTTGCCGAACGACATGATGGACAACAACAGGGTTGATATGATGGACTGATATGAATGGTGGCATTTTCTTCAGCTTGCTCTTCTGGTAGTAGATGACTGATGTAGTGGCTAAAGGTAAGCTCTCTCAATTCACATTCGTCGTCCTCTTCGTAGTCATCGAGCTACCTTTTCTCGCTTCTGACTTCTGTGGCCGTCAGCTGGACATCGCCGATCTTAGAACAGCTAGTGATTTGATTTGAACTTTTACAGCTTTTACGTGTTGAATTACAGCCTCTTCATTTAGATTTGGGAATCGTTCCCGGTCAGCCGACATCTTTTCAAAGGCGATAAATTTTTCTTACAAAAATACGCCATTCGTTTCCATAGCAACCAAAGTAATTTGCACCGAATTAACAACTTTTTGCATCGAATTACTTTTTTTTTGCACACTATTCAAAATAAACATGGCAGTGCTCAACCAATCAGAATTGAGTATTTTTGCATCTATATAATAATAATAATAATAATAATAATAATAATAATAATAATAATAATAATAATAATAATAATAATAATAATAATAATAATAATAATAATAATTTTACCGATGGCAAAAGGCGCCTAACACGTCAATACGTATGATAAGTTTCTTATTTGAGGCGAAAGGTGCGAGTTTTATATAATTATATTAAAAACTTCTCATAGCTACTATTGAAGTATTTACACAATATTAAAAGCTAGACTGTTCCCGAGGCTTCATATACACTTTAAAGAGAAAGGGTTTATTGAACTTCAAGTACATTGCGATGTAATATTTAAAAGCCGACGTCGGACTGAGAGCTTTACGGATTCAACAGGCAATTATGAATAAGCATAATTACCTGTAATCAGTTCTTCCATGAGACCATAATACTATGGGAGCGAATCGCGCGGAATGATGTTTGGGATATGCTCGTGGCGCTAAATCTATTTTTAGTAATCGGAAGGTGAGCACACTTGAGGATTCTGTTGTGTTTTTGAATAAAATTGTAGTCATGCGCGCGCTACTGACGCCACTCACGCCATCGATCGAGCGCGCGCTGCAAAAACCGTGTTACTAAAAATAGATTTAGCGCCACGAGCATCGACTACTCCATCAGTACGAGATTCGCTCTCTTAGTATTATGGTCTCTTGGTTCTTCCTTTTCTAATTTTCTAATTTATTTGTCATTTTATGGTAATAAAGTTGTTGTTGTTGTTATTAGAAAACGCTCAGTTCCATATGCTCTGATAGAAACACACGGGAGTGGAGAACATGATATGAGAATAGTTTTAGAGGACCACGAGCCGTAGATTCCTTTTCATTTGAAAATTATTTGGAACGAGGCTAGTAATTAAAGTATGGGGGTCGCCGTAGTTTTCGTTTCAGTGAAATATTTAGTTCTAGACCTTCGAGGCTTGGTTGCTCATTTCAAGCAACTCAAGTGCAAATAGAGGGTTTGCACGATCACGTGCCGGCAGCCATGACAGGGGCAGGAACAATGTAATCATTTTACATGAGAAATAATTCAATTCCTTAGGGGAAAGGTGTTCCTTTA
>JAUJYZ010000793.1:47500-102500 GCA_033675265.1 Actinostola sp. cb2023
GAGAAATAAAACAACTACAACGATTGGTTGACTGAACTGAATACTCCAGTTTCGCGTTGTTTAGAGATGACCGCTGACCTTGACAAAAGACGCATTTGTACAGGCTTAGCCTCGAATTAGAAAACAGTCCGTGCAATTCAATGTTTCTATTGTTTCATCTCAACATTTTATCGTGTTCTTGTTGATATTTTTGAATAATTTACACCGACTCGAGGCTAACCCTGTACAAATGCGTCTGATGTTAATAAGTACAGCGGTTTTACAGCGGTATCTGTGAACGCGAAAAGGGACTATTAGTGTCGCGTAGGCTCTCATTATTCACTCCGGGCCAGTTCAAAATTGAGGAGTTTTTTTACTAAAACCCCAAGTTTCCTCTTAGCAACACAGCATGAACATTGTGTCGTTGTATCTAAAACAAATCTCGTACACCAAACATCACATTCTTCTAAAACCAATGCACTCACGCAATGATTTTTTTATTTTTTACCTTAATTAGATTATCCTTCGTTAATTTTGATGAGCCACTGAGTTATCAGAACAGTTGTCTTAAATTGTAACTGTGTTTTACCCTCTGTAGATAAAGTTGATCCGTTCATTCAACGTACGGATTCATATTCCTATGATGTACTCCTGGAGATTCGCTCTGCGTTCTCGCAGTTGTGAGGACACCTGAGTTGATTGGTTCGGCTTAAAATCAAACGATATTTGAATGATATGTTACTCTAGTTAATTAAGAACCCTAAAGCTATCATTTTGAAATCATTATTGGAAATGTTTCAGCTATCATTCTGTTGGGCAATTTAATATTTTTAATTATGTCAAGATCGTTTTAATATGGTCTTTCTTTTCAACCCTTTTAGCACAATCAAGTCGCGCTAATTGATTTTACGAGCCTGCTCAATTGCACATACCAAAACATAGGAGGCTGATTCGGTGACTAAAATAGATCCGAAAAGATTTGCCTGATGGAATATTTGCCTTGAAAGTCTTAACATAGTATAAAGTAAAAAGGAATTCGAATACACCTTAATATAGTATACTGAAAGTAAAAAGGAATACACCTTAATATAGTATCAAGAAAGTAAAAAGGAATACACCTTAATATAGTATAAAGTAAAAAGGAATACACCTAGATGAGTTTTTTATACACTCTATTTAGTTCTGAAAATGAAACATGAAATTTTAGGAATACGCAATAGTGAAACCTCTTTTCATTTAACATGCAAGAAGAGAACAATATCATTACAGAATCACGGCAGGTCTCTCAGATTCTTGTAATTAAAACGGTCATACTAAATGTACTACCTTTAACTAAGGGCTACATTCTATAACTGAGAATCGGTGGGAGAGAATACGTCAGGTAAGTATCGGATACCTCAGTAAATGTTGAAATACAATTAGAGTTACCTTTAGTTGACGGGAATGTGGCTTCGCATTGCGGTGAGGCAAAGCAGTCTTGTTCTCGGCGTTCGTGATGATTAAAGTCCACACCAAATCAGCATCAATAGAACTACTCTTCAAACATCTTTGAACGTATAACTTGAACACGAACGATCCGCCTGAACTAGATTGTACATAGAAGATTGAACTCGAAAAATCACCTGCCAAGCTTTATAAACAATCCTTTGGGTTTGTTTTCCGGTTGATTCAGGGGTTAATTAAAATAAAAGAGCTACATACGGATTGTCCGAAGATAGTTATGTTTGGCTTACACGCAGAGCTGCTGTATGTGAGCAGCTTAAGGAGAGTCTTACCTATTTACCAAAACTACTTTGACATGTTACTTTACGTATCAAAATAGATTGATGATCGAAAAACTGGGACTGTAAACGTGCAATCAATAGAGCTATGGTGGAGGAATACCTCGCGCACATGCGCAGAAATTAAATTTCAAAAATATAATCTACATAATTGTTTTTAGCCTAAATACTATTTGTATCAAGGACTACAAAGTTAAGCTGATTAATTTTATTAAAGTTTTCATGTAAAACGTCAACGTTATTTTAAAGTATGCTAAGCCGCCCTTATGCGTATTTCGATGTTCTATCACGATGACAAATTTGAAACTGAAAGAAATCATTCTTACGATTTTTTTAATTTTTTAAAATAAAACAGTGACGTCACCTTCAACCGATGACGTCATCAAATATACTAAAATGTTTATTTACATTCATGTTGTGAATTTAGTGCCCCATGAGTTTGTTGATAAAGAACTGAGCTAAAAACAATAAAACATATCCACAGCAACAGAGTAAAATAGGCCAGAACCCCCTTTTAAGAAAGAATGAGAGACCGCCGGTGTCACGTGACTGTATGGCGATATTTACACCAAGTCATCGAATATCGTATGCAAATTGTTGACATGTTTTCTACCTTGCCCTAAGTAATTACTTAGTTTTCATTACGAAAAGGGAAAATAGGAATTAAGAACTTGCACCATAACTGACAAAAAAAGGAAAGAAAGAAACTGGAGTCACACAAGTTGTAGTAATTTTAATTTTAACTTTAAAAAAATAAAATAATAATAATTTTCTTTATTTTATTTTTATTTTTATTTTTTATTTTTTATTTTTTATTTTTTGCATATATATTAAGAGGATATTTTTTACGAACGCGCGTATTGAGCGCCAAAAACCAATAGCATGGAGAATACGTTTTGTACAAGGCTAAAACTGCTTTAGCAAAGAGTTCAAGTTATTTGTGATGGTTTTTGAACGGTAAAAGTGAAATTAGAGTGTTAATCCAAAGTGAAAATTTGATTTGAAAACCGTCCACATGGGCTAGATCTGTATATTTGCTAGTATTGCTGATGTTTTCCCCTGAATTACCCCAAATGTGAAACAAAAAGCAGGAAAATGGCTTTGTACAACGCTAAAACAGCTTTAGGCAGATAATTTACTTTGTTTTTAATAGTTTGTGCTTGGTTAAAATAAAATTAGAGTGTTAATCCAAAGCGAAAATCGAAATTCAAACTGTCCAAAAGGGCTGGTTTTTGGCGCTTTTGGCGGATATTACGCGATGTTGAAAGAAATATCCTCTTAATATATATGCACCTAAAATCTTCATGGGTGCAGAGTAGTTCCGCCAGGATCATCTTTATCGATATCTATATCTACACTGAATCTATTGCCAGAGCGTTTAGTAGAATTTGCATGATCACAGAAATACGTGAGTTGTCCATAGAGGTATTTGTCAATATCTTCAAGGATTGTTTTGAAGTGAAGAGACAGAAAGTGCTTTTCTTCCGAATTCGTCACATGAAAATAAGTCGGCCCTAATCTGCAGGGGTCGCCAGTTTATAAAGTAAAATCATTTTAGGCTTAAAGTACAAAAATAATAAAAGATAAAAAGACAAGAACTCCGCATTTCTTTCATGAGGAGCCGGAATGATTTTTGACTGTAAGTACCTGGTTGCTAAGATGGCCTTTCGGTAAATTAATCCCGGAGATAATCTCATTAGCTATCACTGGAAACAGTAATTATCGCTTGAGACTGTTGACATACATTTGTAATATTACTTATTAGTCGGGCTTCCTGTGGAAGCTCCGACTCTAAAAATGAGAAGCGTTCTTTGTCGTCGTCGTCGTCGTTGACCTCAAATCCAGCGCATGCGCCCTGTGCCGGCCGAAGGAGACATGAAGTCTGGCCAAGAAAGATTAGAAAGCACAAACCAATCAGGGAAAGCACCGGAGGTCAAGGGGCCAACATATAAGTATTTTGTCGTCTAAGTCTAAATTTAGATTGAAACAGGACGCTCTAGTAGCGTGAAGCCGGGCTATTAACGTTTTTACTGATATACTGTAAAGTTCGCAGTACTAAAATTGCAAGGAAAGCATGTTCTATCGAGCTCGAGTCACGCAACGACGAGCAACCAAAAACTGTTTCAATCGCACTATAAGATATCTATATTTAGTTCAAATAGGTTACATTTCATTTAGAAGCCCGACTTCACGCTAGAAGAGCGTCTAGTTCCTCATTGGTTCTTATTTGGCGCTGTTCTCGATTGAAATGTTTGCCATACAACGCACACTGATCTGCGATGGCGAGTAGATAGATAATGGAGTCATTCTATAGAATCTTTTCCGATCAACTGCCAACAGATAAGTGCTCCTGGTATGCTTTAAATTGTTTGATTTGTGTTTGCCGACCAAAGCGATTTATCCAGCGACTGCCAGTATTCCACAATCATTTCAAAGAAATATCCATCGAAGAGCTCTCTGATGTCGGCATGGTTCGCTTGCACCAAAAGCATTTCTGACAATCGGGACCAAGCGACTGCGTGATGGTTATGCAAAAGAAAATGGGTTGTGGCCGGTTGCTAGTGGTTTTGGCGTTCTACTTGCCACTTTAAAAGGAAACACGACCAGCCATGAAGCTGAAGAATTGGAGAAGGGTTTTAGCTCTCTAGTCGACGGCTTGAACAATTTTATAATAATACAGATACAAAGTGTAGCTGATATAGCCACTGAACCCAGTGTCCAGATGCTTCATCGGAGTACACTGGAGGTCAGTTTATAATGTAGAGATAGGGTATAGGCAATCTCAGTGTCCAGATGCTTCATCGGAGTACACTGGAGGTATTTATAATGTAGAGATAGGATGTAGCCAAACCCAGTGTCCAGATGCTTCATCGGAGTACACTGGAGGTATTTATAATAGTAGAGATAGGGTATAGGCAATCTCAGTGTCCAGATGCTTCATCGGAGTACACTGGAGGTATTTATACTAGTAGAGATAGGGTATAGGCAATCTCAGTGTCCAGATGCTTCATCGGAGTACACTGGATGTATTTATAATAGTAGAGATAGGATATAGCCAAACCCAGTGTCCAGATGCTTCATCGGAGTACAGTGGAGGTATTTATAATAGTAGAGATAGGGTATAGGCAATCTCAGTGTCCAGATGCTTCATCGGAGTACACTGGAGGTATTTATAATGTAGAGATAGGACCGTAGCCAAACCCAGTGTCCAGATGCTTCATCGGAGTACACTGGAGGTATTTATAATAGTAGAGATAGGGTATAGGCAATCTCAGTGTCCAGATGCTTCATCGGAGTACACTGGAGGTATTTATAATGTAGAGATATGACCGTAGCCAAACCCAGTGTCCAGATGCTTCATCGGAGTACACTGGAGGTATTTATAATAGTAGAGATAGGGTATAGGCAATCTCAGTGTCCAGATGCTTCATCGGAGTACACTGGAGGTATTTATAATGTAGAGATAGGACCGTAGCCAAACCCAGTGTCCAGATGCTTTATCGGAGTACACTGGAGGCCGATTTATAAAGACAAACCCAGTGTGCAGATGATTTAGTTATTAGGGAGTTTATACTGATATGCGTAAAGCTAAATGCTTAAATGCAGTATGATACGTGAATTCCTACGGGATATCAGGAAAGTGTTTCAACGTAAATACAATTTCCTCAACGTACAATTAATCAATATTTTTTTTTGATGAATCGGGATCGGCAAATACCCGCCTATAAAAATGCCTCTGTTCTTGGTAATTCCGTCGCTTTTCCTGATCAAAACAGTTTATCGACTTGATTTTAATAGTTTTTCACTATTTTAAATAAGGTTGATAAACAAGATTTAGCTATAAATAAACCTAATGCCATTAATCCACACAGCGGGATTATAGCGTACATGATGACTGATACTCAAAGTTTCTAAAGAGCGATGACTGACGAATTCCTGATCACAGCGGTTAACTGCCGAGATAATCTAATTTACATAGAAAATATTTGACGAATGTGGCCAGGAGATCCACATTCAGATTGGTTGTCAAGGGTTCCGGCTCCTCATGTTATCAACATACAAAAAGAATCCCACATGCAGAAGAATAAAAAATTAAACACTTTAAATCATTTTTACTGTAACTAAAAATCGTTTATAATATATATTAATCCAAATGGGGCCTAACACTACTGGAAAATACCTGAAAAAATCAGAATCGAACCCACGACCTTTGCGATACCGGTGCAATGCTCTCCCAACTGAGCTGATCCAAGCAACCGAGGGATTAAGGCCGTAGGTAAGTTCGTATAAATAGCGTATACAAATCGGTTGTCTCTGGATTATCTATTAGTATTTTGTCAACTACAAACAATTCGATCCTTCCTCGAATCAGTCTTCTTCGGTGTAACGACCTTGTTGTAATGCGTATGCAAGATTATTAATATCATTTTTACTGTTTAATTGTTATCATAGTTTTATTTTTTATTTTTTATTTTTTTAATAGTTTTTATATATATTTTTTTATACATTTGTTTCAATGTTCATCTGATAAATATATTACCAAATATTAAGGATATTAGGAAGAGTCGGTATGAAGAAGGCCGTGGCCCCGATACACTGTAAACGAGCCCTCTTCAATTAAACCTTGGATTTTTTTATATGAAAGATTTTAGACATTAACAAATAATTTCCAATAAATTTCCGAACATTGTGATAAAAACGAACGTATTGCTTCAAACAAAATATACCTAGAATAATGTTACAAAAATATGTCAGTCTATGTGAATTGGTACATCATTTACCCGATTCAAAACAATATGTTTGTATACTGCGCCAGATCATGATTTCAAAAAACGCGAAATTAAGTTCCCTTACACACGTTTTTTCTTCGAAATCGCGAAATTAAAGCCTCGCGAAATACCGGGTTGGGGAGGGGGGGGGGGGGGGGTTGGGGGGGGGGGGGGGGGGGTACTCCCTTTGTCCAAGTGGTAGGGGTGATCGGCGGTCGGTTTTGAAAACGACCCCTAAAAGGTACGCATAAATTAAAAGAGCTCTTGAAGCCATGTTGATTTCAACCCCTAAAAGGTACGACCATATATGACCATATATGGCGAAAAAGTGATTGTGCTGATATCGTTTAATCAGTGACATCTTTATTCTGTCCTTTCAATTGACCCTAAAAGGTACGGACTCGTGTTACGTAACTGACTTTTGTGTCGGAACCCTAAAAAAGGTACACACAGGAAATATTTTCGACCCTAAAAGGACCGCCGATCACCCCTACCACTTGAACAAAGGGAGTACCCCCCCCCCCCCCCCCCCCCCCCCCCCCCCCCCCCCCCCCCCCCCCCCCCCCCCCCCCCCCCCCCCCCCCCCCCCCCCCCGGGCGCGAAATATGCCTCTGATATTTTCACGAAATTAAGGATGCGCGAAAATAAGCGATAATAAGGTATCTTATCTTATGATAGCAACAGTTCTGGTGTATTTACCGTTATCGATCTGAATGTTCGAGTAAGTCGCAAGAATTTTGCAACGATAGAAACTCCCCAATTAGTTTGATAGTTTATCGATGAATGAAAAAAGCGTCAAAAATTAGCAAAACAACAACTTGTCAGCTGACATACTTTGAGTCAGAAATAGTCTAGTCACGATAGTTTTTCCATGCCAAATGAGTTCAATGTTTACATTTTTTCCTATCTATATTTGAAGAAGAGAAAAACTAACTAAGGTATGGAATTTGATGAAAATGTATATAATAAGTTTGTTGTTGTTTAATAATAAAATGATTTTACTGTCGATAGCTATTTCAGTTCCTCTGGATACAGCTTATTCAATTCAAGTCAGTTGAACAGTAGTTTTATCTTGAATCACTGCAGTAGATTGCATTCTAGAAAAGCGAGAAATAGTACTAACTTTAAATAATACTAACTAGTGCTATTTCTATTGTTTTCTATTGTTTCATTAGTGCTATTTAGTACTAATTAGTTATTTAGTTTTCAAGCTTTTCTAAATTGCACTCTAGCCGGATCGGACTTGATTTTAGTGTTGACATCATTTTAATGAGCCTTGAGAACATAGCGGGGACTCTACTACTTACAAGGAAAAGGAAAAGAAAATTTCAAAACTGACATGTTGTCTTGAATTTGGTGAATATCTTTCACATGAAAAATGATACTAAACTTCACTCTAGACCGATCACAAGCGAGAGTTACGGAATACCGTATCAGTTGACCAATCGAATTCAAAGTTACGGGTAAGGACACGGTATGGTTACGGTACGGACACGGTCACGGTACGGTCACGGTACGGTTACGGTACGGTTACGGTACGGTTACGGTACGGTTATGGTACGGTTACGGTACGGTTACGGTACGGTTACGGTACGGTTACGGTACGGTTACGGTACGGTTACGGTACGGTACGGTTACGGTACGGTTACGGTACGGTTACGGTACGGTTTACGGTTACGGTACGGTTACGGTACGGTTTACGGTTACGGTACGGTTACGGTACGGTTACGGTACGGTTACGGTACGGTTACGGTACGGTTACGGTACGGTTACGGTTACGGTACGGTTACGGTACGGTTTACGGTACGGTTACGGTTACGGTACGGTTACGGTACGGTTACGGTTACGGTACGGTTACGGTACGGTTACGGTACGGTTACGGTACGGTTACGGTACGGTTACGGTACGGTTACGGTACGGTTACGGTACGGTTACGGTACGGTTACGGTACGGTTACGGTACGGTTACGGTACGGTTACGGTACGGTTACGGTACGGTTACGGTACGGTACGGTTACGGTTACGGTACGGTTACGGTACGTTACGGTTACGGTACGGTTACGGTACGGTTACGGTACGGTTACGGTACGGTTACGGTACGGTTACGGTACGGTTACGGTACGGTTACGGTACGGTTACGGTACGGTTACGGTACGGTACGGTACGGTTACGGTACTTTATACGCGCAAAGGATTGTGGTAAAATGTACTGTTCCTCCATTTTTTTGTCGACACAGTTAATTTGAGTTTATCCTATAACATCTCACTATTGGTACAAGTATAATGATGCATATTGAACACTAATAAACCAGTAAATAAAATATATTAGAGTCGTTTTCGTATGAGTGGGAAACCTACGGCACGGAGTTACCGTCACGGTACGGAATCAAAGACATTGTATTCAACCAATCACAGCGCGCAAAATCATCGCTCAACCAATCAGAATGATTGGATACGGGATGATGATGGCGCGACACGGTCACGGTATTCGTTCGTACCGTAGCTACTTCCCAATCATACGAAAACGACTCTAAGCAATACAAAGTAACAAGCGAGAAAGGCTAGAACAGCTTACCAGCACTGGATCGGAGCAACGTTGAGATTGTTAGAGGACCACGGTGCGTAGGAAAACACTGACAGTAATGATCAGACCATAACAAGGACAAGTGTTTTGTGTTCACTCAATCAGGTTGGATGGCGCCTTAATTATATCCAACGACATTGACTGACTGCAACAATATATATATGCCAATTACGCTAAACGCTGAACAACGGAAGGATGTAGGGGAGTCATGAAATGCCAAGCCTAAGGTTTTCTTTTGTTGATCACGTGATATATAAAGGTTTTCGCAGAGAACATAGTTATCGATCATTTTAATATATATCGATTTATTTTGTTTTTATAGTATTTTTACATTATTATTTTATACAGTTGGTGTGATGTCCTCGGATTTTACCGACTTAAGAGGGCGTGCCTGTAAGAATCGAGAATCTCAAATCAGTTGTGAAATTTCGAATTTGTTTTTATTTCACCAAAACATCCCTTTGGGTGAACTGTTTTAGGAAATCATACTAAAAAATCCCAGCGCGTTTTCAATTTTGAGAATTTTACAAAAGTTTAAAAAATCAATTAAATTTCCGATTTTACCTCATTAATATGCACGAATTATGAGCCAACTTTAAAGCGATGGCGAGAGCTCGCAAATGTTTCAATCAAATTGATGTTGCTCACACATTGCAAACAACTCACTAGCTTCAAGAATTGCTACAAAGCTTTGAACAAAATCCTTTATGAATATGTGGTTTTGACCTTGATCTACACCGTCTTATTTTACGTTCTTGCAACGGCCAAAATAAGGACCAAGTTCAACCTTCCAAAAATCGATCCTGGTACCTAACAAATGCAAGTTCTAGTTTGCCACTATCGGCTCTAGATAGGTAGATTTCTGATATTTGAAAAGATCTACAATGTTGAGAATATCGCATGATAAAAGATTGAAAACATTGTCGACATTTCAAAGACAATCCGGGAAGTATTTTTAAAAACCGGCTAATTAATGAAATTGATCACGAGCCGTTTAACTGCCGCTACGCATTTTAAAACAACCATTTATTCGGTATTATGTTACTTTGCAACTACATTCAACCAATACGATAAACTTTTGAGATACTTACAACTGACTTCTGTAACTGCATGAGTAGGCCACTCACTCACATAATGGACTCACCGTACATTTAGGCCAAGACTTGTCACGGTATAATTGTTTGTATCCTGTTGTAGCAGTTTTTGTATCCTCAAATAGCTTACGTTGGCCTTTGATCTTCCCTGAATAGCATAATTTTGCGATACCGCCAACCTGTTGCACATATTCTAACGACAAACTGCAGGCCTAGCAGTGATATATGCAATGTTCAGTTTTAAAATCCAGTTATCCGGTTAAACTTCTCAACTGCAATAAGTTGTCCCGTTTTCTCGAGAATCAAACGTTAGTGCATGCTGTTTATTCTGCGTAACCCTTTCACAGTGGCAGATTTGTGCGCAATTAAGGGTTGCGGTACTGAACATCTGACTTTGCGTGTTCGCCATCTATAAATGTCATACTCGGCTTACCCTGGTTCCAGAGTCTCGAAAGTTGGGTCTACGAAGTCGAGTCCGAAGGACGAGACGTTCTTTGCTTGCCTCCCCACTAATAGTAGCCTCTGGAACCAGGGTATACTCGGCTCGATGTCGAGGACATATAATCAGCAACGAATGGGACTCATCAGCTACGATCAGTGAAATGGTACGGTACTGTATAAACGATACAAATGTACAAAGAAACAATACCTGCTCTTGCAAGCAGCAACTTCATTTCGTTGTTCAGGAACAAATCTTCGCTAATCCCATTCATTTCTAGATGTCTCGGCATATCTCTATTGCATTCTGCCAGAGGAACACATTGAAACTCCCAGGGGGGGCTCAGGGGTATCAGTGACGGGGAGGTGCGAATGAGGCCAAACTTATTAACCCAAAAAAGTCTATTACGCCAAAACAAGACCCAAAAAAAGTCCAACATCCATTTTTCTCCACATACTGAATCGAGAACGGTAGGATATCATTTTTATCAACCCCAAAAAAGTCCTTGACAGAATCTTTATTGCAAAATAAAAGTCCACCGGAAAATTGCTAACCCCCAAAAAGTCCCGAGCCGCAGATTTCAAACCCAAAAAGGTATTCGCACCTTACGGTCGCCCCGTTGCCACAACTACATTCAACCAATACGATAAACTTTTGAGATACTTACAACTGACTTCTGTAACTGCATGAGTAGGCCACTCACTCACATAATGGACTCACCGTACATTTAGGCCAAGACTTGTCACGGTATAATTGTTTGTATCCTGTTGTAGCAGTTTTTGTATCCTAAAATAGCTTACATTGGCCTTTGATCTTCCCTGAATAGCATAATTTTGCGATACCGCCAACCTGTTGCACATATTCTAACGACAAACTGCAGGCCTAGCAGTGATATATGCAATGTTCAGTTAATCCAGTTATCCAGTTAAATTTTGAATAAATTATCTCGGCTGGATCTTTGCACGATGTTTCGTAATTCCGTGAAGTGACATTGCTCAATCCAGTACTGCACTAGTTGGAAATGGCGTTGTGTAGCTTTTCAGCTCGTGTAAAAAGCAACGTGTCTTGTGGAGTTTATAGTCCAGAATATCCAGACCAGTTTCAACCCAGGGGGTGCTCAGGGGTATCAGTGACGGGGAGGTGCGAAGACCTTTTTGGTTTTGAAATCTGCGGCTTTGGACTTTTTGGGGGTTAGCAATTTTCCGGTGGACTTTTTTTTTGCAATAAAGATTCTGGCAAGGACTTTTTTGGGGTTGATAAAAATGATATCCTACTCGATTCAGTATGTGGAGAAAATGGATGTTGGACTTTTTTGGGGTCTTGTTTTGGCGTAATAGACTTTTTTGGGTTAATAAGTTTGGCCTCATTCGCACCTCCCCGTCACTGATACCCCTGAGTACCCCCCCTGGGAGTTTCAATGTGTTCCTCTGGCAGAATGCAATAGAGATATGCCGAGACATCTAGAAATGAATGGGATTAGCGAATATTTATCCCTGAACAACGAAATGAAGTTGCTGCTTGCAAAAGCAGGTATTGTTTCTTTGTACATTTGTATCGTTTATACAGTACCATTTCACTGATCGTAGCTGATGAGTCCCATTCGTTGCTGATTATATGTCCTCGACATCGAGCCGAGTATACCCTGGTTCCAGAGGCTACTATTAGTGGGGAGGCAACTTTCGAGACTCTGGAACCAGGGTAAGCCGAGTATGGCATTTATAGATGGCGAACACGCAAAGTCAGATGTTCAGTACCGCAACCCTTAATTGCGCACAAATCTGCCACTGTGAAAGGGTTACGCAGAATAAACAGCATGCACTCACGTTTGATTCTCGAGAAAACGGGACAACTTATTGCAGTTGAGAAGTTTAACCGGATAACTGGATTTTAAAACTGAACATTGCATATATCACTGCTAGGCCTGCAGTTTGTCGTTAGAATATGTGCAACAGGTTGGCGGTATCGCAAAATTATGCTATTCAGGGAAGATCAAAGGCCAATGTAAGCTATTTTAGGATACAAAAACTGCTACAACAGGATACAAACAATTATACCGTGACAAGTCTTGGCCTAAATGTACGGTGAGTCCATTATGTGAGTGAGTGGCCCACTCATGCAGTTACAGAAGTCAGTTGTAAGTATCTCAAAAGTTTATCGTATTGGTTGAATATAGTTCAACTACATTCAACCAATACACAACGAGCCGCAGTGAACGATATTTTCCGAACAGCGGGACTTCCCTGTTGCCATGATGTGGTGTTTTAATCCTTTTACTTGCGGTTTCCTACATATCAACACTTGTAAGTGCTGCTGTACATGTCAACAGATAGATAGTTTATTTATGTTTACATAAAGGCTGAATTTCGTAAAATGATCGATCTGGAACATTTCGAGGAGGAGCTATTTTGACGTTTTTCCGCAGACCGCTAACAACGAAGGCTATTGTAAGTCCAAATACGGTAAATCCAAAGTCCATTTCTCTTCGTTGTGTTGCTGTCGCCGGTCGTGTGCCGTCTATACTTACAGCCGTAAATATGTTGGCAATACAGGGATTTTTTGATCAAGTCTAGCAGAAAGTGGTATATGATCAATTCATGATCTGTGGAACAAAACTAGATGATCGAGTATCGGTATTTTGGAAGAATACACTGGTGTCGAAATTTCCATCACAATTGCCAGCGTGCGAGTTGTACAGACAACAATGGTGCTTTCTTCCAGAAATGGCCGGATTGTTGAACGAGAAAGCTATGGTCTTAGTCGTTTCTCCGTTTGGAATCATCGCCTCAATACTAAACAAGTCACTGGTCTCAAACTTGAACGGATATTATGGACATCATTACAGGGATTTCCCGCCAACGTAACTGCGCCAACGTCAATCTCGTGGCTCGAGTTTAGGTTCTGTGGTACTGTACGCTCTGTACGTAAAACATGACGACTCCAGGAAACAGAATCCATATCAAAGGCCGGACAAAAAGAGAGCTAATGCTAGTACACTGTAAATAGAGTCAATGTAGATTATTTTGTTATTTGTGGAATCATCTCATCACACAATAATAATTACTTTCATTACGATCCGTGCGCGAGCGATTCGTCATTGCATGTGTCTGTACTCTTATTGACAATGGCTGAGAGCCAATCAGATTGCGAGATTACGCTAAGTTATTGTAAAATCAGTAACTTTGATCAGTAAGCAATTAATTTGCATCTATAGCTATTATATTACATTGTACAGACTGTATATAAACATATATAATAAAACATTTATTGTAGCGTGCAAATATTACATTACACTTGAACCAGATGATGCGGTGTCCCCCAATGGCATGGAAACATTGTTCATTATTACCGTAATACTTATAATAATCGCCCCGTAATTACGAATAAGCACCCCTCGACCTCTATTTTTGAAATTAGCGCCCCCTCCCGAATACGCGCCCTCTCCCCTGTCATGAATTGACCACTGAGCAATATAAGGTGGTAATCAAAATAAAATGTTCCTGCTCCATGAATGTACGTTTTTCGCCTTATCCATCCTTGTTACTGTCCCTGTTTTCGTCAATAAAGTTGTGTTATATCGACTCAGATTTTGGTATTTTCCAATATAATTAAATAGCACCCCCTCCCTAATAAGCGTCCCCCTTGACGTACCCTCGAAAAAACAAGGCGCTTATTCGGATCATTATGGTATGAATAATATTACGCATGATATTTATAAATAGATGTTCATATCTATACAGTATATTGTTCTCCTCTTTGTATAATTATATGTGTTTGTACTAAATATTGTACATGCCGTTTTTACAAAATCATAGTCATCATGATCATAGACACTATAACATAACACAATTACTTTATGTAGCACTACTGTAAAATACAGTCAGACGGGAAGTGTGTGTGGGATCTGATGGATCCAGAAAGTAACCTACATTTATCTTACTGGAACTGAGCCTACAGGTACAAGGGGGTACAAGTATAAGTCAACGCTAGTGATGTCTGGGTTTTTTTACGAGGCATCCCCAGACTATCACCAAACGAATACATAGTTTATTAAATGCAACAAGGAAATTAATAGATTTAAAAATTTAAAATACGGACACCATCATCTGAAAAACTAGTCTCCTTCACATCCGTCTTTAGTTCCGTCACGCAACGCGCTCCCGCGGCCCACTTTGAAAACGAAACGAACAGAAATACAAGTCACATAGTGATACAGCACTGAAAATTCCAGTTTTGAGATAACGCCTGGGACTATGGCTGTGTTTTTTCATAGTCTGGCAAGAACAACTAGTAGTGTGCTGTGCTACTGATTAGAAGTATAACTGAGGTTTGTTGTTTACACTCGGCCGTATAAACCATCACGCAACATCAACGAATTATATCTGACTCGGATCTTTATGTTCAAAAATTAACTTGAAATAATTGTTTCCTACATATACCAATGCATGCATTATTTTATAAAACAAAACAATAATATATCTATCTATCGATATATCTTACTTGTTACTGTATCATTTCCGCGGTTGGTGATCCATGAGAGGCAACTTTTCACATACGAGCTCTATAAATCCCTTATTAAGGCTATAAAGGCATTAATACTTCCAACCCATTAGACATAACAACACAGTTTTGTGGAGTAATGGGGAATGGGAATTAGGTCTCCATCTGCTGCCGCAGATCCATGCTCCACGCATAATTGGCATACTGGTCAGTATAAATGGTTGTTTTAAAATGCGTAGCGGCAGTTAAACGGCTCGTGATCAATTTCATTAATTAGCCGGTTTAAAGACTTTAAATACTTCCGATTGTCTTTGAAATGTCGACAATGTCATGCGATATTCTCAACATTGTAGATCTTTTCAAATATCAGAAATCTACCTTTATGCCCCTTAGTCTTAAACTCAAACAGGGGACAACGACATTGCTTGGGCGCTGCTCCGTTTGCTGGGATATAGTTAATAATAAAATATGAATATAATTATATGACACATACCATGTTTTGGCGTATTTGGCCACTGCTGTGGCCGTTTATTTTGACAAATTAACTTACAACGGATGTGTAACATGATCTACACAAGTTCACAGCAAAGGTGAGGGCAAATTCCGCCACACACCTAAAATGTCAGATGAGGTGGACTGGGGAGGTGGTGGGTTAAAGTTTTCTCCACGATGTATTCCAAGATGGAGGCGACCGAGAGGCCTAAGACTCCAGGGTAACCACCCCTCACAACGAACGGAAGTTGCCAACACCGGAAGTAACAATAACTTTAACTTATTATTAAGCCTAGTTGCATAAAGCAATTTATATCACTATTCGTAAAATAAATTATATATCTAGAGCCGATAGTGGCAAACTAGAACTTGCAAGCCTCGTCTAACAACATCGTCACTGATGTTTTTAATCGGTTTTTGTAGCGTGACCGTCCGTTGTTTATCTGATACGGTACGTTTCACAGAGAACAACTTCCATTTTCTTAGTTTATCAACTAAAAGCATATAGCTAGAAGGTATTACAAACGATTTTTGGGTTCTCTCGTACTTTACTTCGCATTGAGGTTAGTTTGGACATTTCGTTGCGTATCGCATATCTCGTTGAAGACGTTCAAATGGCACGAGTTAATATTTCACTGCGCGATCGCGTTTTAATTTGCAGAGCTGAATTTTTGTCTGTCAAAACTAGAATAAGCGTGCTTTCATGCAGTATAATTTTTTACCCATTTGTTAGGTAGTAGGATCGATTTTGGAAGGTTGAACTTGGTCCTTATTTTGACCGTTGCAAGAACGTAAAATAAGACGGTGTAGATCAAGGTCAAAACCACATATTCATAAAGGATTTTGTTCAAAGCTTTGTAGCAATTCGTGAAGCTAGTGAGTTGTTTGCAATGTGTGAGCAACATCAATTTGATTGAAACATTTGCGAGCTCTCGCCATCGCTTTAAAGTTGGCTCATAATTCGCGCATATTAATGAGGTAAAATCGGAAATTTAATTGATTTTTTAAACTTTTGTAAATTTCTCAAAATTGAAAACGCGCTGGGATTTTTTAGTATGATTTCCTAAAACAGTTCCCCCAAAGGGATGTTTTGGTGAATTAAAAACAAATTCGAAATTTCACAACTGATTTGAGATTCTCGATTCTTACAGGCACGCCCTCTAAAACGCAATCGTTCAAATCTATCGATATTCCAATTTATACCAACTTATGCTGTACATGTATCAACATTTGAGCGCTATATTTGACCAAGGTGCAAATCACAAAACTAATAGTTTTCTAATTTGTACCTTGGTAAAGAGCTCACTGAAGTGTAACACGGCTCAACAAGCAAACATAATAATAATAATAATAATAATAATATACATGTAAAAAATACTCGATTCTGATTGGCTTAGAGCAGTGCAGTTGAAAAGTAATTTGCACTGCAGTGCAAATTACTTTTTTTTTCATGAATATTATTAATTGGTAATCATACGATTTCTCGTTCAATTTGGAATAATTTGCACTTGTGTGTTTTTCAAAGAGCTCAAATTGCACTCGCCCTACGGGCTCGTGCAATTTTGATACTCTTTGAAAAACACACTCGTGCAAATTATTTCCAAATTGAACTCGAAACCGTATGATTACCTCTACTAATAATAATAATAATAATAATAATAATAATAATAATAATAATAATAATAATAATAATAATAATAATAATAATAATAATAATAATAATAATAATAATAATAATAATAATAATAATAATAATAATAATATAATAATAATAATAATAATTATAGTTTATTTATTCACGTAGAACACAAAAGAGCTTACAATAAAACTCATTAGAACGTGCACGTGCTAAAAAATCAGAATAAACCAGTTACTGCACTACTTTTAAAACAACTATGTGTAAATATATACTAACCCAAAGTTGTTGTTACTGAACATGGGCAATTATGCTTTATATATATATGCGTATCTATTCATAAAAATAACTAAGCTAGATAAACTGTCGAATATACAAGAAAAAGTTGTGCACCGAAAAGCGTGCGTAATATAACATGATAAGAGTAGTGAATGGAAAAACAAAAAAACAAAAAAAAAAAAAAAAAAACAAAAAAAAAGTATTGAATGTTTCCAAGTGCACCTGTAGGAGTGACTGACACTACAGAATTGCCCCGCGTGGCTGACAGGTATATATCTATCTATCTATCTATCTACGTGAGTTGTACAAGGAGCTAAACCACTGACCTCGCGTTTAAACCAACAGTGAACTCGCAACCACAGAAGCGTCAGAGAGAAGGGTGCTCGATCTGTGTGGAAAAGATCACACTTACATTTCCAAGGGTAGTTAAACAGCAATTTTAAGTACTATCAATCATAGTTTTATCTGCCTTACACCAATTTATGCTATATAAAGCGATGCTGATGATGATGAATATGATGATGATGATTTATGCTCCTAAACATGGCCGAATACATTTATTGCAATCCAATATATCAACTTGGCGCTGGTAAACTGAGTCAGCAAGGGAAAATAATGGTCTGGAAGACAACTTAGTCCAAAAGACACCAGATCCCGGGGGAGGGGAGGTACTAGCTACCGGACATTTAGGATAGGAGCGTACCCTGACCTATTTAAGGACGCCGAACAATTGGAAAATTCGGCATACCCTTTCCAAGGATCGTAACTGAATTACATACCCTATTTAAGTAGCAGGAGGTTCTCAAACCATACCCTATTCGGGGGCACATACATACCTATATAGCGTATATATGGGAGTCAGTATCCCCCGGGAGGACCAGATACCTTTTTACAACGACACCAGTGCAAACGTGAAGCTACACGACTGGAATGTCGTTGGGGGCTTAATCGTAGGTGTGCGGTCTTCAACGATCCTATTTTAAAGCAATCAATGCAGCCCAAGATTCGAAAGTTGAATCGTTGTCGTAAAATTCTAGACGGTTACGACTCGTGTGCGGATCGTAGCCTTTCACTCATCTATTACTCAAAATAACTAGCCAATCATATGATAGAAATTTAGCACCAACATTAGCCTAATGCATAAAACACGTGCGCACATCGACTCATTGTATTAGGCTTGGACCAACAAAAATAAGTACAAAATATCATCTATATACTTCTATATTTCATACCATCATAAAACGCAAGAAAATCAAGTTGTATATATACTGATGTGCGCACGATAAAGCCATGGCGTCGTTATGCAAAGGATTCCTCAAAAGACTTCTCAGTGCCGAGTGGACCCGGAGTGACAGAGCATTGGTGTGGTGCTGCACCATTTCTGGATGCGTGATATCGTTTATATAGTGAGCGACCTCGACCTTACATCCGATCTGGGTGGCTAATATCGAGTTCATTGGAATTCTGGAATTCAACTTAGTTCAAGGGCATCAGTAAAATGAAGAACTAGTGGTTATCATAAGAACGGGTCCATTGAAGTCGTTAGTCTTAGCAATGTATTTCCGGATCCTCCAGACCTAATCTGCAATAGGGTTGACTACTGATGTGCTACCAGGAAGTGAGTTCCCGGGGGGAGGGGGTACTCCCTATGATGGACTATTCCGGGAGGCTCCGCCCGAAAGGGATACCTTTAACAAGCTAGAGGTATAAAAAGGGTAGTGATTTCACGAGTTAAAGTATGTGGAAAAGGGTAGCTTTTCAATATTTCCTATATCATTACAAAACGTGAAAGGGGTACAATGTTCTATGGAAGGTATATGATAGGGTTACTTTAATTTTCTGTCAAAAGTTTATAAAATGGTAAGCGTGTGGACCTCGTGGCAGTTCCTCCCCGTATCAAACGTTACGTCGAGTCAGTTACTTGTTGCACTAGCTTGGATTCCATTCGGAACAATTTGGTTTGACATGATAACCTTCTAGCCTTTGGTACATGCATAGAACAGCATGTCGTTTCATTAGGAATGTAGAACACACCGAGCACTTCGCATGCATCCCTAACGTGCTGGCCTCAGAGTAGCGATAATGTCATTCGGTACCGTTTGATACTGAAAAGTGGCTGCATGGCGTCGCAATGTATCGTATGGACACATATTATACATCAAAATAAAGCTTTGGAATCATATATATAGATCATAGAGTGATTCCAATAAACCTGGGCACTACTAATTAGCTGTCAGTGTTTATTAGATGCACAAATAAAAAAAAAGAAAACAAAAGAGTGAGAGTGTAATAGTGTATATTGGTGTATAGTTAGTAATGCCCAGGTTTATTGGAATCACTCTAAATTATGATTAGATTAATGAAAGACTAGAGATTTTGCTTATATAAGTTGAACTTCCGTTAATTTTAAATTATCGTTCTTTTAAAATTGCCATCTGAAACTCTGGTGTCGGCGATTTTTGCCATTTTCGCTGTCAGTGGTCGCTCTGTCTTTCGCTTACTGCGAGTATTTTGTAAATGAGCAGCTGAGAGAGGCTCCCAACCGTTAGTTAGTTCTTTCAAAACTATAGTGTTTTAATTCACATGTATACGCCAGTTATTTACAAATGTATCCTATGTTTATATCTTCACGTCTATAATTCTAGTTTTTAGGTATTACTTAGATTTAATCTCGCTTCGAAGAAACTAGCATTTGTACGATGGACGAAAAGGGGCCACGCACTTCAGACTTTTTTTTTTGGTTGGACTTCAAACTTTTTTTTTTGGTTGGACTTCAAACCGTTTTTTTTTTTGTTGTTGAACGGTCAGCATTCAAAGACCGCCGTGGGAGAACAAATAGAGATCTATATAAACGAGCAGTGAACACGAACACTTGTGTGCCATGGTAGCCTAGGGGACGGCGGAGGAAAGTTCTAAGAAGTATGCAGGCTAGTGCCATGGCTATAAATGTACATTCAAGAGTATGTTTAGGATTCCACTGATGGCTTTTCTTCGAATACATTTATTATTCCACGTCGAAGGTGGAGCTGTAACAATAATTCGGTTGTTTTCGTGGCTGATCATGCATGAGAAATTTGTATTGAGTAATTATCTGGGTGTTTCTGACAGGATTAAACCTAGGGTTAAATTTAATCCACCTAGCAAGGAGGATTAAAGTGTTGATTAAAGTTGACGAAACCAATTAAAAACAAAATGGCGTCTCAAGAAAACAATGTTCATGTGGAGTTCAAATATCCGTTCCGTTTGAGATATTTTCATGTGAAAACTTCTAAAAAAAGTAATCGAAAATAAAATAGTGCTAGTTATTAAAGCTTCCTGAGTGGTTTTCTTGACAATTTGGATTTTATTTGAGTGTTTTTTTTGGGGCGGCGATTTTGACGTTTGATCGGCGGAGTTCAAGGATCAAAAAATTATAAAAATACTCCAAATACATGTCGTATGTACGTTAAAACCCTAAAAAAGGAACAAGTACACCAAATGTATGTTTATGTAAACAAATTTACCTATAAAAATATATATAATTTTCAAATCATACACCACATTGAGTTCCAACCCCCCCCCCCCCCCCCCCCCCCCCCCCCAAAAAAAAAAGTCTGAAGTCCAACCAATAAAAAATACTTCGGAAGTTCAACCAAAAAAAAAAGTCTGAAGTGCATGGCCCCTCTCGTCCATCGTACATTTGTATGCTACTCTAGAAATCCGCAGCAAAATAAAGTTCATGTATGCGTGTATGTACCGGATCTGTTTGAAAGCGATCGTACGTAAGCGTAGACTAGAAAGAACGGACGAAAACACTGATTCAATGTTCAAAATATAATGAAGGTAACCTACGAAGACTCTACTAACACTGCTAAATAAATGTGTGATTAATTACAATGAAGTTGGCAGAAATACACCGTCTTTGTGCACGTGTAGAAAACATAAATATTACCCATGATCCATTTCGGGCGTGGAGTGCAGGTCGAGCGCTTTTACAGACAACATTTTTCGAAACTGCTGTATGGTATAAAACTTAACTGATCCAATCGACAACAAAAGAGAGCCATTCGGGCTCATCAATGAATCCAAGTTGTTTATATATATAAAGAAAAGTTAAAACTTTTATTATATGGCAAATAAAATTGTTGAATTGTGATTGGTCAATTAGCGGTCCATAACTTCCTGTGTGGACTGTATAGTGAATAAAAACATCTTTTGTGTATGTATGTGTTGGCGCAGAAGCCATATAATAAACATAAACTTAATAATAATAAACTTATTAACCTTGTTTGCTCGGTCCGTTTTTCGTCTTCTCTTTTTTATGGCCCGAGCGCTGTGCGATTGGAACATAAGCCAGTGAAAACAACTCGGTCCATAACTTACTGTAAGGACCTCACGTACACTCGGCTAGCAAGAGGTATATATATTCGGACTGAGCCAAAATATAAAAGAATAGAAGAAAAACAAGAGCATTTTTTAATAAAAAGATAGACCAGAACGGACAAGATTTTCAGCGCGCGCTCGATGGCGTGATGATTGCGTGATATTACGCGCGCTTTTATGGATAATTTCGCTTTCAATCGATGAAAACGAACCAGCATTTCCGTTTTTCTGTCAGGTGCTATTTTTTGATAATTATTATGTTAATTCTCAACACATAATAATTGTACATGTACAGATACTTACAAATAAGATGTATATTGAAGAAAATGGAAAACGAGCCAGCGTGCTCTATCGAGTTATAGAAGCACGCTGGTATAAGCCAGTTCAGAGTTTAAGAATAAGGTTCAGTGCGCATGCGATTTTATCCCGATTATATCACCTTCTTTTGTTATTTAAAAATAACACAAACGTTAACAAAAGGAGGTGATATAATCGGGATAAAGTCGCATGCGCACTGAACCTTATTCTTAAACTCTGAACTGGCTTATTGCAAGAAGATGAGAAGTGCTAGGAAAAGCACGAGGCGTAGCCGAGTGCTTCTCGCACTTCTCGAGTCTTCTTTCAATTCCCAAGTGCTTCTGTAACTCGATAGAGCACAGCTGCCGATATTTCTATTTCTTTTATAAAATACAAGTATGATTTTAAAGCAAGCTTTCAATTTTGTTCGTTGCAAAAATGTTTGAATATCTGCACGCGTGTGCACTGTGTTCTCATAGAGCACGCGGAATAAACGCATCCTTTGGCCAATCAGAGCGCGCGTTATATCATAGTTATTTTATAATAATAAATAGAAAAAAGAAAAAGAGAGAGAGAATCAACAAGAGAAAACTTGGCCGGATGTTATTTTATTAGAATTGCGATACAAAACTACGCGACTCCGCCAATACCGAATATATTTTCTCCCAACTAGCCGACATTAAAAACCGATAAGGTCGTCTCAAAATCGCGTTTGGTTTATAATAAAAACTTCTAATTAAAAACACCAAACACTTCGACGTGGCTATGTGTTACTTCCTACATTCTTGGCAACTTGTACGACTGCACGTGATCAGCCGGTTATTTTAAAATAGTAAAATAGTTACATAACTTTACTAATAATCGATTCCACTCATCAGGTCCACCTGGGGGAGGGGGTACTCTCATATATAAGCGATATGGACACCTGGGGGAGGGGGTACTCACATATATAAGTGATACGGGCACCTGGGGAAGGGGATACTCACATATATAAGTGATACGGGCACCTGGGGGAGGGGGTACTCACATATATAAGTGATATCGGCACCTGGGAGTGGGGATACTCACATATATAAGAGATATGGGCACCTGGGGGAGGGGGTACTCACATATATAAGTGATACGGTTACATAGGGGGGTACACATATATAAGTGATATGGGCACCTGGGGGTGGGGGTACTCACATATATAAGTGATATGGGCACCTGGGGGAGGGGGTACTCACATATATAAGTGATATGGGCACCTGGGGGAGGGGGTACTCACATATATAAGTGATATGGGCACCTATAAGTGATATGGGCACCTGGGGGAGGGGGTACTCACATATATAAGTGACATGGGCACCTGGGGGAGGGGGTACTCACATATATATACGGCGATATGGGCACATGGGCACTGGGGGAGGGGGGAGGGGGTACTCTCATATATATAAGCACCTATAATGGTGGGCACCTGGGGGGAGGGGGTACTCACATATATAAGCGATACGGGCACCTGGGGATGGGGGGGGGGGGTACTCACATATATAAGTGATACGGGCACCTGGGGAAGGGGGTACTCACATATATAAGTGATACGGGCACCTGGGGGAGGGGGTACTCACATATATAAGTGATACGGGCACCTGGGGGGGGGGGGTACTCACATATATAAGTGATACGGGCACCTGGGAGTGGGGATACTCACATATATAAGTGATACGGGCAGCTGGGGGAGGGGGTACTCACATATATAAGTGATATGGGCACCTGGGGGGGGGGGTACTCACATATATAAGTGATATGGGCACCTGGGGGAGGGGGGGTACTCACATATATAAGTGATATGGGCACCTGGGGGGGGGGGTACTCACATATATAAGTGATACGGGCACTTGGGGGAGGGGATACTCACATATATAAGTGATACGGGCATGGGGGAGGGGGCACCTAAGTGGGGGGGGAAGGGGGTACTCACATATATAAGTGATATGGGCACCTGGGGGAGGGGGTACTCACATATATAAGTGATACGGGCACCTGGGGGAGGGGGTACTCACATATATAAGTGACATGGGCACCTGGGGGAGGGGGTACTCACATATATAAGTGATATGGGCACCTGGGGGAGGGGGGTACTCACATATATAAGTGATACATGGGCACCTAAGTGTGATACGGGCACCTGGGGGAGGGGGTACTCACATATATAAGTGATACGGGCACCTGGGGCAGGGGGGGGGGGGTACTCACATATATAAGTGATATGGGCACCTGGGGGAGGGGGTACTCACACATATATAAGTGATACGGGCACCTGGGGGAGGGGGTACTCACATATATAAGTGATACGGGTACCTGGGGGAGGGGGTACTCACATATATAAGAGATACGGGCACCTGGGGGTGGGGGGTACTCACATATATAAGTGATATGGGCACCTGGGGGTGGGGGTACTCACATATATAAGTGATATGGGCACCTGGGGGTGGGGGTACTCACATATATAATTGGGTTACATGGGGAGTACTCACATATATAAGTGACATGGGCACCTGGGGGAGGGGGTACTCACATATATAAGAGATATGGGCACCTGGGGGAGGGGGTACTCACATACCTATATATAAGTGATACGGGCACCTGGGGAGGGGGTACTCACATATATAAGTGATACGGGTACCTGGGGGAGGGGGTACTCACATATATAAGTGATACGGGCACCTGGGGAGGGGGTACTCACATACATTAGTGATACGGGTACCTGGGGGAGGGGGTACTCACATATATAAGAGATATGGGCACCTGGGGGAAGGGGTACTCACATACCTATATATAAGTGATACGGGCACCTGGGGAGGGGGTACTCACATATATAAGTGATACGGGCACTTGGGGGAGGGGGGTACTCACATACATTAGTGATACGGGTACCTGGGGGAGGGGGTACTCACATATATAAGAGATATGGGCACCTGGGGGAAGGGGTACTCACATACCTATATATAAGTGATACGGGCACCTGGGGGAGGGGGTACTCACATACATAAGTGATACGGGTATGTGCCGCCTGTCAGAGACTCGGCTTTTCTGAGAGAAAGCACTGAAACAGGGTAAAAATTATACAATTTAGACTGCACTAAAAAATGAGGGTGGTAAGGTAGCAATCAGGGTATGACTGAATCGACACTTTTTGCATTGAAACAGGTCCACGGTACAGAGGTCCGGAGGGCACACCCCCACCATAAATTATGGTGAGTATACTATACCCTGGTCAGGTCCTGGCCAGTGAATAGCGCTATCTGTTGGATTATTTATTAAGTTGATAAGCTGATGCTGTTATCTAATAAAGTTATCCACTGATAAGAATGTATCAAACAGATATAGTGCTATGCACTATATTTGATCGAACAACTGGCGCCAGACTGAGTATAGTGTTGTCAAGCTATCGCAACGCTAGTTAGAATATAATATATAGTCAGTAATACCTTTATTTAAAAAAAACATCACAATTGTTTACGTGTCATTCAAAAGGGCTCATTTTTAAATTCATTGTGGCGTTTTGTATTCAAATGAATTGAATGAAACAAACAAAATGTCTGCTTTTCGTGACTCTTCTCTCTCAATGTACAATATAATTATCTAATGGAACACTGTAGCATAGTTAATATCAAGCCTGCAGGTTAGACTTCCATGATGCACAGCGAGACATTGTTGAACCGGGTCAAAATAAATAGAAAACAGGATAGGACGGTACGTGAGGTGAAACAAATATAATGCCATATCTCTGATGCAGATATATCGCCGGACACTTCGCAGTTGTGTTGATCATTTTCTAAGCACTAGATGTAAGGTACTAAAGTAAGGTAAGCGGCGCTTGAATTGGGTCACGCGATCTACATTGAAAGTAAGTACATATTTGCTCAGAAATGTTTACGATTCGATAATGTGACTCGATCGTCCACCAAGTAATGCGTAGAGGATCTTTGGGGATTGTAGCAACATAGAGGTATATCTGTGTATGTCATTTTTGAAAAGCTGTTACGCAAAAGGAATACATGGAAGTACGTATAAATACTGCAGCAGTAAAGAGCCGATATGTGCGTTTCAATTTCAGTTTGAAGAATTCTGCCCAAACAAGGAAAACGTACAGAACTTTGGTTGAAAGTTGCAGGAATTTAGACGGTATCGATCTGTGCGTTTATTTCTTTATTTCTTTCTTCTTTTTTTTTTTTTGCGGAAAATTATACTTATAGATTCTATTGGTGAATGTTTATCGCAATAGAATACATAGCTTCCGTGTTTCTTTAGGACTCTATCGTCTATGGATATTTAATCAGGATAATTATGAAATAATATCAAATGTACTGATCTCTAGATCTACTCCTTTTTCTCTTTTCTTTTCCACTAAATATTTCTACACTTCTTACAAAACAACATCCAATAAAATCACTTTAGTTGGAATCAGCATTTTGAAAAAAGGCGAAAATGTTGCTCATCGCATTCATCGACGGCTTTAGAATAATTACAAGTTTGATCATGATATAGCGCCGGCTATAAGATGCATGAGATATATCTATAACTGCTTGACCATGGGGAGCCGTCATGGCAGTATGATCTGCTGTGAAAAATGATTCAAGTTTAAATTTAGAAAAATAAACGATCAAGTCAAAAAGACAAAGGCATCCATGATAACACATTGAGAGTCTCTGCTAGCATTGTATTTCAAATTCAATATGTTTTAGTGCACATCTATACACACGTCAATATTCAGTTTAGAATGGGGAAAACGATCAAATCAAAAAGACAAAGGCATCCATGATAACACATTGAGTCTCTGCTAGCATTGTATTTAATTTCTTCATTGCATTTATACACACAATATTCGGAGTATATATATATATAAATGCCTGTTATGTTATCCGTAGGATTTTGCCGGAGTCGCTATATCCAGTATGTACACTTGTAATCACATCTTGCTGTTCTTGCCTGATGTTATTGGATAAATCATATGGTTTACTACGGTGAAGATGGAATTTTGTTGAGGCTTATGAAAAATTGAAATCCTTAAAAATAAACATCCCGTTTTTCTTTCCTTATTTTAATTGGCTCGAACAGTATTACATTGACTAGAACAGCGTGCAGTCAAACGGGCCAAGGTAAAATCCTCCTATTGCTATTTATATCACTTATAGACTGTATCGTGAATAAAAGTTTTACAGAATGTAATATAACAGATGAAGAACCATATACACAGGTGTATATGAAAATACTGTTAAGTGATATTTACAGCATGAGCGGCCATGTTGTATCGGTAGATATAGATCCGAGCCGTAGGCGAGGATCTATGTCTCCGATACAACACGCACTGCACGCGAATGCTGCCGTGAAATGGCTTCTAAACCTCCATCCCAATTTACCTTGATTTAAACAACATTACACCAAATCTAAGCAAATAACACAAGAAAATTACAGAACTTTCTTGTAAAGGTACTTTTGACGTCACTGTCATGCGCAGGATACACCTCAAGTCATCCCACATTGGAGAGAGGTTTTGTATTCGTAAGTAGGAAGCCGTCAGGATAATCACAACTTGCTGTCGGTGCTATGCAAAGCCCGGTCAATGATACGAGTAAATGAGACCTTTACATGACCTGCACGTCAGTTCTATATCACTGATAAAGAACTCATTAATAAAACATTAGTGCTGTATCAGTGATATAACATTAATGTTTTATTCATTAGGTCTGTATCACTGATACAGGCACTGGTGTGTTATTCATCAGTGTCTGTGTCGGGGTATACAGATCCATGCATGTGACCGATTCAACCAACCTGGTTGGATCAATAGCTCATGGATTATTCACGAAGTTTAGAATAAACCATTATTATTATTGATGTCATTAGTCATTATTATTATGGCCATTATTATTATTATTATTATTATTATTATTATTATTATTATTATTATTATTATTATTATTATTATTATTATTATTATTATTACATTCATTAATAATTCATGAGGAAAACACAATAGAAATCATAGAAGTGGAAGAGCTTGTATTTTTGATACAAAATCATCTTGATTTGCATATACTAAAACTTTGATTTTCTCGGCCAAACTTACTGGCAACTTGAAAATTATAATAGAAGTAATAGATACAATATTCGCGAATATTGTATCTGACTTATCGAATCCAACGATGTATAAGTGGATGTTTTACTATAATTTGGATGAGAGGAAACAGTTTGTGGCCGAGAAAATCCAAGTTAATGTTGAATGCAAATGAGGACGATTCTGTATCCGATTTACAGATGTCTGCTACGCTTATGAATTCTATTGTATTTCCGTCATTAATTATTCATGAATTCGATAACAAGATTTTATACATCTGTGGATATGATAAGTCTTCGGCTAGTGATTGGATCTCATACAACACGGCCGCTCATATTGTATCTATATTACTTATTATTATTACAAACCTTATTTCTCCAAATAATTACATATAAAATATGAAAATAGATAAAATAAATCCTTATTTACAAAATTTAAATTATTATTGTCGTGTTATCGTCATTCTTCTCATTCTCAGCTTTAAATCATATTAATTTTCAGAAAAAATCATAAAATTGTAGACGTGTGTCATTCAGCATCGCTCTGCATACTCTATGAGTTGCTATAGAAACCAGGTCCACCATTAATCTTTTTTTTCTTCTTTTCTTTTTTCTCCCCACCATTAATCTTAGCTTCCTAGTGCGATGACATGACAGTGTGTTACCAAGTCGTTTAATACAACCAATCATAGTCATCACAAGACTGTAATAAAATAGTTGGACGTGAGATAGAGAACATGTTCTCTTTATATAATGACTTTGTTGTACGTAACGATTTTTAAAATACTAAAGGTTTAGAACCAATCAATATGACAAGAGAAACCTGTCGCACTCTGACTTCGCCATTATGTATTATAAAATTGGACGTGAGATAGAGAACATGTTCTCTTTATATAATGACTTTGTTGTACGTAACGATTTAATACTAAAGGTTTAGAACCAATCAATATGACAAGAGAAACCTGCCGCACTCTGACTTCGCCATTTTGTATTGTCATGACAAGCTCATTAGTACTACTAATATATCAAACGTCCCAATAGATAAGGCGCCTTAATATATATCATCCTATTTTAGTTTGATATCCAGTGTTAGCCAGTAAATGAAGTGGTGTTTTTATTTCACGTTGAAAAGTGGAGATGACACGGAGAGACTAATAGACAACGCGTCACCTGAACTTTCAATATACGTCGGCACGTTGGACCATTGCGAGGAAATTGTTATTTGGCGGCGTCCGGTAGGACATATAACAAGACGCTGATGAGAATTGAAGACGATAATAATCTGACATTAGGGCCCTTGTTATAGAATTCGAACACCGATTCGGAGTCTTAAAAGAGAGATATCAGCAGATCGAGAGATATAGGAAGGGATGAGAGAGAGAGCGAACTATAATATGACATTAGGGCCCTTGCTATAGTAAGAATTCGAACGCCGATTCGGAGTCTTAGGGTGCGTTCGATTGACTCTATTCCATAATAGGAATACACGGAATAAACACTTGCATGCTATTATTTCAGCACATTTAAAATTCCAAACTGTTCCTTGTAGTTTATTATGATACAACAATGAATCGTTTCATTTTACAGTGGACAGTAGCTGCGCGACAGCGATTTAGGATACTATTCCGTGTATTCCTATTCTGGAATATGGCCAATCGAACGCACCCTTAAAAGAGAGCCGGATATCAACAGATCGAGAGGTAGGATCGGAAGGGACGAGAGAGAGCGAACTATACACAGTGTAGTTGATCGTTGATTACGATATAAAATAATAATAATAAATAATAATACATAAAGATGTATTATATAGCGCAAATTAGCAAATAGTTGTTCAGATGCGCTTTCGGCAACTATTTAAAAAAACTAGAAAAATAAATATATAATAAAACTGTCCACGTTGTACGTGCCATCCTGCACAACTTCTGTATAGAAACTGTTTTGCGCTTATTTGTTAGCAGATATTAAACGCTCTGAGCGAGCCTAATTGACTGAGTTACAAGGTACGGTAGAAAAAGTTATATTGTCTGCTATGAGTGCAGCCAAGATATTATACAAACAAATAAATAAACAAACAAACAAACAAACAAACAAACAAACAAACAAATAAACAAACAAACAAACAAACAAACAAACAAACAAACAAACAAACAAACAAACAAACAAACAAACAAACAAGCAAACAAACAAACAAATAAACAATCAAACAAACAAACAAACATTTTTTGACTGAAATCTTTCTGCTTTGCTATTGGAAGATACGCTGATATTTTATTTGCTTGGATTTCAAAAGATCTTCGAGGGTTGAAAAGGTCTCATTAAAGACGAAACTACATATGTAGTTCCCAAATGATGATCAACAAAAGTGCGTAAAAGAAAAATTAAAAGAGGTTTAGAACCTCAATAACCTTATTGATATTGGAAGATAATTCTATTGTTTTCAATGTACAGAGCAGCCCGTCTATAAACGACGTGATTAGCCACCAATGTTCCGCAGTCCAGAAATGCGTATTCGAATCGTGTATACAAATTTTCGCTTTAAAAGCATATATTTTACTTTATATGTGTATGTATATAATCAAGAGTGAACAAGAAACAGTTTAATTTGTAGAATTCGACATTATTCCGTAATTCAGTGCCACCGATTAGAAAATTTAATTCAACATTTGCTTGGGTGGTCTTGGTTTGTGTAGTCGCACTGTCAAAGTTTCGTCCAGTCACAGCGTATGACACCGTCTGAAAATCAGGCTACCGGTAAGCTTTTTTTTGTGTTTTGTTTTGTTTTGTTTTTAATTACAAATTTTATTACAAAAAAAAGTAACTGACTGGTTGCATAGAATTCTATATAATATTTTGACCGTCGCAAAAACGTGCAACAGCTCTAAAGCCGCATCTACACGAACAAGTTTTCCTTGACAAGGAAAAATTGGCAATGTTTTTGTCATCTACACGAACAAGTTTTCCTTGACAAGGAAAAATTGACAATTGTTTGTCATCTACACGAGCAAGTTTTCCTTGACAAGGAAAAATTGACAATTTTTTGTCATCTACACGAGCAAGTTTTCCTTGACAAGGAAACCTTGTCAATGAAAATTTGCTCGTGTAGATTCGGCTTAAGTTCTTCCTGGTAAAACTCAACCACTTAATTCAATTTGCGGCAGGTAATAAAATAATTGCCAAAGCGAACCGAGCCAAAAAGAATTTTATTGGAGCCTCCTACGCAGACTATTAGCGGCTACCAGCTGCTAGTGCGTGACTTCCACTTTGCTCTCTGATGTTTTATCTCAGACGGGTCACTCTTGGTTCGTCTCAAACGGTATGCTGGCTTCGATCGTTAAAAAGTAAGTGATTACGGTTGTATGTCAATTCGATAAATGCTATAGGTTTCAAAGCCATATATAGTTTACTAAATCAAACTTAATAATCTTATATATTGTTTACATCTATATGCATTTTATCGCTGTGATATCATTATCAATTGATTGTAAAACTGTAGCCGTTCTTGAAAATGAAAAACATATTGATAAATACTATAGATATAGAGATTGCAGTCACTGTTCAAAAGCAGTATAAATACTAGTGTCCGCCGGCTTTGTTTCAAAAGGATTTGAATTCGTTTCTTGAAACGAATGCATATAAACGGCCTTAGTTCAAGATGAACATATTCGATTGCACCTAAATATTTGCGAGTAACACAAATGGAGAGAAAAAAATCCGGATAATAGATTGTCATAAGTCGTTCTATTAATATATAAATTACGCAGATTTGAAAACGCGCGTTTGGCTAGCTTGTTATGTATTCAGAAAAAAATAAATAAATGTCATATATATGCTTGTACTGATTTAGTCGTCTTTGAATTTTGAGAGAGCAAGACAGTACCAAACGCAGTGTGGATTCGTCTGCAAATTTAATTAAATTGAGCTCACCTGGCGCTTAAAATATTGAAATCATGTTTGACATGCTCCAATCTTTTTAATCCTAGAATAGGTAATATGTGTTTATTGCTAAAAGAGAATGATACATGAATACATAGTGTTAGTTGGTAGTTTCGTTTACAATATATATATCGTAAATTTAGTTGCAATTTGGTTTCGTACTTCGCGTGGGGAATTCAGAACTACATGTATGCACATTAACGTGGCCTCAAACTGCCATCACAATAAGTAGGACACAATAAGTGATACCCCGAGACGTACGGAGATGTGGGAGCGAGATCTAAATATTTCTCACTCGTGTGGTAGTTGTTTGAGTAATGAATTAAAGCTTAAAGCTCTGCAAATATCACGTAGTTCAATGCAGAATTGATAAATCAGACTATGTTGTACAAATAGGGATTCTTCTATTACTGTGTATTGCTACGGTTGTTGAATCATTACAGTCGTCGTTTTTGAATGAGTGGGTGGGAAACCTATGGTATCGTGACACTCAAATGGCTTCCTTTCTGAACCAATCAAAAAGCGTGCAGATGAATCTCATCCAATCAAACTCTTTCAATACGGCACGGCACGGTACCGTAACTTTCCCACTCGTACGAAAACGACTCTATATTAACAGTAGAAAAGAACGAGAACAAAAAAATAAAAAAATAGTAAATATTACTCAAATGTGCTCCATGTCCAAATCCATGCCAGAAATACTGAACGATTGAGTTTAATTATTTAAACGAAATCGATTTGTGCCATAAACTATATGAATAGCTAATTAGATGCTTGAGTGGATTCCAATCACGTCGGTTCGGTGAGATTAAGTCCAATAATTATTTTATCCACCACATGATTTCGCCGAGAAATAATTAGTAACAAATACACTTCCGATAAAATTGATTTTACTTCCGCTTTTAATTTCGTATAACATTTCCACCATGCGTACAACAACGTACCACGAAATAAGGTGATCACGTGTCTCCACAGGTAGCCCGAACAATTTTCGCATCGCTACAATTGGCTTTAAAAAAAAAAAAAACATAAATTCTGAATACATTCCAAATTAAATGTGCCAACACTAACAACAATCCTTCTTCTTTACATTCCGTATATCTGAACTAAATACGTTTCTGCTCATTTTATGCTCGAACTCGGCACTGAGAGAACACATTACATCCTTGATTATTTTTAAACAACTCATGAGCGTTCACTCGGGCATTGTGAAAAGGAAAATGCTTTTCCAGAAGTACTTGAAAATGAATGAGTTGGTTGAAGAACAAGGACAATGTCAGCTGCGCGAGGAGAGACCTGACAATGACTGACAGTTGCGTGACGAGGGAGACTATGTATATACATGTATGTGTCGAGTTCATTTGATTTGCCTTTTGAGTTCATTTGATTACTTTTGACTTTGAGTTCAATTATTTGATTTTGATAGTTTGTGTAAAGGCCCCCTCTCTAGCTTACATCCCGAAACCCGAGTTTGAATCTCCGAGTTCGATACGGTTCGAACGTCGTGATATCTTCTTCAATACAATTATTTCTATGGAGACAATCAGTGAAAGTGTGACGTCACGAACATGATACGTCTTGAGGACATAGGTCAGATTTTAACGGATGAAAAGTCAAAATTGAGCAAAGCGAACTTTTTAGCTTGAAGATCTAATGCTTTCAAAAAGATTCATAATTACTTGAATCTTTTTTGAAATATTCGATTAAATACGAACTTTCGATTTTTCGCAATTTGTCGCATTTTCTTGTGCGGCCTGCGGACTGAAATTATTGTTTTTTGAATTTGGTTCCCCACAGACAACTACATGTAGCTTACATAAACATGATGGAGAGTGAAAGTGTGACGTTAGGATAAGGACGGTTTTGATGAAAAGTCAAAATTGAGGTATCAGGAAATATTTCCAAACTTTATTTTTGAAATATTCAACGAAGGATTTTCGCAATTTGTCCTTTGTGGATTTGACTGAAATTATTGTGAATTTGGACACAGACAACTACATGTATTCGTGTTGTAAATGGTTATTTAGACGACACAATTCGTGTTGTAAACATGGCGTGACCAAGTTGTATGCGATGATTGTAGGCAAAATATGATTGTACCATGTAAATCGGCGTTTTAGAAATTCAACGCGCGCGTTCTTCAAACCTTGGATATTCATTGAAAATTCGTTCGCAATTTTTTATGTCAAAGGCTTTGGACATTTACAAAGAATTTCCAATGAATTTCCAAGTGTGGACGAAGCGTTATTTAGTCACGTGTTTCTGGGATAAGTTCCTACTCCATTTTCCTCCTATGTATACGGAAATATTGTATGGAGGCATCGTGATTCTTCCACCGCTATGCACACCCCTACTACATGATCCCTTGTTACAGACACTTTTATGCTTGAAATAATCACAATTTATGAAGTCGTGCTGTCTATTTAGTTGATATCAGAATCCTTTTTCGCTATAGCTAGTTAGAACACGGAAATAATGAGGGCACTCTAAAAAAAAAAATTACTGAACTACAATTATAGAATAATGATGTGGAAAAAGAAAGAAGATACACTACTTAATATGGCTTTCAAAGTATATCGACGACTTTGAACTTAATAAAACTCACAAAAAGACGTATTTACTCAGGATTAAGCATGGTTCTCAACAACACGCAACACACGACAGAATCAATGCACCATCACGGCATGTTCTGCATGTTTTACACGGCTCAAAGGGAGAGCACTTTGTAATTAATTTTAATTTTAGTGATTTTGATTCCGTGTTTAAATAAAGTTCATTCATTAATCATTCATTCAATAATCTTGAGAAAAGACAAGCACCGTTAATAAGCAATGCATTACTGAAGAAGGACTATGCCCGAAAGGTCGGTATTAATCCTTGATTACACTTATTAGCATTTCTTGCAGACGTTTTTAATGCATTACTGAGTCTGCGTATGTTACTTGTGCTTATGTCTAAATGTGAACCATGCTTGAGCCTCAATCCAGAGAACTAATAACCCGTGGAATTAAAAACGGTTATATTGTCCATTGCCGAACTTTTTCCACATTCTCGTCGTTAGTCGACACCTGTCAACAGTCTACGCGGGCTCGAAGCTCACTAGCCCTTGCCTCATTGCGTCTATTGTCAGGTCTGCGAACTCGAAACCTTGCGTGTATGGTATTGCCTGAATGAACGAGCCAATAATATGGCCGCATTTGATCACGTGTTTGATCACGTGTTTGATCCATTACATTTTTGTCAAACAATATAAAGAGCTGAGGACTCAAGGTTTAGCGCGGAGTGCAACCTTGGAGGTTTTATTAGATTTAGGTTTAGTAATGTCAGTTGTATGATGTCCACCTTAAGTCCCAATATTTTTCTACGACTTACTAGAATACTGTTGCCATGACATTGCCATCAACAATATGCCTTCATATTGACATTGGCATCTGGAACTTCAATTAATCTTGACGAGTAGTAAATTAATTGGCCTTAAAAGTGATTTTCGTTTACTTATGGTCGACGAACTATGGTGACTGCAATTAGAGTGAATAGTTTCCGGTAAAAGAGGTCATTTTAGATTTTAGCCAAGAGATTAAGTTTATAACGAACGGGCTCACAAATCATAAATAGCAAATTGAAGAGCCAAATTGCTGCCAAACTCGTCGTGAAACGAGAGTCATTTTAGGTGATCAAAGGTTTCTGCCCACTTTGTTCCGATCTACGAAGAGATTTGGAGATTTGTTGCTGTCGACGCCTTATCAAGCGATTGGGGCCAGTGGCAAAATCGGAAGCTATTAGCAGAATCTATAACCAGCATCGTATTTAAGTCAGTCCCTCAGTGGCTGTGTTGGCGAGTTGGCACTCTTCAATATTCAGACGTGCGTTTTAAAGGTAGGCAAAACAGTATATAGTTTACTTACTACACAAAAGGATTTAGACAATTCTTCTCGCTTTCCACATTGTTGGTCTTGGCTGTTATAAGTATTACACGTTAGCAATCAGTGATATGTTACGATAAGATATACTCGACGGAATACTAGAGTAGAGTTTGTTAGCCCCCTTGTATGTCAATGGGGTGCCAAAAAAAAACATTCAAATGCCAATCTCTCTGCAGCATAGTTTCTAAAAGTAGTAGAGGGGATATTAAAAAAAGGCAGTTGAAAAGAATACTGATCTTCGCAGGGAAGAGTGCTTATCACCAGCGTCTCTTGATAAACAAAAAAACTTTAGAGGTATAGAAAATCGTAAAACTTTATCAGTGTTTTATATATGGATAGCCCACTTGGTCTGTTCACAGTTCCTGTTGTGATGCGGTATGTACATTTCGGTGGCTTCTTGCCCTCGTCAACAGATTCAACCTTGTTCTCTTTGCATTGGATTTTATACAGTAACTTCAATTAATACTACTCCAGGGTTTTGGAGTTGAATTCTCGTCGGACAAACTAAGAGCTACTTTCAGAACCGAATTCGAAAAGAACCGGCTGACATCAGAGGAATTCGCGTATTCGTCAGTTCACTGTTATAAATTAGAGTGTCAATGACTCATTGGCATTTAGGGAGACTAATTTGATGTTTATACGCATTCAGACAATCATTAGTGTTTCCTGATAGCCGACTTGACCTTTCAGTACATTCACAAAAACCGCGCTCTAAAAAAAAAAAGATCAACTTTCAACAATATTCATGTACTCATTGAATACCGGTACAACTCTAGTTAATAGCTTCGAAAGCTTTCTAGACTGCACTTTCACTCGAATGCAGATATGTTTTTTCTCAAAAAAGTGTTTATCAAAGACACTGTGATGGATAGAATAAACGGCTACAACCCTACACAAAACATAGTAGTAGTTCCGTCAAAGACCGAATGGACGCCGGGCTGCAACCCCAGTACACATGACATAGCAGTAGTTCAAACTTCAGTCTCTTTTCCTCGAATACAGACATGTTTTTCTCAAAAAAAGTGTTTATCAAAGACTGAATCAGTCGACGTCGGGCTACAACCCTACAGACATAGCAGTAGTTCAATCAACAGTCTACCAAGATCCATATACATATGGTCGTTAATTACGATGTTGACATTAACTCCAAGAGTCAAACACCAATTAATGGCCTTGAGATATATTTCCTTGTGTACACAAAGCTGGCTACAACGTTGTTTCAGTTGTCATTGATTTGTACAATGCCGATTGTTCTAATGGCGCATGTGTCACTCAGTATATGGACGCTCAAGTAGAATATTTCTGTAATTCTAGATATTGTTACACACCATCAAGTATTTGCACTTCCTTATGGGCACATTAGGCTATCTTTAAATCTTATTTCGCTGAGTCTATTTTCTCATTTGGCTCTTTCGACGTGAAGATGCATTTCCGAGGATTATGTCAGTGAATGACTATAGTCAAATAGCCGGCTAATACGGCATGTGCTAAAACCAACTATGGACTATGGACGATGGACGATGGACGATGGACGATGGACGATGGACGATGGACGATGGACGATGGACGATGGACGATGGACGATGGACGATGGACGATGGACGATGGACGATGGACGATGGACGATGGACGATGGACGATGGACGATGGACGATGGACGGGTCCCAATTTTCATGACATGAATTTGACACGAACTGACCATAGCTGTTTAATAAATATTTTATTTTGTCAGCTTCTAAAAGGTTTGACTAATGCAATAGTTCTCTCTAAACATTGTCTTATGCTTATTGCCTCAATAGTTTCCAAAAATAAAACAAAACCTAACGAAACTGTAGGTATACCTGATTAATGTTGTGTTGCTGACAGCTTATTTACGTACTAGACTTTTGTCTAGTTTCTTATCTCATGATAACGAGATTAACATCTGACATGATAATTGCGTCTCTCTTCAGTCAGTCTTGTAACAGTTGTAATAATTGTAAGCTCCACGGCAACTAATACAACGCCTTAATATGTAAAAAAAATGTAAAGCGCGTTGAGACGATTGTGAAATGCGCTATGTAGACTTTTGTACTTTCTTATCTCATGATTACGTCTCTCCTCATTGTCTTCGTTATATCACAAGAGGCCAATGACCTTTCATTGATTTTAATTTTAATTTAATTTTAATTTTAAATACTAAGGGTATTTTGGGGTAGGGGTGTGCCGCGGACACCTCAAAACCCTGACCCTATCCCAGACCCTATCCCTCCCTTGCAACAATAGTTTTCTCCGGCTTTTCCCCCTCACCAAAAACCAACATTTGAGTTAAGTGTTGTGTGCATAAAACTGAAGAGTGTAGGTGAGTGACTGCGAAAGCTGAATACATTAGAGACAAAATAATAATATATTTATTTCAAGTATCGTCTGGAAAAAAAGATGTGATAAGAAACAGACTAGTTCAAGATTCGAATGTCCTCACTCTGATCATGATATCTCAGTGATATATATGTGTGCTTAAACTGAAAATCCAATAGAAGTTAACAGGTGTTGTTTGTGTAAAGGAGTTAACAGATGACGTACATGAGGCTGCACAAAAACAATGTTCAGCATAAAGTTTGCTTGTTTAGCACGGATACAGTTCAAATTCGTGTGGAAATACACATTTCCCAGTTTTCCTTGTCTTTTTTCTCCCCCTGTAACAGTATAGTCTCGTCGCATCTTTGTGACAACAACAAGATCAGCCGGAGGAGGTAAAAGCATCCTTGGTGTCCGTATAGGTTGGCCACACCCATAACAGGTAGACACTCTTGGGTCACAAAGATGTATCAATGTCACCTCAAAGGAACCAGGATGGGGATCTGGCTTTGTAGTTAATAATAATAATAAATAGTAGTTGTGGGCGAGTTTGCGTCAAATGGTGAAAATGTTGAGATTTGAGGAATGTGAGGTGGAAGAAAACTTGGTAAATGGCAAACGGGTAAACCTTGATGTCCAGCACTTGTCTGTGGTGGTTGTGATGAGTAATGGTAAAGTTGTGCTGGCAAACCCGGCTGATAGGTATTAATGGACGTTACTGGAGATTTAGAAATATTTGAGGTTGTGTTGGCAGAACAGATTCCACTTGAGGGAACAGGCAGGGAAGTCGATGCCTGCGCCAAGGACTGCAGTTCATTTGAAGGGAAAGACCATCTGTTTTGTGCTGGCAACGATGTTTGTACCTCAGCTGTAGGGATGTTAGCACGCCCTTTTCGCTTTTGTGTTGCCTTTTTCTTTTGGCCACTTGATTTTGGCATCCCAACATCAGCCATCTTCGTGATGCTTCCCGTTTTACGGTTTTTTCGAAACCACTGGAGATATTGTCGAAGAGATCCCCGCTTTTCCGACACAGCTAGAGTATGGCTGCAAATTCTGTGTCGTGCCCAAGCAACACACGAACTGTCACATGTAACTTTGCCTGTTTTTGCGGCTATACATAACGAATGTGGCTTAGTGGGACAATGTTTGGAGGCCGCAAACCATAATTCTTCATTACCTTCAGTGTTGGGAGTGGTTGTCGTATTTGGTATCAGAGGAGCCTTCACGATACTTGAGTGTGATTGGATGAGATTTGAAGCGTCATCAAACATTTCTTTTAGAATCATGAAGGGCACGGATATGATTTCGCTTTTTTCTGGCGTGATCGAAAGGTTTGCAAGATGGGGTAAAGAAGATTCGTTTACATTACAAGCTTTTAGTTCTATGCCCGTATTTCCTTTGTCTGATAGTGAACAGTTAAAAAACTTTTTCCGTGTTTCCTGTTTTTGTCTTTCATTCATCTGAAAATATCTGTCTCCCACTTCAAAAAATTTGTATTCTTCGCTAAGTTGGTATTACTACCAATTACAGCAAGGAATTGTTCATTTTGCTGTCTCTCGACGACTTTTCTGAATCTTTCTACTATATTGCACACATTTTTTTGGGTTCTTCTGGTTTTAGGATCGTCCTTTTCTTCTTCTTTCAAAATTCTATTCATAGACTCACTTGCATTCTGAGTGTAAACGTCAGGTGGGTACCCATGCGGAAGACATTCAACAGGGAATTTACCAGGTTTATTTCACCATCCGTGCCAATTGAAAGAACGCCGGCACAAGTGGGATGCCATCGTAGCATTTCAGAGGGTAGAACATGGTAAGAACGTTCCAATTTTTTCTTGTGCAGTATAGCAGGACCGACAAGCGCAGGATGTTTACCATTTTTGGTTGCGAGCATTTGATTGCGATATGTGGCAAAAGTTAAATAATAGTCACAAAGTTCGAATGTGGCATCCACACCCAATACACAAAAGTTTTCTGGATTTGTGCAAAAACGTTCGACATCTAAAAGTTGCTGTTTTGTTGCTAGAAAAATGATTGGTTCTGGCGTAATTTGCACCGATCGAATGAGTGCGGAGTTCTCGTCTTGAAGTTCGTCCTTACATTTTTCCATGAGATACTCCAGAGGATCAGAAATTTTGTCATCCCTAGAAGTCGACTGCACGACATTGTAAACTTGCTTCCGATTTCTTGGAAGTTCCCCACCGGATCGAATTTTCTCGATTCCTCCTTTACTGTTTATAATGTTGTGGACGACTTTTTTAGGGTCAACGCACTTTTCAACATCAGCTTTTATCTTAGCCAATGTACTCTTCATTGTCCGTTTGTATGGCTTTTTGTTGTCTTTGCTGCTGCATGCCATGGGACTTGACACTAACGGTCTGCTCTCCCTTCAAGAACATATATTGCACAAACACATAACGGTAAGGGAGGTTTTGCTGGCAGTCCTCGGCAGTTGTGATAGTCTTTTTTAAAGACATTAGACTGTTATTAATAAAGTACCTTCTGGTAAACTTATATAACCTGTTACTCTTTTTCTTATCGGTCTTAAAAACCTTTTTTTACTTTCGTGTTCTTTTTCTTGAAGATGTCTGTCTTAACTCCGGTACAAGTCCAGGAGCCAAGTTCGTCGCATTTTATATCATCTACGTTTTCAATGTTTGTGGTATCAACTATAAACGTTGAGTTTCTGTTTACATTTGTTGGAATCCCTGTGGCAACGTTTGACGATGCGGCCTTAAAAAGCAAGATGTCTGCAATTTCGTTGATGTCCTTGCCACGAGTGAGTCCCCATTCATACACTGGAAGCCTCGTGTCATTTTCAAAATACTGACCAGAAATTGGACTGTTTGTGCTTTCTGATGTACATTCGTCGCTATCTTCGCTTTCTGTAGATGAATCGCTACTTTCTGGCCTGCAAAATATTTCGTAATATAGTCAGTTGTTTAGTAATCCACTCGATTAGTTTGTATATATACTGCGAGTTAACATCATCTCTCGTAAATCAAATTCAAATCAGTAGCACAAGAGGCTGCGTATATAACCGAACTTACTCTGTCTTATCCATTTTTGGTTGAATTTTCGATGAAAATGGGATTTTCATATAGTCATCTTTCACTTCGCGCTGTGTAAGTAGAATATTGATTAGAATAAAAAAGCTACCTCACGAACACCTCTACTTTGTTATTAAAAATATATTCCTGTGCGCAGGTCACAAAATTAGGGTGATGCATTTTTTTTTAGCAATTAACAATTTTTTGATGTTTGTGCCAACTGACTAATTCCAAGCTATAAAGGGGGGTGGTGGCCACGGGCACCTGTGACCACCCATTGGAACCGCCCCAGTCTATCCTTGTCCACCCTTCTTTATATTTAAAGTCATTATATTAGGGGGAGAGTATGGGACAGAGACACCGGATCGTGCGGTATAGTGAGTTTTACCTTGATTCCCGTTGGACTCAGTCGTGGTGACCGTGGCCTAGATAGTTGGCCAATGCATCCACCATATGCTCTGAAAACCAAAAAACAAATGTCAAATTTATTAGTCAACAACCTTGAGGGCAAGGATACTGAACGAACAAATGAGCCGGAACTGAACACTTACGAAGAAGGAACCTTTTTCTTAATGGGTGATCCACATTCAGAATCGCTGGATATCAAAATGATTTGCTCTGAGCTGACATATAAAATAAAGTAATTACATTAATAATTATAATTTAAGAGAAAAATCGAATCCTTTTTATTTCCCCAATATATAGAATCTCCCTTTGGTGGCTGGAACTATTTTCAATAATAACATTGAAAAGTTCAACAGCTTTTAATGTTTTTCAAAATCGCACGAAGTCGATTTTCTTCGGTCGACTATACGAAGAGGCAAAAATTATACATTTTTGTTGGCCTCGCATTAAACGAAGTATTTGCTAGGATTAAAGCATTATTTCTTCATTTCAAAACACTAAAAATCTTTTGAAAAATACGAGTTTGAAAATTTATAATGAACATCAAATGAGAGTGCAGCAAACGCCTAGAGTAATATGTTATTTGAGACCGAAAATATTTTTTCAGACAGTGTGACTCTTCCGGATACACATCCGTTCCGTGTGACGGAACTAAGAACGGATGCGAGGGAGACTATCTTCCATAATGACTGTGTAAAATTCCTTTCTTGGTCCGTAAAAAAAACTATTTCGTGGCGAATTGCACCTCCCACCATTTGTGAGCTCACATGTGCTTCCATACTTCCCTAGCTCCCCAACCTACCCTTCTTTTCTCCCTTTCTCCCTTTTTCACTATATACTTTTTCGTTTCTTTTATAGTCCATTTTACATTTACATTTATTGTTTTATTGCGACTGCATGCGCTTTCCTATACGCATTCCATACCTTCTTCCTTTTCAGTGGTATGCTTATCCAGCGTTACTGCGACGACCACCCAACCCCGTCGCGTGCTTTTTAAAGTGTTTAATCCGCCCTATTTTCTGCTCAATACTTGTCACCACTCAACCGTAATCCACGTGTAGTGTAAGACTTACCTAGCTAATGGTGTGGTCTTGACTGGTGAACCTATCTCTGAACCGCTTGAAACGGCGAACACTTCCACATCATCTTTGCGGTTGGAGGCACTATTTATAAGTAAATTGGATCAACATCAATGACATCATGAAACAGTAATGTTTTGTAATATAGCATAAACTGATGACGTTGAACTTACTTCATGGATTTCCTCAATATTGCTCCTTAGAAAAGAGAAACAATGAACGAATAAATACAAATCACCTGAGCAATCGGAGAGTACAGAGGAACCACAGGCAACCCAAGCTCGATACGTTTATAAGGGAATGCAGGGGGATTTAAAATATGCCGTATTTTATTTGGAAATATTTAATAAAAGTTTGTCAACTTTACCTGTTGTGTCATTCTGTTGATTTTTAACTCTTGTGTGCAGTTTGGGAGAATTTAGAGGGGTATTCACTAAAGAAAACCCCCGGCTTAGTAAAATACCCCTCTAAATTCCCCCAAACTGCATACAAGAATCAACAATCAACAGAATGACACAACAGGTAAAATTGACAAACTTTTATTAAATATTTCCAAATAAAAGACGGCATATTTTAAAGATCCCCATACATTCCCTTACAAACGTATTGAGCTTGGGTTGCCTGTGGATGTAGAGGAACCGGGAACGAAGAAAATGCTAGTTAAGACCAACGGGCAATTTGTGGCATATGGGCACTGATTTGCATGCACTGTGATGCTGTTGTCAGTCCAATTTCTATTTACTTCAATTTACTAACCTTTATCGCTGCAAGAACGTTTTTTGTCTCTACGACGTTTGCGGGAAGACACAATATCAAAAGTTGTGTCAGGCACATTCCTTTTAGGGAAGTCAAAGTACAAGTATTAAAACGTATAAAAGATGCATCGTTAAGATTTAACATAAGCTTACTAAAAAACTCTTACTTTGACGACTCTTTGTCCGCATCATCACTAGAGGAAGATCTCCTCTTACCTGAAATCAAAAAGCACATAATTGCTGATCGGATGCCGATGCTTACAAATATACGAAAAAATATATAAGAAAAATTATATAATTATATACGGTATACACATTTACCTTGTACAACGTCGGAATATGTGAAGTCCATTGTTATTCAATCAAATATATCAATGAAATACAAAAACTTTTTAAAAGAAGACCTGAGTAGACAAACGAACGAGTAGTTGTGAAATAACGAAGACAGTGAAGAGAGCTGGACGCAATTATCATGTAATCTCGTTATCATGAGATAAGAAACTAGACAAAAGTCTAGCAAGCTAGTCTAGTAAATGAACTGTCATGATAAGTTACACAACATTATGCCTCGTCCACACTGATCCGTTTAACTTTGGAAACGGCGTTTTCGTCTTAAAAAACGCATGAATAGTTTTCCGACCCTGGTAACGGATAACCGTAAAACAAAGATGCGTTTTCAATTTTATCCGGGTCAATGTGGACGGGGGCAAAATAACCCTAGCAGTAGGGACAATTATATTGTTTTATCATCCACAGGGAACACGAGAACAATAGAGATGACCCTAGTGCTAGAGTAAACAGGGCCTAAAATGCAAAAGAGCAATGATGCAAAGGCCCGATATGATCGTCGCGACGCCAGCTTTTTCAAAGTTATCGTGTCAATTTAAGAAAGGCCTAACCGTATAAAACTGATAAGTTGCGTTTTCAATACAATATATATAAATAAAATAATAATAAAATAAAATATTTATTAATTTATTAATTTTAATTTTATTTATTAATCTATGTCGTCCATCGTCCATCGTCCATAGTCCATAGTCCATCGTCCATAGTCCATAGTCCATAGTCCATAGTCCATAGTCCATAGTCCATAGTCCATAGTCCATAGTCCATAGTCCATAGTCCAGGTTTTAGCACATGCCGGCTAATACTTTGGTGTGCAAGAATAGCTCTCCCACAGAGGGCCTACATACTTCAGTACGTCAATAATACATTCATCTGATGAGAATTGAATTTCAATGACAGTGGAGTTATTCTGAATGAATAGAACTCACGTACTTTGTAGAACCGTGACAAAACATATCGGCAGCTGGAGATTAAAGTAAAAACGTCTATTTGGAAACTGAATGCAGACGGAACCTCGGTGTTCATGCAACTCTTTGAAGTCAGAGAGTTCAAGACTAAGCCTACATCCACAGATTACAAAAGCAATTCTTGAAGCATCGCCATCAGTTAAAGGGTAAGACAAACAACTCTCTCTATTCAAGGTGATTATTGTTTAAAGCCTTCTTTTTCACTGGCGACGCAAGGCATACCGTAAACTGAATCAATGTTGAACTTTAGCAAAATATTTGAATCAGACAGCGTTTCTGCTCACTAGCTGATTCTCCAAGACAGGGAAAGCAGTGACACAATCAACGATTTCACGGCTCTGATCAGTATTTAAAGTAAGATACTTGACTAACTGATCAGAGCGTTTGTGTCAGCACTAGCTTCTCCAAGACAAGTGGAAAGCAGTAACACAATCAATGCTTTCACTCTGATTCTTCAAAGTAGTAATACTTGAATCAGACAGCATTTGTGTTCACTAGCTTCTCCAAGATACCGGGATCGGGAAAACAGTAACACAATGAACGCTTTCACTCTGATTCTTCAAAGTTGTAAAATTGAATCAGACAGCGTCTGTCGGTTCACTAGCTTCTCCAAGACAGGGAAAGCAGTAAAGCCGCATCTACACTGACGAACAAGTTTTCCATGACAAGCTTTCCTTGACAAGGAAAAATTGACAATATTTTGCCATCTACACGAGCAAGTTTTCCTTGACAAGGAAAAATTTACAATGTTTTGTCGTCTACACAAGCAAGTTTTCCTTGACAAGGAAAAATTGGCGATGTTTTTGTCATCTACACGAGCAAGTTTTCCTTGACAAGGAAAAATTGAAAATTTTTTGTCATCTACACGAGCAAGTTTTCCTTGATCGACAAGGACAAATTGGCGATATTTTTGTCGTCTACACGAGCAAGTCTTCCTTGTTAAGGAAAATTTGCTCGTGTAGATTCGGCTTAACACAATCAACGCTTTCACTCTGATTATTCAAATTTAAAACACTTGAATCAGACAGCATTTGTGTTCACTAACTAGCTCAGTCTCCAAGACAAGTGGAAAGTGCTAACACAATGAACACTAGCTTTCACTCTCAGTGATTCTTCAAAGTTGTAAACTTGAATCAGACAGTGTCTGTGTTCCGCTAGCTTCTCCAAGACAACTGGAACTGAGCGGTAACACAATCACCACTTTCAATTCACTCGCGGATTCTCAAAGTTGTAATGCAATATAAACCTAAGTACAAGACAAATGCATTCTTTGGTATACAATCGCGTTATACTAGATGGCGGAAGCAACAGGACATTGTAATGTATAAATGGACATACAAATTGACTATTAAATAGGATTAGAATTAAAGCCGAATCTACACGAGCAAATTTTCCTTGACAAGGTTTCCTTGACAAGGAAGACTTGCTCGTGTAGACGACAAAAAAACATCGCCAATTTTTCCTTGTCAAGGAAAACTTGCTCGTGTAGATGACAAAAAAAAATCAAATTTTTCCTTGTCAAGGAAAACTTGTTCGTAGATGCGGATAAAGAATTAACTTTTTTGCGAAGTGAAATGCTGGAATGTGAATCGTTAATTACCTCTGTAGTAATGCGAGTTCAAACCCCTCCAACGGGAATCTACCGACACGCGCGCTCAGTATTCTTAACTCAAAATTCTGATACAAATCTAGAGAGCTTGAGAAATCGTGCGTTTCACACGGAAGAGTAGAAAGAAAAACTTTCCTGTCGTAAAAGCTTTGTTAATTGGCCGTAGTTGTTCCCGACTTTTTGATTACGATAAGCGATGTTAATCTATTGGACATTAAGTACATTAGGAAACTGAAAACATTTTGGTGATCGATTGAACTTTTCCTTGTTTTCAACTGAGCCCGCCTTAGCCGAGTCATCCTTAGATCTTTGACTGATAGGGTGTGAGATTGTGACTTTTAGTTCAACGCATTTATATATAATGGCCTTGTAGTCGTACTTAAACGTTAGTTGAATTAGCCTCAATATCGTAGTAATCAATGGAAAATGTGTACGGTCCCGATACTTCAAAAGCCCCGACATTGCTGCTCTTTTGTTTGATGATGATCCTGCTTCGAACCGTTGTCTGACTGGCCTGCCATTAATCATAGTTTGTACAAGCACAAGAGGCTTTATTTCACTATGAAAACAGGCCCTACGCAAGCATACACTGTAAGTTTATTTCACTGTGAAAACAGGCCTGACGCAAGCATAAGCGCAAGCACAAGATGCGCTATGTCACTGTGAAAACAGGCCTGGCGCAAGCATAAGCGCAGGCACAAGAGGCTTTATGTCACTATGAAAACAGTCCATACGCAAGCATAAGCGCAAGCACAATAGGCGTTATTTCACTATGAAAACAGTCCCTACGCAAGCATACACTGTAAGTTTATTTCACTGTGAAAACAGCGGGCCTGACGCAAGCATAAGAGCAAGCACAAGAGGCCTTATTTCACTATGAAAACAGGCCTGACGCAAGTATAAGCGCAAGCATGCACTGGAGGTGTTATTTCACTATGAAAATAGGCCTGACGCAAGCATAAGCGCAAGCACAAGAGGCTTTATTTCACTGTCAAAACAGGCCTGACGCAAGCATAAACACAAATGTCATGTTTCTTTACTTCCTTGTGCTTTCGCTGGTGCTTGCGTCGGTCAGTTTTGACACGACACATTTTTTTAAATGTTGAATTACATTGTAGTGAAAACCATCTGGAATGATGCAAGTATAGCTAGAGAGAGTTACCTAAGTCGTTGCTAAGTTGTGACTAATTTGTACAGAGGGTTTCTTTGAGGAAAAACAATTGCATTCCATATCGTTAACCAATCGTTGTCATTCTCAATACAGGAAGAATAAGAATAAGAATAACCATCATTAAAAAAGGCCGTTACAATAGTTCGGTTCGGAAACATTGCTCCTAGGTCACACTTTCGGAACGTTGTTCAAATGTGGGATCTTTTTGAGAGTATCGGTGGGCATGTGTGAGGCATTAGAAGCAACACGATACTGCTATGTTTGTGTTTTCCTTGCTGTTTTTTTACTGAAATCATCCGAAAATATTTTATTTTGGAAGATCGTTTTTGAAGCTGTTCAATAAACTGGCAGATCGTGCTTTATCGGGACTATAAAACCACTCGGCTTCCCCTAGTGGTTTTAAACCCGATAAAACACTCCTGCTCGTTTATTAAACAGTACATAGATTTGTCCTAATTTGCATACACTTAAACTTGGATTTTCTTGGCCAAGCCAGGAAGGTGTCACACCTCCCTGGCCAAACTTATTGCAATCTTGAATATTTTTGCAGAAAATATGAAATGTAGGTACGGATTTTTGTGGTTTTATATCCGATAAAACACTGCTCATTCCGTTAAACTATACATACAGGTAATTATAAACTCGTCCTTCGGCAAAGTAACATCTATTTAACTTCAAATTCATAAATGCGCTCTATTCCATGTTACAAATTGTTCAAGTGTTTTTGAACATTAAGTCCAAATTGACAATAAACTGAATACTACGTCCAACGACAGGCTCTCTGAGAAAATCCTATTTAAATTTGAGCGGAACCGAGTTCACTGATCTAAACGTTAATTAAAGGGGCACTGTCACGACACGCGCATGCGCGAATCTTGGCTTCAATCTTGAAATCGTTAACCAACGCTTTCAAGAGACCCGAGGAAAATTCAAATTCAGTGTGTTAATATATCGAATGATATCATTGTAATCCTTGCACTCTAGAAGATTATACTTATTCAGTACTTAGACTGATTGTTGTTTCGTATTTGGAGGTAGTTATTTTTGGTTTGAAGTCCAATTTTATACGCTTTTTATTTAATCGGCGAGAGCGATGGCGATGGCTTCTCATGGCGGCCGCCGGGAAGTAGTGGTTGACAACGAATGTATTCAGGCGACAGATTTATAAGTTTTGGTTTACTGGAAAGATAGAATACGGTTATACTACAGATTCTGAGTTCGCTATACTTCTCTTTAACAGCTCTGGAGTACCAAAGGAGGTAGGAAAATATTCCGAATGACAACAACAATGTTTGACAACGCGTTCATTGACTTATTCACTCGAATTATTATGTTCTCAAAAAGAACTCAGTTGCATACATCATATCAATGTATTCCTTCGAGTTCATATGAACTGAAGCTATTGCAAACAACTGTCATATTGTATGAGTTTTTTATTTCTGCGTGAGGTTTAGAAGTAGTGACACAACGACAAAGAGAACTCAGTTGAGATTGACCTTCATACTTTTCACACGGGAATTATATTGTGCAGTTCTTTTTGCACTCTTTTGTACTCTTACAATTTAAGAAAACACGAGTACCTTATACAGTAGTGACATGTACATCTTCGTTAGTCTTTTTTGAAGCAAAGAAGTAATACGGACTTGGTTTTTAGCGATGTGAAATGTGAATAACTTCATCTGAGACCTGAGTTGTCACCTCGGATTGTCTGCTATTTATCGACGTTCCTTCATCAGAAGTCGCCATAATAAGTACTTATTTCATGAAATATTTAGGTCACACGCTGTAAAGGTTGTATATTCTGAATAACTTGGAAGCACTCTGCGAAAACTTGATCGTAAAACACTTTCACAACACAACATTGAAATTTACTAGCGCGATTCTCTTCGTAAACAGACGAGTTCGTTGACTTCTGCATATCATTAAAATCTCTGAATATCATTAAAATTGACGCATGCGCGCGTCGTGACAGTGCCCCTTTAAGAGTGACTTCATCTTCATTGGTCCTTTTTGATGCATTTTTTTCCCTTGAACAAGGCCAAAGTGTTTTACGACTCTGGAATACATGTTTCCATTAGACCATTTCACCTGTCCGTACTGGCTGAGGGTACTTTATCGAAATAGTCTAATAAAACTACGTACTTTACGCATCGGAGCACGGCAGACTGTTGTTTGTTGTCGATTTCTTTTGTTGATTTTGATAGCCAGCCGCCATATTGATATTTTCCTCCGAGCGAACGCCGACAAGAAAGTTAGCCGAGATTGTTCAGTGGTGTTGGTTAATTTATATTAGCTATGTTTTCGTTGGCTAGACAATCCGTTCCGTTCTTGATTGTAGACTCGCTCACTAATCCGTATTTGTATGAAACATATACACCTATATTTCACATGTCTGTACCATAGGTCATAATAGGTCATAGGTCATGGGTCGTAGGTAATAGGTCATATTTCATAGGGCATAGTTTATAGTTCATATAGGGCATAGGGCATGCAAATTCTACTAGTTGTGTTCCCCAAGACAAATGATGAGCAGATTTTGTTCGTTTGCGCTTTTTAATTGATCATAATTTTCGTTCGTTCTATGATCCACCGGCAATGTCTTAGTTGAAATAGATGTACTTTTGTCTTTGTAAATGAAGACTAGCCTACATCAATGTTTCTTGATTGCAAGCATTGTCTAATGATATTTTATTATTTTTATTTTTATTTTTATTATTTTTATTTTTATTTTTATTATTTTTATTATTATTATTATTATTATTATTATTATTATTATTATTATTATTATATATTGATGTAGAAACCATTGTTTGTATTGTTTGTATTTTAATATATTTAGTTAATTGTTATTGAACTTAAAAAAAAAGAGAATTATTATTATTATTATTCAGGTTATTATTAATATTATTATTATTATTAACAATAATTTAATAATTTCTATTGCGCAAAAGGCATGTGAAATGATCTAATGCGCATGACATCGATGTACCTATGTACAAGTAAAATTGTCACGGTCTAAAACAGGATTTTAAGACAATAATATAATAGAGTTGATGTCGCGGGCGTAAATATGATTTTGGCCTTTCTCAGAGCTCATTTAACCCTCGCCTCTATTACTATGATAATCATTTCATCGGGCATTTAGAAAAGGAATCATAGACAGTAAGCGACATTTTGAACACTGCCGGCGTCGCGTCGACATTTATTTCAGTTGAACATGTTTACATAATTAAAACTTTGGAGAAAATTGCAAAATTTGTCAAAACAATATTTGCATCAAAGTTCTCTTGAAAGGAAAATTAACAGAATTCCATCAACAGCAAAGAAATAGTCGTTAAAATTAATTGTGCAATTACTGAACTGGCAGTTTGGCATAGCCTGCGTTACATCCGAACTAACCCTCGTTTAGTCGTTTAGTACGATATCGTGTTCTGAGACCCCCAACGGTCTTTCTGGATTTATAAAGTAGATGCTGATTGGTTCGTGATGATGCTCGTTCTAACGTGAAATCTCATTGGCTCTTTAGCTCGACCTGCTCGAATTTCGGATGTAACGCAGGCTAAGTTTGGCATAATTAAATTGCCTGAACTGAGCGGGTTTCGCTCGACGAAGACAAACCTTCGCCGCCGGGAATGGAGCTACTACGGTCTATTGCAGCTCTGATACCGGTCAAGGCACTTGGTGTGAGATCCTTCTTCTGGTTTGTTTTAAACTCTGCATAAAATATGCGAAGAATGCTGCTCAATTCTGTAAGGGTTTGGCGAACCAATCACTGAACTTTTTCATTCCCCACAAAGTTTGTTTCCTCGTGTTTTGGGACATGAATTCTTCTTTGAGTTTCTGTAAGTCCTCTTCATCTAGCTGAGAAGACTGTGAATTTGCTTCTTCGTTAGTTTTTTTTAGCTATTTTGTCGCTATAAAGCACAAAAACAATAGCCGACTCTCGAGTCAAAGTGCTGCCAGCCAAGAAATAACGGCGCGAACAGTTGAATGGTTTGCAATTCTGATTGGCTGGCTGGGTTATTTTCTTATTTCTGATTGGTTTTATAGCAGCGGGCTAAAATACATTTTAGCCGGCTGATTTCACCATTTTAGACCGCAATATACGCCACAATACCCGATGAAATGATTATAATATATAACTACTTTCTTTAAACATTTTAATGTTCTTCTTAATGTTAAACTTCTCAGCTGCCGGATTAATTAAGAGACAGCTATTTAAGGTAATGCGATCGTGCAATTTTTTGTCGAACAATTTTTGTAAAACTTGGCACAAATATTGAATTTGAGTGCTAGAGTAGAAAAATGAAATAAAAAATGGGGGTCACCGAATCCATTGAGAAGATATAATTTTTCAAAGATGGGGCTTGCGGCCATCTTTTCTGGCAAAAATGGATAATGGAATTACAAGCTCTTACAAGCTCTTGCTGTCTATATAGGTCGGTAATAATAAAATAAATGATTTCAAATGATACATATATTAACATAATATAATGAAAAACCCGAAATTTGTCATTTTATTGTGTTGAACAATAAGTTTTCAAAGCCAAAATGTCAAAAACAATACAATTTTACCGTCCTTTACGATCCTATTTTTGGACATTTTGGCGATTTCCTTAAAATTTAGCTCGAATTCGAAGACCTACCTTCATTTTTTTATATTTTTTAGCTTTCGTAAATACCTACTCAGGGCAAAAATATCAGGGTAGGTCACCGCGTTAGATTTTTAGATATTCGCCGTTGAATATTAAAATGCATGATCCGCCGTATTGAAAGAGCTCTACCACAGGAAGCCCAACCAATGAAAAGTAGTTTGAAAATGAACACTTCGTAGATTTACTAAAAAAATAGCTCGAAGACCTGTCTTCATTTTTTGATATTTTCTAGCTTTAGTTGACCTAGACTTGCAGTGAAAAAATCAGGATAGGTCACCGACTTAGATTTTTAGATAATCGCCGTTGAATATCATGCGTAGGAAAGATGCGCACGAATGCACGATCGCATCACCTTAAGCCGCGTCTACACGAACAAGTTTTCCTGACAAGTTTTCCTTGACAAAGAAAAAATTGGCGATGTTTTTGTCGTCTACACGAGTAAGTCTTCCTTGTCAAGGAAAACTTGTCAAGGAAAATTTGCTCGCGTAGATTCGGCTTTAGAATTGTTATCGTTGGTTAAGGTAATGCGATCGTGCATTCGTGCGCATCTTTCCTGCGCATGATATTCAACGGCGATTATCTAAAAATCTAAGTCGGTGACCTATCCTGATTTTTCCACTGTAAGTCTAGGTCAACTAAAGCAAGAAAATATCAAAAAATGAAGACAGGTCTTCGAGCTATTTTTTTAGTAAATCTACGAAGTGTTCATTTTCCAACTACTTTTCATTGGTTGGGCTTCCTGTGGTAGAGCTCTTTCAAAATGGCGGATCATGCATTTTAATATTCAACGGCGAATATCTAAAAATCTAACAAGGTGACCTACCCTGATATTTTTGCCCTGAGTAGGTATTTACGAAAGCTAAAACATATCAAAAAATGAGGGTAGGTCTTCGAGCTAAATTTTAAGGAAATCGCCAAAATGTCCAAAAATAGGATCGTATAAAAGGACGGTCAAAATCTATTGTTTTTGAAATTTTGGCTTTGAAAACTTATTGTTCAACACAATGAAATGACAAATTTCGGTTTTTTCATTATATTATGTTAACATATGTATCATTTGAAAGTATTGCTTTTATTATTACCGACCTATATGGACAGCAAGAGCTTGTAATGCCATTATCCATTTTTGCCAGAAAAGATGGCCGCAAGCCCCATCTTTGAAAAATGATATCTTCTCAATGGATTCGGTGACCCCCATTTTTTATTTCATTTTTCTACTTTAGCACTCAAAATCAATATTTGTGCCAAGTTTAAAAAAAATTGTTCGACAAAAGATGCACGATCGCATTACCTTAAAATAGTTTGGTAAGTTAGCGTTTGGTACTTAATTAGTTTAAACGGCAAAGAACGGATCCTTTGATGTATCTTAAAAGGTCTTCATGCATTTTTGTGGGGAATTAATAGCTTTCTTATCGTGAGGTATAACAAACATTTGCCAATTTGTTTAATCAGCGTAAAACGGTTGGTGGTTTTTAGGAGAGTGTTTGATAGAAGAGAAACATTAGTCATTGGAGATAAGGCTGGTTCCATTAGGCTTTATATGTGAGTTTTGAAATAAGTTATATTGCACTTTATTGACTTCCGCGGTGTTTTTCAACAAGAGTCATTCTTGTTTCTCGAAATTTGACTTGTGTCCAGTTTTCGATTTGGTCTTTTGGCCTTTTCTGGTATACATCGCCGTATTATATTTCTATTAAAGTACCTATAACTGAACCACAATTGTAAATACTTTGCCGATAATTTGTGGTTTTTCAACTGTGTGTTATAAGGGTTTGAAAGCTCTAAACTAAATAAAGTGACGTCAAAGGCCATTGCAGGTATCATCTATTATATTATATTATACGCCCTAGTGCAAACATTTTAAAACATCTTAAAACTACAGAAACCTTCTCTACTAGTTTTCATTCCATCATTTCATAGACGTTTTGGGTTTTTCAGTTCAAAGTACTACTTGAAAAACACTTAATAAATTATGGCAAATGCCTCCTTTGACGTCAAAAAATTACCATATCATGATTTTAAACCTCTGTAACTCAGTAATGCGAAGCCCAATATTCATTATATATTGAAGCGATTTCCACACTAACAAATTAGGCTTGTGTGGCACTAATAGAAAGACCCTTGAACTGAAATAAGGAATCTTATATAAGCTTGGGAATAAAACCAAGAAACGTATCAGTGAGAGATCAACGGCATTCGAACTCATTACATCATGACCCTTGCGAAACTAGTACGATGTTCTGCCAACTGAGCTACATGCATAGAGCCTCATCCAGAGCAGGTCAGTTGTATCTTTTGGTGTGGTTTTTGGTCCGAGTGGCTAGTCAGTGCTTAGTTGTTCTTTGTCTTTTCATAGTATTTCCACATGTCGTTTGTTTAGTTTCCTTGCCTTGTATTTAATACTCTTTGTAGATAAGTTTTAAGAGTTTGTTTGCCTTACACTTGAAACTGCAATTGTATCACTG
>JAUJYZ010000793.1:107500-142500 GCA_033675265.1 Actinostola sp. cb2023
AATTATGGGATTGAGGGTTCACTGACGAATTGTGTAGTAACTTGTTGAGACAGTGTACGGTAAACTCTGCTTTCATTAATTGCTAATAGAACAGGCCGGAGTAGAATTAAATGCTTTGCCTTTCAGAAATTAAACCAGTTACAATCAAAGAGCCTTAAAGCTTTCATCCAACTCCCTTTTAAAGTGGGTATTAGCGGAGGAAACGTAGAGCTGAAATGTCATTTTTTATGGAACTATTACTAGATTCCTTGTAACTTGAACAACTCTTTGTATTTCATCATCACCCAGTGATTGTGCTTCACAGCTAATTAAGTTTTGTTGCTTCAAGCTATTATAGCATAAAGTGAAGCTGTTATTTGCAAATAAGTGGTTTAAAAATAGACAAGGAAAGGTAAGCGTTCCGAGAGGTTCACATGTGACTTCCGTTAGTCAAATATTAGATTTTCATATGGTTGTTCATCCTGCCATTTCTTTCCTGTGTTTGTTTATTCAGGTTCTTGCTCAATTTTGAACTAGTTTTCGTCAGTCTCTTTCTGACTTGCATGCTTCAAGTCATTACATCTTCAACATTAGGCCATATTTGGAGACCGCAACATGAATTATATACTACTACGCGAGATAAAAACGTAACCCTTGATAGTAATAATCCACGATTGAAATCATTTGCATGTTTAGCTTGTTTGCTTGTCAGCCAACTTGTTACTTTATTTCCGCGACTTTTCACAAGAGTCTTTTGGAACCACTTCTCATACTCAGTAACTTACTGAACATCCTTGAAATTCAACTCTTAAGCTGCGATTTGGATAATTTTTTTAACGTAAACTTACTTACTCAATGAGGGCTTATCATGAGGAGCCGTAGGACAAAAAAATCATTATCATAGCTGGAAAGAGCTCGTTGAAATTAGTAAAAAATGTGAAGTTTGGAAAAGATGGTTTCACAAATTGCGAAGATATGAATTTTCAAAAATCGAAATTTTGTATGAAAACCTTTGTAGTTGCCTACCAACGTAAATTTCCAAAGGTTTTCCGATATAAAATGTCGACTTCTTGAAAATTCATATCTTCGCAGTTTGTGAAGCGATCGTTTCCAAACTTCACATTTTTTACTAATTTCAACGAGCTCTTTCCAGCTATGATAATCATAATTTTGTCCTATGAGTTTTGAAATGTTTGATATCATATTACTTCTCATCAGAGAAGCCAGTTCAGTTTCAATCATCCTAAAACTAAGCTTCAATTACTCGGGCAATTACTATAGCTAATAGAAGAACTAAGAAATCTAAGCAATCATGGCAAAAGTTTTTTAATTAGTTTTTTGATAATTCATCCCAGAGTACCTGAGCTGCAATTCTGGCCAACGGGATTAAACCTTAAGAAAACCATTCATTTTAACCCAGGATTAAACCTTAAGAAAACCATTCATTTTAACCCAGGATTAAACCTTAAGAAAACCATTCATTTTAACCCATGATTAAACCTTAAGAAAACCATTCATCTTAACCCAGGATTAAACCTTAAGAAAACCATTCATTTCAACCCAAACCATTCATTTTAACTCAGGATTAAACCTTAAGAAAACCATTCATTTTAACCCAGGATTAAACCTTCAGAAAACGATTCATCTTAACCCAGAGTACTTGAGCTGCATTTCTGGCCAACGGGATTAAACCTTAAGAAAACCATTCATTTTAACCCATGATTAAACCTTAAGAAAACCATTCATTTTAACCCAAACCATTCATTTTAACTCAGGATTAAACCTTAAGAAAACCATTCATTTTAACCCAGGATTAAACCTTCAGAAAACGATTCATCTTAACCCAGAGTACTTGAGCTGCATTTCTGGCCAACGGGATTAAACCTTAAGAAAACCATTCATCTTAACCCAGGATTAAACCTTAAGAAAACCATTCATTTTAACCCATGATTAAACCTTAAGAAAACCATTCATTTTAACCCAAACCATTCATTTTAACTCAGGATTAAACCTTAAGAAAACCATTCATTTTAACCCAGGATTAAACCTTAAGAAAACGATTCATCTTAACCCAGGATTAAACCTTAAGAAAACCATTCATTTTAACCCACGATTAAACCTTAAGAAAACCATTCATTTTAACCCAGGATTTAACCTTAAGAAAACCATTCATTTTAACCCAGGATTAAACCTTAAGAAAACCATTCATTTTAACCCAGGATTTAACCTTAAGAAAACCATTCATCTTAACCCAGGATTAAACCTTAAGAAACCATTCATCTTAACCCAGGATTAAACTTGAAGAAAACCATTTATTTCAACCCAGGATTAAACCTTAAGAAAACTATTCATCTTAACCCAGGATAAAGACTAGCTAATAAGCCACTTCACGCTGTCGTCCGCCATTTTGAATTTGGACAAACGCGACAAAATTTATAGAAATCTGGATCACTTTGGCCGCTCGATTTTGTTGGATTTTCAAAATTTCAGCTTCGATTCGATAATCAGCAATTAGGTTTATTAAAGCTGCAACGGATTCGCACAAAGTTCCACGATTAAATTGCTACCGTACTTTTTTATTGATTGATTTGGCTTTCAACAAACTGTAGATGAGATCTAGACAGGTGACTCCAACTATAACATAAATCTCCCAACTAAAATGAAATGACAAAATAATAATAACTTGTCTGTCTAAATACAGTTCTTCTTTGCACGTATATTCGTTCTTTAACTTCCTGTTGATTTGCTCTGTCATCTCTCTATCTAGTAGTTTCTAAGCATGATTGTTTGTATTCTTGACTACTTTCCGGTTCTTTCTTGGCTCATACTCACAGCACTGGGTCAAAAAAAGATTACACATTTAACCCACATTCGTTTGCGCAAATAACTATCTAAAACCTCGGTGTAAAAACAGGCGATCATATGCCTCATCACATCTCTGCTCGACGCGCCAGAAGGCGCACAAGGCCATTGAAACAAAACATTACACTGAATTAGGAGCGTGATACTGTTATCAGCTCAATTTATGGGAACGTGTACATACATATCTTTATTTGATAAAGCAGGTTAAGTTAGGCAGCCATAGGCTGGTGTGCACCTTATACTGATAATAATGTTAGACAGTTCGCAGACTATTGCAGCTAGTGTACGTGCCGCATCGGTCAACTTCCTCTTTGTCTTATCGCTGAATTCTTTATGACCAAAAAGTTGTCATTTAATTTGTATCGGCTAATTGTGTGTGTGTTTTGGGTTTAACTTTCAGTTATTTTGTATAGAGGAAAGCTATGGAGCGAAATACTCCAGTTTTGTTAGGTACTCCTTGACAATAGACTATATGGAGTTTTTAAAAAAGGTTTCTATTGTACACTTGTCAACTTTTTTTTTCAGTTCACGTTGTCGTTGTATTTACACTGACTAAGGCTAACACTGAGCAAATTTTCACGATTAATAGGTTTTTGGAGTGTTCGATAGTTATAATGTGCCAGTTGCACTAAGAGGTCACATGACACTAACCATTATAAATCGAACAGCACTAACCATCAGAAATGAAAAGAGCAGCTCGAAATTAGATAAAAGGGCAAAGTTTCAGCTCATAATGTCTGACACAGGAGAAATGACATTAAAAATAAAATCGTTAGTCTTCTTTGCAGCCATTCTTACTGTCAGACTAAAATCCCTCACCGCCGAGCGAGTTCGGTGGGGAGGGATTTTAGACTGACACTAAGGCTGCGTTTCTTTCATTGGATACGAATCCGGATTCAGGTCCAAAACTCGACGGATTCTTCATGACAAAAGAAACACTGAATTCGAAAAGGGATTTTTACCATGGCAACCAAAAAATTCGCGGAAAACAGAACAAAATGGCGGTCAGTGCAAGGTGCAAGTTTGTTTATATTTTTTGAAGATATCTTTTCTGACGCCTACATAGAGCAAGCTCTTCTTTCTACAACAGGAGATGAAGGTTTTCTCGCCCTTCTTCCATCAACAAAAACAACAAGAGGCAGAGTTCGTAACGAGCTATATTTTGAAGAAACAATTCCACAGTACAACATGGATGATTTTCGGAGCCACTTTCGTATGTCAAGACAAACTGTTACTACTTTGGAATTAGCTATACTGTCAGGTCGACCAGAAATTCCGGAATTCACTGGTGGTGGAGGGAGGCCGCCAGTTGTACTTCAATGGGTACCCTTCAATGGCTGTGCACCGCTGACCAGAAGGAGTCTTTTCGAATCCTTCCAAAAAGAAACGCTCCAGATTCTGAATCCAAAGTATCCGGATTCAGATTTGATCCTTCGAATCCACCTCGAGGATGGATTTCATGGATTCAGAATCCTGTTCTGGATTCGGTAAAAGAAACGCAAAATCTGTTTTTGGATTCGAAAATCCGGATATGGATCCAATGAAAGAAACGCAGCCTAAGAACGGCTGCAAAGGAGACTAAGAAAACGTTCGGTTTCATTATTTTTTAAATGTCATTTCTTCTGTGTCAGACATTATGAGCTGAAACTTCGCCCTTTTACTAATTTCGAGCTGCTCTTTTCATTTCTGGAGTTTGGAGTTCTGGAGTTTCACTTTGACACTGCTATTCAATTTAAGGAGTTGGGGGTCACGTAACCTCTTAGTGCAAATGGCTCATTACGTTTCTCATAAATCCAACTAAACTAAAGACAACTTATACGACTGGAGGAAACAAGTTGTCCTCAACTATCAAACTGTCATGAGTTCCTTAGACTACAAGTTATATAACACGATCAATCTCAAACATACGTAACACTGCCTTTTCAGTTGCAGTTTCTTGCAGTTTGTTCATGTTTGTTATAAGATTCTGTGCTGCCGATTCTGTGAATAGATCATGAAAAATGTTTGAACGTGCTGAGCTTGGCGTTCGCTCAGCCTACGAATACTTTAATCTTTAATCTAAGACAGTTCTAGCTATACTACTTATTTATTATTATCATTGTAGTTTCTTTTAGTTTTATTTTATATTCTTGGTGTGTAGCAACATAGCTTAACCACGGAGGACTGAAAGAAAGTCTAGAAGTTTGACTAATAATAAAATATGTACAATATTAAATCACACAATAATGAGTAATATAATAAATAATAATAAATACTAAGACATCGTTCCTGGAAAGTGGTACCAAAATAATTAAACAGTTTCCCAACACAAAGCGAAAGAGTAAATGAAGTCAAATATAAGAAACGCGAAGCTGAACTTTGTGAATTCTAAAGCCGCATCTACACCAACAAATTTTCCTTGACAAGGAAAAATTGTCGATGTTTTTGTCGTCTACACGAGCAAGTCTTCCTTGTCAAGGAAAATGTGTCAAGGAAAATTTGCTCGTGTAGATTCGGCTTAACAAATAGTATCACGTATCATTATCTCGATAATCCGCTTCTGTATGCCTGATAGTTCATTCACCAAATACACTCCACTATAGTCTACTATGTCAACAAACTTAGACAGGGCGTCATTTAAGTCTCTATTGCCGGTGAACTTCAGATACGCAGATTTTACGGCGATTTTCAAAACGGATAATCTCCCGCGATATTTTATGGATTAGCGGAAAATTTGGCCCACTGATTGAATATTATCTCAACTATCAAACGGCGTTGTTTATGTTTTTGATATATATCGTAATGCCACGTTTACACCGAGGCTAAAACATGTTTTAAAGTGGTTTCACAAAAAAAAACAGGTTTAGAAAATTACCTACAAACGCCACGCAACATTTGGTACAAAACTGCTCAGTGGCATACTGTCCTTTGTGTACGTTGCATAGTATATAAATACCATATGATAGTTTGATTCTTGTGAAATTAGATGCTCTCAGATTATAGAAGCTAGAAAAACTCAGTTTAACTAAATAAGTGTTGGTGTGAATCAGGGCATTATATATCGCGATATTTTTGCAGCTTTTGTTGATAAAAATAAACTACTAAAATCTTCTTCGAAAATGATATAGTGCAATAGCTAGTAAACGGACTACGATATTGAAATTCCCAGACAGTCTTTTGAAGATGAACATGTCGTTATTCAGAAAGTGCGGGTTTTATCAGTAATGCGGAGCTTTACACTGTTCAACTGAGTATAAACAAATAGTCACCTTTTTTGCTAAAAAATATTAAAAGAAATTCCATGGGTGATAAACGACAGCATTATGTTCAGATTCTACATTATATTAAGCTCTTGCAAAATGTCTTGTTTTGTCTACAATAAAGCCGAATCTACACGAGCAAATTTTCCTTGACAAGATTTCCTTGACAAGGAAGACTTGCTCGTGTAGACGACAAAAACATCGCCAATTTTTCCTTGTCAAGGAAAACTTGCTCGTGTAGATGACAAAAAATTGTCAATTTTTCCTTGTCAAGGAAAACTTGCTCGTGTGATTGACAACAAATTGTCAATTTTTCCTTGTCAAGGAAAACTTGCTCGTGTAGATGCGGCTTACTCAGGGTTATTGTGCTTCGCTCGCGCTATTTCAGTTGCATGGCGAGGTCGTACGTAATACTTTATTGCTTGCTATCTCAGTTCGTGATTCACGGGACTGTTCCATTATTAATTGTTTTGTTCTTCTAATGTACGAAACTCTAAAAGCCCAGCACCTGGGCATAGCGATGAAAGGAAAAATGTACTTAGATATCGGCTTCAACCCTGTCTCGCCAGGGGCGGATCCAGGGGGAGGGTTCTGGGGGTTGCAACCCCCCCCTATGGATATTTTTTTAATACCGCTTGTATAGATATGTCTGTCCGTAGGTCTCTCTTGCACTTTCAGCTCTCTCCCTCGTAAGAATAATATAATTCATTCATACTGTTTACACGACCGTTCGACTTCGAGGCCGGTTTGACTGATAACAGAAAGAACCTGCCGTTTTTAGCGTCAAAAAAATATGTGAAGCCTTCATACTTGTAAGCTCACCCAAGAAGACTCTTCCAAGCATCTTTGTTGGATGTCCAATAAACTCAAAATTCATTACTGAAAATTGAGTTTTGTTGTGTTTTAAAATAAAACAACTCCAGATCTCTAAAAATTGCATTTTAGAGCTTGTAGATTTCAAAATTTTCTGGGGGGGCATGCCCCCACACCCCCCTAGTAGTTCGCGGCTTTGCCGCTCACACAACACAACGGCCGCAACACAACCCCCTGTTTGACAAAAACCTGGATCCGCCCCTGCTCGCGTAGGCACTTACTGCCAGCCATCATAAGGATTATTGATTGTCGGCTATTTTCAACAACAACAAAAAAAACTTTATTTTATTTTGGTGGTATTGCAAAGGCGCTATAGGTGGCTCCCTATCGCGACGCCTTATTCGATCTTCTTCGATTTTTAACGATTTAACAAAGCCGGAACGATTGAAGTTTATTTTGTAATATTTTATATTATCTTAATTAACTAACCGTTGCATAATATACGCACAAAGATGGATATTCAGCAGATTTGATTCGGAAACTCTTAAACCGAAAAACTGCGCGTAGTGTTAGTAGACTATGGACGAACATAAAATTAATTTACATTAGTATTTATTTATTATTCAATGTAATAGCTGAAATTTCGTCAGAATTCTGCTGAATGTCAGTTCTTTAGAATTGTTTCATTGGATGAGGTTTTATTGCGCCGAAATGCACGCCAAAATGCACGCCAAAATATCCCTCCAAAAAGACGTATTCTTGCGTATATATCTCAAATTTTCAAAAAAACGAAACATTATGCCAAAAGCGTAATGGCATTTATGTCGAAACATAGCACACACCCAGTAATCCGATATTTGCATGCCAGTGCGCCTGTCCTGCAAAGTGACCAATGAGAGTTCAGGATGATAATACTTAAGGCGTGTTCTGATAACACGCGGCCTCTTTCCTCTACCACTCGGAACGAAACATCATTTCAAAATTTTTCAGGCAAGTTACTTTACTGTTTAGCTCAGTTAATTTCCTCGGTGGTTAATAGTATGGCCTCACACAGTGTTCTTATTCTTGGTCACTCGTTTATTCGTCGTTTGCGTAATTTCATAGACCATGATTATGAATTACGTTTAGATTTTAACCTTTCTGACAACGTGGAGATAAGATGGCATGGTGTTGGGGGTCGAACGGTTAAAAAGACAGTCCAATTAGCCATTTCAATAACGAGTGGAGGACTGGGAACGAGTTTTTAGATTTAATCTAATTAAGAAACGAATCCCATCACAAGAAAGAGCATATCAAAATTAGTAAGATTACAAAGTTTCGATAGGTTTAGTTATATATTGAACGAATAACAGCTTTCCAAACATCTCAGAAATTACAAAGAAATGTATGTTTACCAGGGACAAGTGTCCCCTGTAACCATACATTTCTTTGTAATTTTTACAGTTTTTAAATGTCTACAGTTCATTTGCTGCTTGTCCAAACCCTATCAAACTCCTGAAACTCGCTAATTCTGATATGCTCTTTCTTGTGATGGGGTTCATTTCTTAATTAGATTAATTCTAAAAACTTGTTCCCAGTCCTCCACTCGTTTTTGAAATGGCTAATACGATCTACACGTGGTCGAGTCTTACCGCCCCGACATCGTCTTGCTCGAGCTTGAAAATACGGGATCTTAATTGTAAAAATTGGCAACAGTTTTAAATTCAAATGAAACTCTTCAAACTCTCTTTGTTACATCCTGAAAATTTGAAGAAGATTGAATAAGAATTGTGAATACGGCGGATAGTTAATTAAAAGCCGATACCTCGGTATTTTTCATCACCGGCCTAAAATGAACTTCTTATGTTAAGCTTGACTAGTGAAAATACATCAAATATACTGAAACAAATAACGCTACAACAATTCGGGGCATGTCACCGATCAAACCTTCGAGCTAGATGTCCGGGAACTGGACCATTTTTTCATCTCAGATTGTTCGTTATGTCACAAATCGGCCAGCGCATGCCCAGGGAGAACAGAAGACCATTTCCAAAAATAAACCGATAGATAGAAATAAAACAGACTTTAAAATGTGGCTTTTCAGTGAGAGATTGAAAGGAACTTTGTTTAGATTTAACAGTATGTTGTGGACATCAATACAGTCAAACCTCTATTAAGCGATCACCCTCGGGAAACAGCCAACTGACAGTAAGTATGGGGACCGATTTCCGGGAACTGATTTGAGTGAAAATGACCGCTTAATAGAGAGTGACCGCTTAATATAGGGCCGCTTAATAGATGTTTGACTGTAGTATCTTGATTTGGAGAAGAAGAAAATGGGAGTCATGCACCGCAGTCCTTTCTGAGGTATTTAGTTAGTTAGTTATTTACTTTATTTTATTTTAGTGTTTCATTGAAAAGAGTATTTGGGCTAATAGGATAAATACGCTATATGTATATAAATTATTATTATTATTTTGTAGTCCACTTTGCAAACTAATTCAACCTGTATATTGAACTCCGAGAAGATTTCGGGCGGTCTTTCTCCAAACGTGCGCGAGATAGCGTGCACAGGCAAAATGCGCGGGAACAATAATAATAATAATAATAACTTTATTATTATAGAACAATATGCCAACAAATGTCTTTAATCATAAACAATGGTCTGAAATTATTCTTCTTTTATCGGAAATTTCCATCTTCCACTTGCGTCAACGTTTTTGATTTAAAACTCTTTGGATTAAAACACTTTGTTCAAAGTATTCCCACATCGATGTATTTGTTCATACGTTAACTAGCTAAGAAAATACGTTATACTCGAGAGAATGGTCAGGTGGTCTGAAATGGCGTGCGATTGACGCAAGTAAAATTGGGTAAATTCACTTTAGCACTTTGAGTATACATGCAAACCTTTTACGGTGAATCTACCAGACTTGATGACACTTAAAATATATTGAATTTGCGCGTACTATTTGTTCATAACGGCAAAAGAGGAAAACGTCGATGATTACAATTATGGAACACGTCCATGTGTCTATAGTACTATTCATTATTTATATTTGCTTGAGGCAGATTATATCGGTAACAGAGTGGTCACTCAATCGGGAGGGGCGCGTACGCCGGTCTCGGGGTCCCATCAGTGCTAGGTGCCTCCCACTGTACACATGAGGACAGGCACAGAGGGTGCCGCTCACTGTCATAGGTTTGTTTACGCCATCCGGCACTTGTTCTTTGACATCCTCTAATTAGAGTGTAGTGTAGTGTGGAGAGACGGGACGGAAGGGCCATTTTCGTGATCACCCGCGAGGGTCTAACCATTTGCTGATAGAAACAAAGGCAACACCTTTTCCTCATTTGATCGTTGCATGAATATTCAAGAGCTTGAAATAAGTATTTAGTTCAATTCAGTCGTACTTGTTCATTAGTGCCTTCATACAGAACTCGTTACGTGGCAGCAGCAAAGCACAACCACAGGTAACCGCACTATCTACTGCCCCATTCACACCAAAACTTGTTTAGTTAAACTGGGTTTTTCTAGCTTCTATAATCTGAGAGCATCTAATTTCACAAGAATCAAACTATCTGGTATTTATACTATGCAACACAAAGGACAGTTTACCAGCAGTTTTGTGCCAAAGGTTGCGTGGCGTTTGTAGATAATTTTCTAAACCTGTTTAGTTAAACCATTTTAAAATGTGTTTTAGCCTCAGTGTGAACGTTATTTAATTTCATATTAAGACCACTCTAGTCAGCAACTCTGACTATTAAATTGATATCCCATTTTTCTGTCGTCTTTTTAATCACCAGCTTGATCAGGTTACATGATAAAACGAAAATAACTGACAATTGTGTTGCTTCAATTGATCAATTTTGAAATAAGCTTTCACATTGTACAACTTGTCTACATTCGCAGGTTTGATTTTGAAGAGATCGATCGCATCGTCTCGTGTTGTATGATTTGGAATAATGTATGGCTGCTGAGATTTTGCTATTGCTATAGCTACGCGGCTTCTTTTATGGGTGTTATTGTTGTTGTTGTTATGTGAATTTTGTAAAGCCGCATCTACACGAATAAGTTTTCCTTGACAAGGAAATATTGACAATTTTTTGTCATCTACACGAGCAAGCTTTCCTTGACAAGGAAAAATTGACAATTTTTTGCCATCTACACGAGCAAGTTTTCCTTGACAAGGAAAAATTGGCGATGTTTTTGTCGTCTACACGAGCAAGTCTTCCTTGTCAAGGAAAACTTGTCAAGGAAAATTTGCTCGTGTAGATTCAGCTTAACTTTCATTCTTGATAATTAGTTGCAAACTGATTTTATTTATTTCGAAATTCTTTGCTAATGGGAGCGACGGAACCATCTATAGTTTTCTGATTTGTACCTTGGTAGAGCGCTCAAGTGTAAACACGGCATAAGACCTCGTCCACACTAAAACGCTAACCTGCGTTTTCCTGTTGTTTCTGGTAATGAGCTGATTGTTTTTCGATATATTCCCTTGAGGATAGAGAACAAAATAAAAACGCCGAGGCCTGAGTGTATGTCCGGCCAGGAACTCGGTACACCGATAGTAAACCAACTGAGCCAACCGGTCAGCGGTGGTAATTCCACGTTGATTTCACCGACCAGCCATACCATTGTATATCTGTAAACCGCTTTCCATAATCTATGAGAATTGAAGTATTGGTTTTCCTCGTCCTGGCTAAAATATTACAACTTACACAATGTATGACTAAGCGCGTTGATTGAGATGTTCGACCGTGCATGCTTTCTAATTTCTGAACAATTATCAATTAGTAACTCTTTCAGACAGTGTACGGCGTTTGGAAGATAATCCTCTAAGCTGGCCTTGCGTGCAAACAGTTTTTTCGGCGAATAATAAAAGTAATTGAAAACGAAAATAAAATAAATTGAATTATGATTAGATTTGCATATGAATTCCAATGTACCAGACATGAATATTCAAGACGTTGAAATATAAAGTATTTCAATTTAGTCGTAACTGTTCATTAGCGCCTTTATACAGAACATTTTAGGTGGCTGCAAAGGGATTCTCACAGGTAACTGTCTAAACCAGAGTTATTTTCATTTATATGTTACCATGCTAGTAACAACTCTAACTATAATGGATATCATAATGTCTGTCGTCAGCTTTAGGCTATTCATAGCAAAGGCAAGAGCGAGCATGTATAGTATTGCCAGCGCAAATAGACAGAAAACAAGATGGCATAGTTAAGCCGGTGTGTTTTTGGCTGCCTTGAGTTTGCCGTTAAGCCGCATCTACACGAACAAGTTTTCCTTGACAAGGAAAAATTGACAATTTTTTGTCATCTACACGAGCAAGTTTTCCTTGACAAGGAAAAATTGGCGGTTTTTGTCGTTAACACGAGCAAGTCTTCCTTGTCAAGGAAAACTTGTCAAGGAAAATTTGCTCGTGTAGATGCGGCTTTACATTATAAAATGAACTATTAGCGGCAAATAATGACGCTTCAAGTGGTCAACTTGTCTACATACGCATGCAGGTTCCATTTAAAGCTATCGAGTGCGTCGTCTCGACTTGTGTATGATTTGGAATAATGTATATCTCCCGGAGCTATTGCTATTGCTATAGTTACGCATTGTGCATTGTGATATTTTTCTCCTTTTTCCTCTTTCTATTTATATTAGTATTAGCAATAGTAGTAATAGTGTATATATCTATATAATGAAAGAGAGAAATTAGATTTCTTCAGGCAAAAATTAGGTATAATTTATATTCCAGACGTTTCACCGGCATATGCTTTATCAATGGAGTGATGAACAGGAATAAACAAGAGCTATATACGTACAAATATATGCAAATAAGTGAAAATTAGTATAATGATTGTTTAAACACAACGATATACATGTACATATATATTATATATAATAATAATAATATTTGTATGTATACAGCCGATTGCAAATATTCTGTAAATCAAGTACAGTCAACTCTCCGCTAACGGACACTCTCGTAAGCGGACAGCTCTACTTACGGACACCTTTTCAAATCCCCGTTTTACCTCCCAGTCAAACTCTGTATTTACACATTCCCGTAAGCGGACACTCTCTCGTAAGCGGACGCGGACACTTTTGAAAATGAAAATTGGATTTTTCTTTTGTTTACGCTCTCTCGTAAGCGGACACACCATATAATAATGGACTTTCGGCAATGGAATTTGTCTTTAATTTGCAATAAATATGACCTTTTACAGAGCAACAGAACAGTGGGGATCGGTTTTGTCAAATCTCCATTTGTCCGCGGGGAAGCAAGTGTACGGTTCAGTTGCTATTTTTCTCTACCGATTAAAACGTAATTAACTCTCCCGTAAGCGGAAATCCACCTTATTTTTCTTTGGTGTCCGCTTACGGGAATAGTTCTCATAAGCAGACAGCTCTACTAACGGACACTTTTTTCAATTCCCGAGGGTGTCCGCTTACGAGAGAGTTGACTGTATATCAGTATATCTATATATCGGGTGCATTATGGGTAATACTATTTTAGAGTTTTTCCACAAAATATGCAGCAGAGACTTACAAACAACAAACTAGAGACTAAATTACATAACATTCTATAGTTACACCAATGTTGCTTGCGTGAAACATCATTTAGGGGACTTTTTCAATTACCCATAATGCACCCGATATATGGATATACTGATATACTTGATTTACAGAATATTTGCAAAGGGCTGTATTATATATATATATTATATAATAATAATAATACTTTATTATTTATAAAGCGCTTTTTCTAGTGCTCAAAAGCGCTATCTAAATTAGAATTACAATGATAAAAATACTAATACTATATTTCCTATTAATATTTACAAAATAAAACATAACATATATTTGGCTGTTTCGCATTCTGCTGATGTGGACCTCAAACCCGAAAGTATGCCGAACCATACATTACAAATTATAAGACATAATTACGACTTAAGAACAAAATTAAAATCATTAGAGAATACTTCAGGCCCCGTCGACACATACACGCTTTTTTCAACGATTTCTTTTACTCGCCTTTCGTCCACACGTAACCGATTGGAAAACGGAGTTTATCGCAGCCCTCTTTCCAAAGTGTAAGTCTGTATCTCTATTGTGTAAGTTATTAGTAGTATGTGTAATGTACGGTGTAGAGCTTGCCCGGACCATGAGTCCTTTCTCTACACTGTAAAGCTATTACAAAAAAAGGGGACGAGTAAAAAACGTTTCGAAAACACTCGCCTGTGGAGGCGAAAATCATTTTCAAAAAAAATAATGTTTTCGAGTTCAAAGGTCCAGTCAGTCTAACACTGATTAAAATTGAACACATCAATCTAATTCAGGCGCGCGCTAATCAGTACCCCATTCACACCGAGGTCAGCTTAAACATAAAGTGGTTCAATGTGTTTATTCTTCAGAGATAAACATACTCTCATTTCTACTTGTGTGGCTGAAAGCGTCAAATTTGCTACTTTGTAAACCCGAAGGCAAAATCGGCACGATTTGCCGCCGAACAAAATAATTATTAATAACAACGCTAAAGCCGGTTGTTCGTTATGATCGTCACTTTTCCCTCTAGATAGGTATACGATACGAAAGCTTGGATTAAAAGGGAAACATGAGAAGCATGAGTGGTCAGTGGTTACGCCTCTCGCCTCTCACCACTATTGTGCTTAGTTTTCAATTCCAGGACCGGGCGCTACATGTGAGTTGTTTGTCAGTTCATTCTCTCCCTTGCTTCGATAGTTTTTCTCCGGGTACTCCGGCTTTCCTCCCTTCATCAGAAATGAACTAGTGAGATAAGTGGTGTGCCCGGTGTGCAGAATATAGAATGTAGTAAGAAGTGTGTAAGAGTGGATGTAAAATGTCTCTGAAAGGCCCCGTGGGGATCCAGTGTGTATGACATCACAACACTGTCAGTCAATGGCCTTGTGTTTAACTCAATGAAAACCACGCACAAACATATGTTGAACCAAAACTCTGTTAGTTAAAGGCAAATCAATAATATTTGTAGTTTTAATTTTGATGTTTGTGATTTCGAGATAATAGATAATCCCACCGCTGGCACCATTGTTGTCTGGTCGCTTGTTTCGTGTTGATAGATACTAATGGTGACAGTTTTCTAAGGCATAAAATAGACCATTAGTTGTGTTCAGCGACCACGAGCAATGTCGCACTGCAAATGTAGGAAAACAGTTTTGGAACCATTGTTCGTGATAATCAGTGAACACTGAGGTCCCGGATGTTTAAAGAATGGATAGCGCGCTCTATCAGTTCGATAAATCCTAATCTAGTGGATACGTTGATGCTGTTATCCAATAAATGTATCAACTGGATAAGGATTTACTAACGGATGGCTCTATCCACTCTTTAAACAAACCAACAATATATTTTGTAAGATCTGAATCAATCGCCAAAGTAAACTTTGGAAATCTGTATTGAGAAGCTCACTTTCAACAGTCCTGAAAACATTGAACATTCATTCGTTTATTTATAGTTATTCTCAAAAAACTTTCAGGTCATCTAAATCTCGGTCATTCATTCATTTATTCAGTTTTAGTCGTTCTCATAAAGGTTGTCCCTAAACTGTAAATAAAACGCTTAAAGAACGTGGAAAACTGAATTCATGCTGGACAAATATAGTTATTTCTGCTGTGAACGCCTTTTCACTCCTAGATACACCCACATCCTTATCAACAATGAAGCTATGAAAATAATCACAGTCAATATTAATTATTTTTCAAACAAGTTGTCTAGTCATGTGATGTCATGTGATAGTTCTTCCATGCAGGATTGAAACTGACATACCAAATATGCAGGTACTTCTTTTCCAAAGAGATTGTGTTTGTTTACTTATTTTATTTTTGGTTACTTAGCTAGCGAAAACTTTACTTTGCAAAATACGTTGCTGTGCCACAGATTCCATATACATGTTTCACGTAGAATGAATGATATGTGTGGTGTCTAAATAATATATCTACTGTACGTGGTGTTTATATTCACACAGTCAAAAGCACAACCCCTGTTGTAACAGCAGCCGGAAGACTTCCTACAGAGTTCCTACAAGGAATTCTATAAGTCTTAAATAAACATCGTACTCTTTCAAACCTAGATAGAGGTACTAAAGCAAATGCGGCCGTGAACTACTGGAATTTTGCGCAAAATGACACCCATGTTGTTGAATAGTTACTCTAAATTTTTCAGTAATTTGTTTGGCTCTAAAAGTTCGCGTGCAAACCACGGTTACAGTTCATTAAAAATACCGTCATTTGTCGATAATTGAAAACAACAACATACAATCATTTGAACAAATGATTAAAAGCTCTCTAAAATCTCCCACGCAAGTCGAATCAAGACTTAATTAAGTGCATGTATAAACAACACAATAATTAAAGCACATTGGGGATATTTATATTAAAGGCCTTCCACCTTGGCGCTATTCTCGTGCACTGCCTTGCGTGATTCTCCTCTGCGTCCTTAAATAATGCAGCTTGACTTGAAAAGATTGTGAAGGTGTAATTTGTTCTTTTTGATCTACAGATTGCTTGTCAGTCGGAGTCCTGCTGACAACCCACTGACGTCACAAATATCTTTTTAACATTTTCCTGTTTGTACGGAGTAAAAGAAGAGTGCAGCTAGAGCGCTTCGGAACTTCGACAAGATACAGGTACGTAAACTGAGGCAAACTCGTTAAAGTACACAGTGTTTTAATTTGTTCTCTTTGATCTACAGATTGCTTGTCAGACGGAGTCCTGCTGACAACCCACTCAAGTCACAAAATACCAAGATATTTTTGTTTGTACGGAGTAAAAGACGAGATACAGGTACGTAATCTGAGGCAAACTCGTTAAAGTACACAGTGTTTCAATTTGTTCTCTTTGATCTACAGATTGCTCGCCAAACGGAGTCCTACTGATAACCTACTCAAGTCACAAAATACCAATATATTTTTGTTTGTACGGAGTAAACGACGAGATACGTAAAGGTACGTAAAGTGAGACAAACGCGTTAAAGTTCACAACGTTTTAAATATAGAATCCGACCAAACTATAAAAACAAAAAAGGAATGTACAAATTGTTATCTAAAGTAATCAATGATTTTCAAGATGTTTTTCTTTCTTTGTAGCCGTGAATAAGAAACGAAAAGCGCGATGGTCAACAACAGTACTACCACCACATCTGGATCTAACATCGAGGAGCCCTTCAGCAAGTCCTTCAGCATTCCATCTTTTATCTTCTTGTTCTTCATCCTTGTGATGTCCTTGTCAGGCAACGTCCTTGTCATACTTGCTTTCAAGAGCTATCGCAAGATACGCACGAAGACCAACTACTTCGTAGTTTCGCTGGCCATTGCAGATATCCTCGTTGCGTCGACATCAATGCCCATTTGGGGAGCTTACCTTCTGAGTGGACCAGCATGGAACCATCCAATGCTGACAAAGTTTTGGACTTCAATAGACATTCTCTGTGGCGTTGCCTCGATCATCAACCTCGCGTCCATCAGCATCGAACGTTGTTTGTGTATAACTCGCCCCCTTACCTATCACACCATTATGACGTCAAGAAAGGCCATCTATATCATCCTGCTCAATTGGGTGTTCGCCATGATTATGTCATCCCTCAAGTTTGTTCTTTATAAATGGCAACCTCCAAATTACGAACTGTTGATCACCATCTCATGTTTCTTTCTTCCCTTAGGAATCATGTGTTTCATGTATCATCTCATCTTCAAAGCCGCCAGATACCAGGCCAGACAAATAGCATTAGTCGTCAAGGGTGGGGTGAGAAACTTTTTACTCTCGACAGAAGTTCGTGCGGCCAAGATTTTGGGTGTGGTGATGGGGACCTTCATCATTAGTTGGGGACCGTTCTTTATAATGAACTTAGTCCACGGATTCTGTCCCAAAGGAGAGATTTGCGTGGGCTACGAAGCTGTGATGGTGGCCAAGTGGATGCACTACAGCAACTCGTTTTACAACCCGATCGTATACGCATGCATGAACACAGAGTTTAGATCAGCATTTGCGAATATACTATTTCGAGGACGAGCATGTCGACAGAGCAACGGAGATTCAAGTAGAAGAGGCACTCTTACAGATTTTAGCACAGCTTGCGATCATGGTAACCACATCAAAAAGTCCGCCGACAATTTATTATAGCTAAAGTAGAAAACGTTGGAATAATTAGTGCAACACGTGGATGAAAAGGGCCAGCCATGACAAGATGAAAAGGGCCACCCATGACAAGATGAAAAGGGCCACCCATGACAAAATGAAAAGGGCCACCAATGACGAGATGAAAAGGGCCACCCATGACGAGATGAAAAGGGCCACCCAGAACGAAATGAAAAGGGCCACCCATGACGAAATGAAAAGGGCCACCTCGTTCCTCTCCGCTCTTCAAAGCAACGGATGCACAAAAAACTTTATCAGAACTAACAAAGATGCAACGGAAGTACCAAAAACCTTGACAATGTAAAGATGATGTGAATTGATCATGAACTAGACTAATAAGTTCCACAAAAGACTAAGCCACAATTCAAAGCAACTGAATGATGCACAAGAAAACTTCAGTTGCAAGAGCTACCAAAGGTACGACAGCAGACTTCGGGGAAAGAACTTACAAAATCGCATCCATGACGAGAACTGAATGTCATAGAAATAGCGAAATAGCGAGTTGCAGTGGTCGGATCTGAATGGTCATTCCACTGAGTATTAGATTCTTTCCTCCAGTAGGATTTACTGAAATAAGTGCAGACAACATCTCTGGCATGCAGTAGATATAATTATGAGTATTGTATTGCCAGAAATATGGGACAAGATGGCCGCCGCGCATGCGTTTTACGGCACAAAAAATGCAAAATGGTTGCCGTTCTGTATAAGAAAATGTATGGGAAAAATTGACTTTTCAGAATTTGTAGCGTTCAGAGGTTTAACACACTCGTTGCACATCTAGAAAGTATTAAGGTATCTATCAATCGTTGCACTCACCATATTACCGATCTACAACGAAGACCAGGTTTTCCGCCCGAGCAGTTTGTTTTCTTCACATTGAAGCTACCAGATTTCCCATACATTTACTGTAAGATCGAACAACCCTACGCAGTTATCGGTCAGTTTGAGGTAGTAGGCCTTGACACAGCAGAAGTGCACATCTCGATGCCAGTAAAACACTGTTTAGTGCGTTCAAATCGCCGATAAAATATGTTATATCGCAATTCCATCTTCCGCCCGAAAGCTCTGAACTTTAGGTACAAATAAATGGTAAAGATTTGAGTCAGAACGAGCCAAAAACTTCGCTATATCTCCACCATCCGCCATTTTCCTGTTTACATGAGTTCTTAGTGCATTCTGGGATTGCACACAGGGAGTCCGAGAGCGTGAAGGGTTAAATTTCGATGTATTTCCGTGTATACCCTCTATTTCTGTGTTGGGCTTCCTGTGTCATATTTTGATCGACAGTTGGAAAATAAAGTCAGTCTTTTTGATATTTTGAAGTTCTAAAATCGCTTTCTAAACAAAGATGAATGCTAATTAAGATCTGTATATCATTTCATTAGCAATTAGAACTGTTTTTAGCGAGTTTTGGGACAAAATGCTGAGCCCGAGGAAACCGCTGGCTAATGTCCCATATTTCTGGCAATGGCATGTAAACCATATATGGCTGGCTGTAGGAAACACTTAGTAGAAATTAAATAATACTGTCATTAAACAAAGCAAAATTCTATCACCATCGTAAATATATAATTGTTCAATTTGTTTCTGCAAGTTACGCCAAGTAGACCGCTTCGTCCTGACTGAAGTCTCGGTAAGTCCTTCATATATGGTACATTATGGTGGTCCATATAGTCATCATCTATATACAATAATCTGTATTTTTAGGTACGTTGTAAATGCGTTGCTACTTTAAGATGTTACAATACGATATAAATATGATAGAACGAGGCATAAATAATAAAAATGTACCATATATGAAGGATTGACCGAAAGCTCTCTCATGTTTACTGATTCGACAATACGGCGGGCGTGACTCAGTGAGAGGAGAACTGACCCTGGTTTAGGCACAGGCAGCCCAAGCAAATAAACATGTACTGCAGTGAACCTAAAAATTAGAAAAATAAAAACGTCAATGAAATGAAAAATGGCTTTGTGTCTTATTGTATGATTTGTAGATAAAGTCATTTCAGGTAGTTTTATCCACATTAGACGCTGTTTTTATTATTCCCCCTCAGTACTATACAGTGACAAGACAGGAAGCTATGAGCGCTAGCTCCAACGGCTACTGCTCGATTTTTACCCCTAAAATCCCTCAATTCCCCCCCAAAAAAAAATCCACAGCACCAAAGGACGATGATGGGACATTCCCAAACTCTTACCTTGAGCCAAAAAATCCAAACTAACGGCATATCTTCTGCTCGTTTCATGCTCTGAACGATCCAAATTTGACTTCGTCTCAAGCGTGTTGCATTTCGTTCTACTAGCATTTGCATGAGGTCACATGATCATGGCAAAACTCCAGCTGATTGGTCGGCTGGTATCCATGGTAAGATACAACTGGTCCCATCCCATACCCCGCAATATACACAAAAAATGTACAGGATTTTTATACGACGTTCGTTGCGAACAAAACACTGCAATATTTTGTTTTGCATCGCAAACAGTTTGAATCGGGTCGACCGCTTACGAGTTTTCCCAGCAACTCATTCATAGCGGGGGTTTACTTTTTCTCAAGGGGTCGTGCGTCGTCACAGTTTTGCCGTGATCATGTGGCCTCATGCAAATGGTGGTAGAACGAAATGCAACACGCTTGAGACGAAGTCTAATTTGGATCGTTCAGAGCATGAAACGAGCAGAAAATATGCCGTTAGTTTCGATTTTTTGGCTCAAGGTAAGAGTTTGGGAATGTCCCATCGTCGTCTTGGTGCTGTGGAGTTTTTTGGGTGAATTGAGGGATTTTAGGGGTAAAAATCGAGCGGTAGCCGTAGGAGTTAGCGCTCGTAGTTTCCTGCCTTGTCACTGTATAGTACTGAGGGGGAATAATAAAAACAGCGTCTAATGTGGATAAAACTACCTGAAATGACTTAATCTACAAATAATACAACCAGATACAAAGCCATGTTTCATTTCATTGACGTTTTTATTTTTCTTGATTTTTAGGTTCACTGCAGTACATGTTTAATGCTTGGGCTGCCTGTGGTTTAGGCTGTTCACTGACGTATTTATTCAAATATTCAAAAACTAGTAGCCAGGTTCCTATCACAACATTCTAAATATGTACAGAGCGAATGAAATACTATCGTTTGTCGATATTTCTATAAATAATGTTAAGTTTGTATCAAATATTAATTATTTGCAATTAATCTACCGCAATTAATACTTGCGGTTTTGAATTAACTCTCAGCCGTATCAAAGTAACATGGATTTCAGACCATAGGGCTTATAGTAGAGGATGCTGAAACTAACCCACCAATCAGAATTTGCCTTGTTCATTCGATATAATATATTCAGACTAAGAAATTTCGCTGATTTCAATTTTTTTCCCCTTTTTTTATTCTTTATTTCATTTTTTTCATTTTCTTTTCTTCTTCTTCATTATTTCATTGCAGTGCAGTGCAAACTACATAATTGTTCAGGAATATTGTTAATGGATGACGCTACACCCACAGACTGGACATCATTTTGAAGGAGTATAACATTTAGATATTTCGCCTTCAATCGTGTCGGTTTATTTGAGATCCGTTTACGTGCACTTACTCACTACACAACTGAATCCCTATCGTTCTAAACCTGTTGATATGTGTCTCGTGTGACATATTCTTATCAGTAACTAAATTACGTCATTTCCGGTGTATGACAATGACTGTATGGTTTTCTTGTGTAATTTGATACTAATATGAACTCGTGTGTTGTGTAATGTACTCGTTCAAATTAATCCCAAATTACATTCGAAACCTAATGATTACCGATATGCTAATCCGAAACCGCACCAACTTACCAATAATAAAAATAATTATCAAAGCCAGCGAGTTCCTACTTTGGCGTTATTTTTCGTCTAGAACGTTTTACTACGGTGCACATCCAAGCGGCGCAACGCGCGAGGCATTTGAGGCGAGTGCCTAGCGCGTTAGAAGACGCTAAATGCGTGTATTGCGCTTTGCCCTTGTCGCAAGCGTTTTCGCGCACGGTCATTATTGAACATTATTCCCCGAAACCGCACTCGGAAACGTTTATGTGAAGTAAGTTACATGTACAATTAGCATGCTTTCGAGCGATGACCTCTTTTATGATAGCAATAGATCAACCTGGTATCGCTGATTTACTATTATTTTTTAACGTATCAAACGTGATTTATAAAAGGACTTTTATAAAAGGATTTTTTTAGCGCTAATGGACTTTACGGAATTAGCGCTATAAAAATAACACTTATTATTATTATTATTATTATTATTATTATTATTATTATTATTATTATTATTATTATTATTATTATTATTATTATTATTATTATTATTATTATTATTATTATTACTAGGCTAACCATAGGTCAAAAATTGCGACCTCCGAATTCGAAAACCAAGACAAATTGACAATCCTCCATGTACGTAAAAATGTTTTGATTTCGCGATCGTTTCTTGTCCATTTCAGCCGTGGGAACGGTCCTTTCTGATTGGTTGATATTTACAGAGATGTGATTGCCGCTGTCATGTTACATAGGAGGCTAGTTATTGCAAGCCCGTGTACTACTGAACAGTTTTAGAAATCTATTGACAGAGAATTTTTCGCTCCGACGGCAATTATTATCACTGAAGAAAGACATTAGTATCAATCAATAAAAATCAACATACATGAACGATCTCTTATGAACACCTTTATCTTGAATTTAGAATAAAGTTTGGTACGGTTGGCGGCACGATATAAAACGAACGAGCTGTTAGGCAGATAATTCAGTGATCTGGGATGACTTGGTTTCCAAGAGATAGCATTTATACGGTACTAGGATTCGATCGACTACTTTATATGTTGCGGTCCACAGTGACAATCAGTGCAGCGACTTAGCACACAACAGAGCTGAAAGACTAACTATAATAACATTGCCTTCCCCTCGATATGTTGCTAACTAAAGCGATCGTCAACAATAAATGAAGATCTTTACATAATTCCATCGAAGAATCGGATATATTAAAAGTACGAGCAAAAAAGGCTTCGAATCCACTCACAAGATCGCGAGTCACAAATGCCCAAATGAACGACGGGAACGTACGATATATGACGTCAGGGCAAAAGTCACGTGAAAAAAATATTTCTCCACTGAAAAACACAAATCGAGAATCGAGCTGGCATCTGAATACACAGGAAGCCCAACCAAAGATTAGTGTTGCTCCCAGTTCGCTCGCTGGGGCTCGCTCACTGGTCGCAATTATTATTATTATTATTAAAAGCTTAGAATTTGCAATGTTACATGTCTTGAATGACATACAGCTATTTCAAAAAAGGTTGTCTCGTGTTTCGTGCGTATTGCACATTGCGTATTGCATTGTATATTCGATGATTGAAATGCGTCTTCGGTGTATAAAACGGTCATGCCGCCACCATATATAGTGATGGGCTTCGATGGAAAGTTATTTGGTTTGTCTACATTTTGAGCTCAGTGAGTAGAAAAATGATTCTCAGTATAATCATATGCAATGTGCAATGCGCACGAAGCACAAGACAATGTTTTTTGAAATAGCTGTATACGAGGTATCCTTAGTATTAGTACGACGTTTAAAAGCGCGTTTTCCAGTGTTATTATTTATTTATTTATTTTAATAAACGTTTTTACAGTACATGGACTAGACTTTCTAAAAGTCCTTTTCAATTTTTCGTTCCAGTGTATGCATCGTGTTTCAGACCTTTCGATCAAATGTTGTCTTCATTTGTTTATGTTAGACTAGGCGACTTGCATGATGACGTTGTTTTACTACAACTACCAGAATGCTTTGAGAATTTTATTCAGATTTTTATTCCCTCATGAGAATAGTCAGACAATTGGTGCTAATTATCTACAAAAGAAAATGGGCAAAGCATTCTGGTACTTGTAGTACCGAAGGGCCTGATTATATGAAGCAGGCTGGCCCGGTTGACCGAGCTGGCTCGTTTTGCCGAGATCCCGGCTTGTCTATAAAACACACAAAATTTGGTCGTTGCGATTACATGGAAAACGATTTGCCGAGATCTCGGCTAAACGGGCTGAAAATTAGCCATATAATCGCGTCAACCGGGCTGGCCCGGTTTAGTGAGCCGGCAAAGCGAAAATTTATCTTCCAATCTTCGTCTGTGGTTACTGGACGCAGCATGTTAACCCAACACTGCTCAGTTCGGCCTTCTTCAAACCAACTTGACCTTTTTTTCGCATTATGGATCGCATTCGTTGGAGTTTTGCCTTCCTCGCCATTTTGTTTCTTGTTATTGCTGAATAAGCTAAAATATTATCAATTGTTTGCTTCCTACGAAGCATATATAGATGCAATAGTCCATGAAGCTAAAGCAGTAAAGAAAAGAATACTCGAAACTGACAGAAGTAATAATACATTAAAAATTTATACGGAGCCTCAAATGACCGGCAGCCATTTTGTATAAACAACAGCAAATTTCGCGCCAAACTTTCGCGCAAAGACTTGGACCGGGCTGGCCCGTATTCAGAGCTGAGACTGATCTCGGCAAACCGGGCCAGCCCGCTTCATATAATCAGGCCCTAAGACGCCATCATGCAAGTCGCCTATTGAGTTAATTGACTTTGCTAAGTAGTTCCGCACCTTTGGATATCAATCTCTGGTAATAGTACAGACATATAGTACACGAAAACAAAGATTATTTTTAGAACTAAGTCCGGGATGGCCCATACTTGAAAAATATGGAGCAATTCAATTGTCTTACATCGAGTCACTGCGCTTGTATATCGCACCAGTAGGGATTTATTTTAATTTATTTATTATTATTTTATTTAAACATATTTACTCTCTAAGTTTGCCCCAAGAGTAGTAACTCTACTCGTCTAGGGGGCTCACATAGTTACAGATACAATAGCTAATTACGCCGATTAGAAAGAAAGAAGAAAGAAGAAGAAGAAGAAGAAGAAGAAGAAGAAGAAGAAGAAGAAGAAGAAGAAGAAGAAGAAGAAGAAGAAGAAGAAGAAGAAGAAGAAAGAAAATCAAAACACACACACAATAAAAACAATTAATTCAAAATGAAGCCTTGAATCTCCCAGTGTCAATAATAAAGTTTTGAACAGTACAAAAAAAATAAAATCTACAAAATGTCACCGAGACCGCGAAGAAGCAACGTCAACCGATAAGATTCAGTAGCTTCAGTCCAATAGAGTCGTTTTCGTATGAGTGGTAAACCTACGGTACGGAGTTACGGTCACGGTACGGAATCGAAAACGTTGTATTCAACCAATCACAGCGCGCGAAATCATTTCTCAACCAATCAAAATGCTTGGATACCGCACGATGATGGCGCAATACCGTCACTGTATGGCACGAACCGTACCGTAACCACTTCCCACTCATACGAAAACGACTCTATATATATATTTATTGATTGATTTGATTTTGATCGCCATATATAATTAAATAAATATATTACAATAAATAATTATTTACAATAGTATGGCGAGGAGGTTTGATAAGAAACCATAAGGCTTATGGGAAGTGAACGCTAGTTTTAATGGAGCGGTGATTAAGGCAACATGACCTGAAAGCTTACTCAGGAATGCTGCTTAGGAACTTCTAATAGCTAGCGCCATCAACGATTGCCACACTCGTATTAGGTATTATATGTAGGGGGTGTAACTGTTACGTTGGAAACCTAATGTGTTCAATTAAGTAGATCAGTTCCTGTAGTGATATGACGTCACAATCGATAATTGATAATCCAACGTGAGCGGTAATTAAGAACGCCCGCTTTCCTCGCCGAGATGTGTAACACCTAACAAGAACCATCGGATAAATATCTTCGGAGTCAGTAATTTGTTAAGATTGCAACATGTAACTCATTGTAACATTATACGTACAGGTTTCGAAAGACTAACGACACCAAACATATACAACACGAAACAGATGACTGGAATAAATAACATGAGTCCTTTGAAAACGTTGGTCAAACTTGTTGGTTGATCGGTCGGGGAAACAGTAACCACCCCGAACCCCACCCCCGGGATTTCATAAGATCAACAAGTAAGACTCTCCAACTATACAAGCATCAAGAGTTCCAGGACTTTCGGTTCGCACGCAATGTATATATTATGAGATTATTACAAAGGAAAAGTGAGCACCAATTATAGACACAGGGAGCCCAAGCTATGTTTTTGCTCACTTGGTGCTCACTTTTCCTCTGTAATAATCTCACAATGCATTGCGCGCGTACCGGAAGTCTGGAACTCTTGATGCTTGTATATGCACACATCCCTGCCTCTGCACCTCTTGGAAATTTAAGCAAATTTTATATTTTGTTTTAATTTAAAAAATACCTATGTTTGCAATTGGCTAGCGCCGAGTTGGAACTGCGTACTCCACTACATCCTCGTATTTGTATGGTTCAATAGTTGCTCGCGGTGTTTCTGCATGTGATCCCGCGATGGGGGTTTTGGGTTTAAAATCAGACTGAGTGGTTTTCAGACCGAGGGGTTCTCAGGGAATTCTCGTTGTGGTAGACCGGAGTGTTGCGTTGTGACTCAAAACAAAACTAGATTCTATTCCAGACTACTATCACTCGATTTGAGAACTAATTCTAGCATTTTGAGAAGGTACGATATAAGAAATTTTGAAGAACCGAACTCGCGTTATAATTTCCGATTTACAGTGATATTTGCACTGGAAAGACCATATCCTATCCCAGACCAAATGAGCAAAATAGATAACCCATCCCAGACCAATATGGTCCCAGCTTTCCAGATTTCAAATGTCGTCAACAGTAGTACAATGTACGCAACAATTCAGCTAATATATTTAATTACTCGGGCCTATCCACAGGAAGCCCGAGTTATAAATTGGGCTTTCTTTTTCTTCGTCGGTCACAAAATGGACAAATCGTCATGACAGCGCATGCGCTCGGTCGTATATCGCAGGCTCATATCGCAGGCTCATACGAGACGTGCACGTTTGACTCATTCGAAGAAGGATTCGATATTCCTCTTTCGGACAAAGCTCATGACATCGTCGATAACTGAGATGATATATCGCTTGCTGTTAGACACGCTCTTCTCACTTACAAATGCACACGCTGTTCGTGGTAGGCCCACACTAAAAGAAGACGAGCGTTTTCGAAACGGGTCGGTCCACGAACTCAAAGAGCTACAAATCAATACAAATGAGCTACAAAATAACATAAATATGAACATTATGAACTCAAATAAGAACTCATCTGAGAACTGCATAGCTATGCACAGTGTATTACACAACACGAAGCCTGATGAACTGAAGTTTGACGACAAAAAGCAAACAGATATCTTGAAGAAAGGTGAGAACTTCAAAGCGGCCATGATAGAATCGTACGAACTACATAAAGCTAGTACTGAATCAATATTACAAGATTGTCAACAACAGCTTACTATTGTAGAGACGAAATCAAATGTTCGCATCCAGGCTAACCTTTGTAGTGAAAATGTTCATGATGACTCGTCAATTAATGAAATAAATGAGTTTAGATCTCGACGTGCAATGTTTGTTTCTTGTATGGGAGGTTTTACGTGTTACGTATAGTGGCCGTCAAAATCTACAAAATGTTCGAACCTAACTTTCAAAGTCTGTTAGTTTTTCTTCAAGCAACTAGATGACATTTGTTTGTTTGTTTATAAGTAACTTATATTTGGTATATTTGACAGATATTTAGACTTCACCGATCTAAAATTGAAGTTTTGAGCAAGTAAAATGACGGTTTGACGGCCACTCGATCGCGACAGATTTTGACGTCAGAAAAAGATTCCATAAAACCTCCCATTGAAAAAACTGTGCCAGCATCGTCACAGATTCATCATATTGTCAATAATATACGTATTGCTCGACGTGACTGCTATAGACCTATTCCCAGTACTATAAAAAGACAGTCTTTTAGAAAGATCACTTACCGCTCTATTCATATTGTCTCCAAAAGAAGAAAGAAAAATAGGCAGTCTAGGACTGCATGTAGCTACTGCTGTGAAGCCAGTAATAAAACGAATAGACAATGAATGAGTTAAGAAATGATCAAGAGAAAAAATAGATAAAAAGAGAGAAATGAAGGAAAGAAATTATGGAGAAAAGAAATGTAACGTGAAAATAAAATGTTGTGATGAATGATAATAAATGGTTAATGATTGCATTTCCACCGAAGTGGCCTTTGTCTATCCAAAACAAAACAAAGTAAAGCTATAAATATATAAGCTTAACTTATTTAATGAACCATAATAACAAAAATAAAAACAAACGTTTGAATCAAAGCTAAGAGTGTGATTTCAAGTGTTCACAAGTTTTACACAAAACGATATGAACGGAAATCGACAACAAACAACAGTCTGGCACAGCCCCCTTGGTCTACAAGAAGAGAATAACTACGAAAATAACTGTTATTTAAAATTTAATCAACAAGAACATTTGGTAATCGTAACAATCATTTATTTGAGAGAACATATATAATAGAACTGTAACTAATTGTAATAGCAATGTCTGTTTTAATACTGTGCTTTAACAAGTACGTAATCGTCAACTGAACAACCACCTTGGTTCGGCGTTTGCCTGGTGGAAATTATATAAAGACTATCAAAAAACCTGAACAATTATTTACGAGAAAATACTGGACACATCAGCTGAAAGCTGTGCTTGATTACTGATGCAGAAAAGCACAAAATCATTGTAAATAGAGACTAGAGTCAGTTACTTTACCTCACTCATTTTAAACGTAAACATCACACATCGAGCACATGGAAGAACGTAGCTTGAACATTGCAATCGATAAGAAGTCGCCTATTGACGCGAGTTGACAAAATCAACAAAATGTAGTCGAACCAAACGCCGGTCGAGACGAGAATAGAACAAAAATACATCTGGTATCATCGTGAAAAGGTTTTCTAGTCTTCACTCGTCTTCGCTCTCGTTCGAGACTCACTTCAATCGGATTTTCCGAACGAATCCGAGTCAACCCGAAAATTTGGACACTTACTTACTTACGGACGGACTTACACACTCGATGGCATAGTAGCTACGCCTTCCCAGAAGGCAGTAGCTACAAAAAGGCTTTACAACGAGTTTTGAAGGAGCCAAATCTACAATCAATGGGTTTTATAGATGAAAACTGTTCTTCAAAGTCCACTACATATAAAAGTCTTAATCACAGAAGAAATTTCTGTCAGTCTGCATTGAGAACAGATATAGAAAAGAATCCTGGTCCTACTCTACTTATTGATCCAAACAAAACAATAAGAGCACCTTATAGTCAAGGCAATATTTTAGTATTTGGTCGAAATGCTGGACAACAATGTGTTGCAATGAGTTTGTGTTCTTTGATATACAATAAAAGACAACCAACAACCTCCCAGAGTGACCTGGTGCAAATAATGAATATTGGGAATGAGTTGTATACAAGCTTATCTCAATCAGCTGGACAGTCATTTTTGATGATGACAGAATTACCAACAATGCTCACAGTATATGATACAGACTATCAATTTGAATACAGCGAAAGCTACACTGGTAATGTACATGGTGACAGAGCAATAAATATTGAGGGTTATACCTACTGCATGCCCATAGATAGAGCTTTTGAATGTCTGTTGAGGGAAAATTATACTTCATTCATATTAACAATAGGATCCATTGTTGTTCAGAATAGAACAATGACCACTAACTAGAAAGTTTACACACTGAATTGTGAAACATTAATAATGGACACTCATTACAAAACATTCCTCATCTGATCTGATTCATTATTATATGTTCTTCCTTTTATTTTAGTTATTGTCAGTTACTGAAAAAGTATGAGTTTCAATAAAATTCACTAGTTGTCTAATTATAACAATATTGTATTATTGTAGGAGGGGGGGTTACTACCTTTCTCCAACTGGTAGGGGTGATCGACGTCCTTTTAGGGTTCAAAATATTTCCTATGTGAACCTTTTAGGGTTCCGACACAAGACAGTTATGTAACACGAGTCCATACCTTTTAGGGTCAATTGAAAGAACACAAGAAATATGTTGTCCAGTCACTGATTAAATGATATCAGCACAATCACTTTTTTGCCATATATGGTCATATATGTCGTACCTTTTAGGGCTTGAAATCAACATGGCTTCAACAGCTCTTTTAATTTATGCATACTTTTTAGGGCTCGTTTTCAAAACCGGTCACTGATCACCCATATGGCAGTATTTTATATGTTGGCATCATAAACGTAAACTATTTATTTTAAAATTAGTTTCATAAATAAAATAACACAAAAGCCTGCATGACTACAATGGGCAGATATCCTAACATCCTTATTCTTGGATGAAAAGCTTATGTAGCAATGTTTAGCATTCAACAGCACTTTAATTTGTATTTCACCATTAGAAGCCCGAGTAAACACTTGTAGAGCGTCTTGTTTGCTATCATTTCATTCGTCTTTGCAAACCTTTACAATATACGATAATTTAGGCTGCTTTCACTTAAAATTTCGTTTCAGTTGTTTGACGTACTTTATTGGAACTATTTGACGAATAACTTTGTTATATCAACGACTTTGACGAGGCAGAGAATTTAATTCTGCAAAATTTATATGTCATTATTTTTCGATTTTTTTCCCGAGAAAATACGTTTTGGGTATCACTCGCTCAAACTGAGCAACCGTATCCGCACTATACTCTGTAGATCAAAGGCACCCATTGGCCAACTTGTGGACACGTGTTCTAAAAATGTGGTCAGTTATACGCGCAAAGGATTGTGGTAAAATGTACCGAATCTGGCCGCCATCTTTTTTCTGTGAAGTGGGTTGAGATTTTGCACAATGATTTGATTACTGACTGGTAATTGCCGTGTACGTGGTTTTCACCTATACGTTGTCTAGTTGGAAATCGTCAATTGTTTCAGAAAGATTGTCTGTGGAAGACACGTTCCGTGCAGAGGAAATCCTGGTGTCTTCAACTGTTCAACTAAAATCCCCCCCCCCCCCCCCCCACAAATCTGGATCGAAAAACTTTTGATCTGACGATGTTATTTCAGCCTTACAACTTTTATTTCCCCCTAAAAAAATGGGTTACAGCCTTCGTGACTTTCAATTATAACCAGACAATATTTTTTTACGGGAGCGTTACCATAGATAACTTCGATAACTTTTAGTCCTTCTACTTAGCATCGAGCGGCTTCATTCCTGACTGATATAAACACGTCCTGCGAGGTTACTCAACTGTGCTGATGACTAGAGTTGTTCAGGCTGATTTCAGCGGAAGGATCTGATACAGGAGGGTAGGGGTGGCTTCTCATCTTTCGCAAGCAAACTTTCCATCCAAGTAAGATGGAGATAAACGACGCACGGAAGTCTTTGTTCATACACGCGTACACAAAGGGATTATACACTGAATTACTGTAATGCATCCACTTGGCTACCTTGATCGTCTCATCGCCAACGCATGTGGGACAAAAGCCGTAGACCAGGTTCAAAATGAAAAAGGGTCCCCAGCTTATGATAAACGCTCCCATTACAACCGCTAGGGTCTTTGCTGCACGGACCTCCGAAGCCAGGAAAAACTTCTTGACTCCGCCATTGACCATTAGCGCTATTTGTCGAGCTTGGTATCGCGCTGTCTGGAAAATCATCTTGTAACACAGGCACATTATGAATAGTGGTATGACAAAGCAGGTGATTACAATAATAAGCTCGTAAAGTGGCGGCGGGTAGTTGAATAGAAAGTACTTGACCGTTGCCATTGCGAATGCAAAAAGCCAAATTCCTAGTATTATAATTGTCGCTTTAGTCGAAGTCATCGTCTGGTGGTAGCTGAGTGGGAACGTGATACACAAATAGCGCTCAATGCTAATGGCTGCTAAGTTGATAATCGAGGCCACCCCGCACATGATATCCATGCAAATCCAAATCTTGAGCAGAAACTGACTGTAGATCCAAAAGGGTCCCGTTAGTAAATAAGCTGCCCATATTGGCATCGAGAAGGAAGCGATGAGAATGTCAGCCACGGCCAGAGAGACTACAAAAAAGTTCGTCACTGTCCGAAGTTTTTTGACTGATTTGAAGGACAGAATGACAAGAATGTTTCCAAAGAAGGAAAGAATAAGAATCAGGAATAGAAACACAAATGAAATGATTCCAATGTAACGGTCGTAGTCTGAAACAAGGCCATTTGTGTTTATCGAATGGTTAGAGACGTTCAACATGTTCACAGTCATCGTCAAATTCATCCCCAACATTTTATGTCCGAAGAGGATAATTCCTTGATGTGTTCTGTTTCCTTGCGAGTGAGATGTTGTCACAATCTTTAATTAAAAGGAAGCTTGACTTGTCGTTGTTTCGTCGTCCTCCTCGACGTCCAGTCAATTGCAGGAAGCCAGCTCATATACTAGATAATTCTGTGGTATACTTGCTATGGCTTTAATCTGAAATACAAATTTAATGTAACAAGATTAACTACTTTCAATAATGAATGGAAACTAGCGAGTACACTAGTATGGGCTGCGGTTGGTGTATAATGATAAATTCAATGGAAACTAGCGAGTACACTAGTATGGGCTGCGGTTGGTGTATAATGATCAATTCAATGGAAACTAGCGAGTACACTAGTATGGGCTGCGGTTGGTGTATAATGATCAATTCAATGGAAACTAGCGAGTACACTAGTATGAGCTGCGGTTGGTGTATAATGATAAATTCAATGGAAACTAGCGAGTACACTAGTATGGGCTGCGTCGGTGTGTAATTATGATCAATTCAATGGAAACTAGCAATTACACTAGTATGGGCTGCGGTTGGTGTATAATGATAAATTCAATGGAAACTAGCGAGTACGCTAGTATGGGCTGCGTCGGTGTATAATGATAAATTCAATGGAAACTAGCGAGTACACTTGTATGGGCTACGTCGGTGTATAATGATAAATTCAATGGAAACTAGCGAGTACACTAGTATGGGCTGCGTCGGTGTATAATGATAAATTCAATGGAAACGCGACTGACACTAGTATGGGCTGCGTCGGTGTATAATGATAAATTAAATGGTTAAAAGAAATAACCGTAAAAAGAGTACTAGTGCAATAATAATCATATAGAAGTAATGAATTGTGACATAGGTTAAAAGCATTACAAATTGACGAATTTCTGGTTTGAAGACTTCAAAATATCAAAATTAGTGTTGACGTTTTCGACGGGAGCTCAAATACTAACTTCCGATATTTACAGATTTAGGCAAAGCTAATGATAGCAAGCTCGTGTTATAGTAACACGTGACTTCGTTAAAGAATTTATGGAAGAATAGAGTCGTTTATGTATGAGTGGGAGACCTACATACATGCCACTCAAATGGCTTCCTTTCTCAACCAATCAAAAAGTGTGCAGATGCACGCTCGCGCATGCCGTACTTACGACACGAATCGTTTCGTGTAAATCAGCCTACAACTTGCTCACGACTGTTGCACACAACACGAAAAAGTTGTAGGGATTTTGAATCATGTTTCAAAACTCTGCGACTGTCGTAGCCAAAAAAGGTAAAAAAAATGGCGTAAAATGGCGTATCTTGAAACAATTTTGCCGAAGGGGAAGGTATTTGATTTTAATATGGCGGAAAATGTAAACAAAGCTTTGCTCGCTTGCAATGGACCTCCGGTTTCCACCAAGAAAGTGAAACAAGAATGGTTGGACGAAGAAATCGAAAAGCTTATAACCAAACCGAGCGAATTGTAACGGCACCATTTTGTAGTGTCGCGAGCTGAAAGTTGCAGCCGTTGTAAATGATACGTAAGTCAAGTTGTAAGCGAGTTGTGTGCCAGACTAAACCAACATATTTTAACTAACGTTATCATAATAATATATACACCACATTTTATAAATGCAAAATCAATTCTAACTCGGAATGCACAAGATACTGTGAAATATTCAGTATCTATAAAACAACATTTTTGTATAAATATCTGTATGAATTTAAGCCATTGATGATCAATACAGAGTACACTAACCCGGTCCGCTGGCAGCCATCATTACCTCTTAAAGCAATACCGCAAACGACTGACTACCTCTAGCGGAGTTAGCCGGGTACCTTTAAGGATATTTGCCCGCAAATACAATCAACAATCATGACCTATACCATGTTGTCAGGAAACGGCTAATTTTCAATTGGCAGGTTTAATTTCTAGCAGTAAATATTTTTTGTTGCTACGCCCACGAATTCGAGATTTTGTTAGGGGTTATTTTCAGCATCCCCGCGACTCTATGGGAGGCCCAGAGTGTTGTTTTAATACTTTTTCGTTTGCATTGACACTTTAGACGTCTTCAAAACTGCCGAGTCGATTTCATTTCCGAGAACGGAAAATTCTTTTTTTTAATAACGATATTTCGACAAGATAGTTGGGGAAAAAGCAATGTTTCCAGAGTTATTTTAGGCGGTGTTTGAATTGTTATGATAAGAAGGAAATAAGCCATGATTCAAGTTCAAGCAGAAATGATGCCAAACAAGGCTGCTTAGATGAACCGGCTTCTCCTGTTGTTTCTTTGTGCGAATCAAAAGAACAGCTTTACACTAATATGCGATATAATTAGGAACTGGCTTTGACTTCCAAAATATATATAATATATTCTTAATAATAATAATAATAATAATTTTAATTTTATATAGAGCCCTTTCCTAAAATAGACCAAAAGCGCTTTACAAATATATACAATAATTAACTTACAAATTAATTTACTTATGAAATTTTATCTAATTAAACTAATCTAAATATTCTTCCTTTCTTTCTATTTGTCAATTTGCACTTGCACTTTTTATATTACTTTATATCATTCAACTGGTCTGCCCAGATTAGTTAATACTATTTGCAGGCCAGTGGAGTATTATATATTGATTTACTTTAATTATTTATTAAGAGGATATTTATTTCGACATCGTGTAATATCAGCCAAAAGCGCCAAAAACCATAC